>JAHWFO010011831.1:2624554-2866880 GCA_023313115.1 Rhysida immarginata | reverse complement strand
GATAGTAATCGGATAGCGCAGTCGGTTTATAATTATTTGGTTATGGTAATGAAGGTAAAGTAAACCGGACCCTTACACTAAATTTATTTTTGCAAGATTTCACAAAATCCATCTGTTGGCATGATGTCACAAAATCAGTGCCACGGCTTGTTTATATCGCGTCGGCTTCGAGCCGGTGCACTAAAAGTCACATGATCAAAGTAGATCGAGCAAAAAGTTCAACTTCATTGTTTCTATCTTGGATATCAACAATCTGTTTTTAGGGTTTTAGCATCATCTAACACCTTAATAATGATGGTACAGATGTATGTAACATGTATCTCACACGCCATAACTTTTGAAAGGGTTGACCTAGAGGCTTGAAATTTTCTACAAACCCAGGGCCTAAACAGAGGACGGAGCGAAAAATCTAGCAAATCCTGTAGGGTTGACAAAACTATGTGTTTTTGTGGTTTCGCCAACTGACTTCTTTTTAAGTTCATGGAGTTTTGATTGCGATTAAGCAATTTGTGACGTCAAAGTTTGACTGACGTCAGAATTTAAAGAACTATTTGAAGTATAGCGAATCCTCCCGTTAATACTCGTAACATTTTGAGGTCATAACGTTTAAAAGGATTGGCCTAGTGGCTTGAAATTTTCTACACACGTAGGCCCTATACAAAGGATGGTGCAAAATAATATAGCGACTCCTCTTGGGTGGTCAGGGACCCCTCAGGGGCCACTTCTATGAAATTTATGGTTCCTGTTTAATCTTTTGAACGGAAAGGTCTAGAAACCTGAAATTTTGTATATTCGTAGTGTGGTTTTAAAAATACTTCAAATATACAAAATAACCTGAAACGTTTTTTGTTTATAATGTGTTGCCTAAAATTTTAACTATTTCGCACTAAAATTGATATAATCCTCTGAGGCCTCGGCAGGGGTCACGAGGCTCCAAATACTAAACAAGATCTATCTTTTGTACGAAAAGGCCTAAGTAGTTGAAATTTTTTATTTGTGCCCCTCCACTTACTCCAGTCACGGGCCGCTACTACCCATGAAATTTTGATGCTAAAACCCTTTTATCGTTAGATAACAATGCCTTAACTAATGTTTTTCGTTTGTTGGAAACAATAAAGATTGGATTGCTGCTCGATCTACTTTGGTCGTGTGACTTTAAGAGCCCCAGCCTGTCTTTCTAGTTGGCTTTTTTATACCCCCACCACTGATTTTTAATAAAACTGACATGCTTTGCATACGTAGGGGATAGGTTTTTCAAATTTCACAACAGCGGTTTTGGGTTTCAAGGATAAATGAAATCTGTCTTAGCTCTCGGACTATATACTTCAAAACTAGTAAACTACAGGGTGATCCACATTTCAACAGACTTTTTAAAACCTTGAAATTATTAAAGTATTTACAATAAAGCGATGCGGTTTCTACAGAAATGCTCAAAAACAGGAAGGATTATTTTTATAATGAAAATTATTTTTTTATATTAGTTGGAGTTCTAAATTCGTCTTAAATTCGGTTTCTTGAATCTTCAAAAATCGCTTGTGTGTAAGCGTTTCTTTAAGCAACATCAAAGTAACATCCTTAGAGCAAAGATAATGCGCAATTAGCTCATCTGCTTGTTTCACGCATGTTGAGACCGTACTCTATATGAAACTCTAGGTCCACTTTTGGTCAAAAATTTAAATATAAAAATATATTTCATATCCTCCCCTATACCTAATTCTCTAAAGCATCCGTCTGTCTGTCTGCTGTCACACTGAGTGAGTGATCAGCGCACAGCATAAATCACATGGCCTATAAACTTGAAATTTTGCACTAAGGTTCTATACAAAATGCAAGTGAGCACTAAGAAGGAGTTTTTGGAAAGCAATCCCTATAGGGGGGAAAGGGGGGTTGAGTGTTTGTTAACACATTAACTGGTGTGGCAGTTTATACTTGGAGGGTAGCCCAGTTGTCTTGCCTTGCTAATACAATAGTAGAGTTAAACAACCTTGGGTGCGGTTAATCAAAGGTTGGGTGACCACCTGGAAATGTCCATCATGCCCTGTGCTTCGGAGGGCTAACGTAGCCGTCGGTCCCGGCTGATACTCTTTCCTGTAGAGGAAAATAGACTCAGAGGGTCGCAGTGCTCAGGATTGTACTATAAACTGGTATATACAAGAATTTGGACCAGCACCCTGTTCAGCACACGCATGGTTTGCCTCAACAACGATTAAAAATGGCGAAATTTGCATAACAGGCTGAGAAACCTTTAAAGCTGGTGCATCAAAGCTTCAAAGCAGTTGCATCAAAGCTTTAAAGCAGTTGCATCAAAGCATTAAAGCAGTTGCACGTTCCTCAAGATGGGTAAACGTGACATCCAAAAAGTGATGATAATAGGCTATTGCAGCAAGGGTGGCACTAACCCCGAAACGGCGCGATTTCTGAACTGTTCACGGTCCGCTGTAGTGAGAGTTTTCAAAGAGTGGACAGCAGGGACAGAAATCGCGTCCCAATGCCATCACTTTAAAGGGTCACGGGCCATCGACCAACAGGGTGAGTGGCGTCTATGACGACCATAAAAATTGAGAGGAAAGCCAGAGTACATCAACTGATCACTAGATTCAAAAGTGTTGCCAACAGACGTGTATCCGATATTACCGTTGAACGCACCCTGCTACGGATGGGCCTGAACAGTCCACACATGGTTGCTGCACCCATGTTCACCAGGGGTCATCGTAAATGACGCCTAGACCTGGGCCATTGGACCACAGACGAGTGAGCTAAGGACGCCCTCTCTGACAAATCAAGGTTTTTGCTCCATATGATTGACGTGCAATGGTGAGTGCCATGAAAATAGACTGCAGGAGGCGATTGTGACCTGGAAACAAGTTGGTGGATTTAGGTCCAATGATTCGTATAGATGGCATTTTGAATATCTGTGGCTATCTGTCAAATGTAGCGGACCAGGTGCACATGCTCACGTTGTTGCCCCAATGTGATGGTGTGTTCCAGCAGGACAATGCACCATACCACAAGTCACATTTCCTTCTGGATTGGTTCGATGAACACTCTCCTGACTTTTGAGTGCTCTTTGGCCCACTAATTCTACAGACATCAATTCAATCGAACATCTGTGGGAGCATCTTGATCGCCATGTACGACATCTGGACCCTCCACCTATGACAAACTGTGGACAATGCGTCAAGTGGAATGGACTGCCTACCATCGGATACATACCGCACACTTCTTTCGTCCTTGCCACGACGCCTAGCAGCAGTTATAGCAGTAAAGGGTGGCTACTCTCATCACAAATCGGGAGGTCAAAAATCAAGGATGTGACATCGTATATACATAACGATGAAAGTTTTTTTTGGGCACATTGGCATTTTCCATGAACACAATGCGACATCTCATACATGCAAAAATCGAGGATCACCCTGTTATAAAATTTAATTTTTCTCAGGCTTTCTAATTTCCTGACTATAATTTAAATTTTCGCGTAATGGTTGCCAGCATACACCTGGAAGGGTCTTCCTCCTCTGAGAATCAGTGAGAAGGCGTCAGGAATTTTAACAAAAAATATAATTCCTGTCCTTTGTCTTTTTCATAGAAATGATAGTTATTAGAATTTAACATTTTCTTGAAAAGCTTTAAAAATAAGCAGTAAATGGAAGTAATGGAGAGTTAGCAGACTACTGAGGAACAGTGGAAAGGCAGCAGAGAAAGCAGCCCCTTCACTCGGTGCTGTATCAATTTTCCCAGCACACTGCTTCAACTAAACATGGTGATGAGTGACCCTCTGGCCGGCGATGCAAATGTGTCAACAGTAAAAACTGCAACTGCCAGATCACACCTTGTGCTGAATGCACCAGTTTTGCTTCAAGATTTCGAGAGTGTAAATTGAGACAGTTTACCAATTGGAAGAATTGATGAAAAAATTCCGCGAATACATTCGAACGAAGAACCTGGACTCTCATGGTCGGCGCCTCTATCAATTAGGCTATCACAGACACTTGAACTACCATTCTGACACTAAGTGTCTTAAAGAAGGAAAGCCCACTGGGACGTGGGCACCAGTTCACAAATCGTGAATTTTTACTTACCCAAACCATCAGAAAGTTAGTTGAACACACAAAATAGAATAAAGAAATTGAACTGGAGCATAGTCCAAACATGAGGTAAAGACCACTTGAATTTTTCTAATTTTCATTATTTTTTCTAGTTAATATTTTTTTTCCTGATGTTTGGAGTTTACTCCAGTTTATTTTCATTATTTCCAGTTTATCAACAGTTTATCAACAGTTTATCAATTGGTGGAAATGCAGAGAACCCAGACACGAGCGATCATGTCATCCATTGCCACCTAAGATAGGAATTTTGAAATTGTTGAATTTTAGATAAAGAAATGAATTATTAAAGGTCAGATCTCAAAAAATAGGAGAACTACAGCTATAGCCAGAGCTGAAAAAGCATCAGATCAAACTATTGTTTCATTTTCGTTCTTTATCCTCCTGTTTTCGCAGCCATACACATTATTCCACACAATGTTTCTCCGGAACTATGGTAAATTCACTTAAGCTTTACACGACATTCCAACACGAACAGGGAAGAACTGTTATAGAGCCACTCATTAGGAACATTATAAAATATTTTTTTCTGTTCTTCTATATGAATTTTTAATTCTAAGCTTTTAATTCTAAGCTTCCTAAATGTGTTTATATTTACTGTGTATTTTCATTCAGATATTGCAAACTTTTATCAAAAAAGAGCCCGAGCAACGCCGGGTATAACAGCTGGTTATAAACAAATATCCCTCGTGTTTCTGAACAATTCTGTGCATACTGCATGGATTTATTTTAAATAGTTTAATAATTATAAGGTTTTAAAAAGTCTACTGATTTTTGGATCACCCGGTATATAAAATAAACATGGAGAACAATTAAAAATTTTAAAAGAAAATTGACAACGCAAAATTTAATATACAAATAAGTCACATTATAAAATTGTTTTGCAAAAGGTTATGCCAGTTCTTAATTTGCAAATCAACCTTGAATCCCATTTTTCTGAATTTTGAGTTTTTTCATGTGGTTGAATTTCTGGTCTAGTCATTGCTTTACCTTTTAATAAAATTATGCAGACTTTTTTTTCTTATGTTTCTGCTCGTATATACAGTGGATATATAAATTTCCAATATGACAATTTTGAAAATTTAAGAAGTTTGTAAAAATCATGGAAAACATGCAGCAGACCAGGTTTGAGAAATATTAAAAAGAATGTTAAACTTTCGCCCTAACATTTATTTGTATTTCTAAGAATTATTCTGTGTGAAATCAAAGGAATATTAAAAATATCTTAATTTATTAATTTAAATAATTATTTGCTTAATTTAAAGTAAAAGTATACCTGCGAATTTGGAAGATGTCATGTTTTGTATGTATGTAAATAGAATTTATATAATTTCTTATGTTACAATGAAGTTAAAATACTTCTTCAAATGTTCTGCCGTTTAAAACTTATTGCATTTTGTGTCTACGTAATTCTTTTAGAAACAATTTATGTCTCTTGCACATTCACGCTATTGTTGCATCATTAACAATGAAACATTGATTTTAAAAAATTATCAAGCTATTGCAAAACCACCCAAAGTGAAAGCTTGAACGCGGCAACGTCTTACATCGTTAAAACGTTACAAGGCGTGTTTTCGAGGCCTACGAGATAAAAAGACCTGGAAGCAAAAAAATCATCTGACCAACTGGGTGCTAGCAACAATCCAATCTTCACCGTCTCCATCTTGGATGTTAACAATCAGTGTTTTTCCTTTTGTTGGAATCAATAAAAGTTTAATTGGTACTAGCACCGAGTCATTTAATCCCCTGGTCTATGCACAGCATTGTTTTAGTCCAATAATTGGATTGCTGTATTTACTGAAAAGTAGAGTCCCTGTAAGTAAAACGAATAATGACATGCCGCTATTTTGGGGGTATATGGCAGCCATGTATAATGTTAACTTCTGGCAAAAATGGCAAATTTGATTGAACTTTTGTAATTGTGGGGGTAAATAAATCTGTTTCTAAAGATTTAGAGAAATTCATTATCAAATGAAAATTGTTAAAAAATAATTGCTCATCACTTTGCTCGGTTACATAATAAATAATTCCATACAAATCCTTAGTCTGTAATTTTTTATTTTGAAAGCAATAGCTACTACAAATTGTTAAATTTGCATTTCTGTTAAATATTTTTTTCTTATTCGATTTTGGCTATCTAGAGACCACGTGAATTAACACTGGGCTAATTGAAATTTGAAGAGTGAGAATCTGTATATATACGTGATTAAATTTGAAACTGGAATTGTTAGTTCCAGAGTATGGATGAAAATGATGGAAAGATGACAAAGAAAAGGGATAAACACAAATATCCATGCCCTCAGCTGGATTCAAACCCGCGACTTGTTGGCTTCGACATGCGCCCTAACGCTCTCGGCCACCAAGCCAACTTGTTAAATATTTTATTACAAATTTATTTTAAAAATTCAATTCAACTAAAAATAAGAATTCATAAAGAGATATATCAATAAAGGAAGTGAGAAATCTGACATTTATAATTTCACCGTTTTAATCGTTTAAACATCATAAAAATTCATTCTTTACGACGTTTGTGAATACCTGGAAGTACTGAGAGCATCCACTTTGTAGGTTGTCACGTGATTTGATAAAAGACTCTAATTGGCTGAATTCTCTTTTCATAGAAGAGAATGAAGTGTCATTACTCGTTTTACTTACAGAGAGTTTACTGAAAAGTCGTTTTTTGCCCCCTCTCTTGAATGAATTTGGCTACAGCTCAAATATAACAATGCATTTTAACGATCGCACAACGTAACAAAACTGTCAGGTAATGATACGTCTTATTGCTGAACACGTAATAGTAGCTGACACTTTTGTTACGTTGTGCAATCGTTAAAATGCGTTGTTATGTTTGTGCTGTAATTCATTCAAAAGAGGGGGCAAAAAACGACTTTTCAGTAAATACAGCAATCAAATTGTTGGACTAAAACAATGGATTTCAATGCCTGTGTACAGACAACACCTCCTAAAGAGAAAGCCTCTGCACGGAAATTGTCATACATTATTACATCAACATAGTAGTGCTTTGTTATTCGTATTTCTGCCAATAATAAGCCCTGAATTTGCACTACTCTGATGATGTAACAATGTATGACGATTTCCGTGCAGAGGCTTTCTCTTTAGGAGGTGTTGGTACAGACCAGGGGATTAAAAGACTATGCTAGCACCCAGTTGGTCAGGTGACTTTTTCGCTTTATCAGGTCTATACGAGGCCTACGAGATAACAAGGCCTGGAAGCGGAAATTCACCTGACCATCGGGGATCCAGCAGCAATCTAACCTTCATTGTCTCCATCTTGGATATTACTAATCAATGTTTTTCCGTTTGTTGGAAACAATGAGGGTTGGATTGCTGCTAGATCTCCGATGATCAGATGACTTTTTCGCTTTCAGGCCTGGTTATCTCGCTGGCCTCAGGTCTATACAAGGCCAGGTAGATAACCAGGCCCTGAAGCGAAAAAGTCACCTGATTATCTTAGTCCAGACAACAATGTAACCTTCATTGTTTTCAACAAATGAAAAAATATTAATTGTTAATATCCAAGATGGAAACACTTAAGGTTACATTGAAGGAATATCTAATTCAAAATCATTACTCAAAGTTGTACAACTGTACAAACATACATGAAAAAAGAATAGGAATCATTTTCCACAAGCATAAATCAAAAATACGTAACTAAAATGAGAATATAAAACTGAACGACGATGGAAACGAAATTGAAATTGAAACTATGACCGAAAAATTGTTTATAAAATATAATAAAAGTTTTCGAATACAAACTAAACGAAAAGATAAACTTATCATTCCTGATCGGCGTATGAAAGAATTATTAATCAGCTAATCTCATGTTTAGTCTTGTGTTTTGTATCATCTTCACTCACTTTTAGTCATGACAGTTCTGGGCATGGAGCTTCCCAATTTGCTTCAAATTACAACAATTGCTACAGAGTCTCTCTTTAATGTACGTCATTGGTCTATAGATATTCATGGTCATCGAGCTTCGGCCATTTTCCATTGTTTCGAGAAACTAAGGAAAATAGATTGCTCCAGGTGCCGCATGGATCCAACAGCTCCTAAAGAGAAAGCCTGTGCACGGAAATGTCATACATTGTTGCATCATCTAAGTAGGGCATTGTTATTCGTATTTCTAACAATAATAAGCCTACTATGCTTTGCCGCATAGTAGGTGCCTTTGGGCAGATTGTAAATGCAGCGCCACTTTTCAATAGAGTTCCCGCGCTACCGGAAGTAAGGCTCTAAAATGCAGGTCACAAATTAATATAGATAGTCAACTAGGCGAGAATCACGTGATTAAATGTCCTGCAGCGCACCAGTGAGGCATACAAGAAGTACAAATGTCAATACCACGGTCTGTAGATATTCATAGTCATCGAGCTCCAGTGTTAAAATGAAGCTAAAGTTTCTAGCTCCTGATAGGACGAGAACTCTATTGAAAAGTGGCGCTGCATGTATAATCGTTCCAACTGCGCCTGCAGTACCGCCCTATCGGCAGATAGTAACTTTACTTTCATATTCAGTTTCAATGAAAATCTCTATCGCAGCTTGAGGTCGGCCTTAGTGCGATCTATGCGGCACCTGGCGCGATCTGTTTTCCTTTGCTTCTCGACACAATGAAAAATGGCGGAAGCTCGATGACCATGAATATCTATAGACGGTGGTCAAATGCTACCATTGTTAGAGTTATACAATGTGTGATTCTACCATGAAGAAGAATTTGATAATTACCCTTAACCTTACTAGTTTAAAAAACCTAACAAAGTGGTTTCAAAACGTTTAGGAACTGACAAGTAAGTAAAACGTAGCATAAACCAACCCATGGGAAGATTTGTGAAAAACTATAAACATTATTTATAGTCTGGATTGTTGCTAGACACCCAATGGTCAGATGACATTTTCGCTTCCAGGCCTTGTTATCTCACTGGCCTCGCTGCCAACGAGAGACAGGCCAAGGCACTCAAAAATCACATGATCATCGGGGTCCGGCCAACAATCTATCCTTCATTGTTTCCAGAAAACAAAAAATTACTGATTGTTAAAATCCAAGATGGAGACAATGATGGATGAATTGTTGGTTAGACCCCGATGATCATGTGACTTTTGAGTGCCCTGGCTTGTCTCTCATTGGCCTCGCTGGGTTAAATATACTGATTGTTAAAAAGCAAGATGGAAACAATGATAGTTACATTGTTACTCGGACTTCCATGGTCAGGTGACTTTTCCGCGTCTGAACATATCTTTCTAATTGGCTTTGCTGGGTAACAAAGCCATCTAGAAAGACAGGCTGGGACACTAAAAAGTCACATGACCAAATAAGATATAGCAACAATCCAATCTTCATTGTTTCCATGTTGGATTTAAACAATCAGTGCTTTTTCGTTTGTTAGAAACAATGAAGATTGGATTGCTGCTAGATCTACTTTGGTCATGTGACTTTTTTGTACCCCGGCCTATTTTTTCCGTCGACTACGCCGGGTGGTTATAAAATAAAATCGACTACTCAGAGCCTCTAGCGTCCAATCTAATGAACCGATTTTGATGCTAATTTTAAATGTAGGCTATTCAGACAATGGGAAGGAGAATTCTGGAAGAAAGAAAATTTGTGCAAATTATCACCAACAGGAAAAGAATTGCCCTGTAGAATGACAAATAGAGATTTTTAACTAGTTTTATTGTTTTAAACAAGCACACAAGGTTTTTATTTGATTACAAGAGAGGTTCACTATGTCTGCCCCCTTTGTCAATGACATATTGGAAGCGCAGCACAGCATGATCAATTATCACATGAAGAGTTTCCCAGGGAATGTCTGAGACATGTCGTCAAATGCTGGCTTTCAGCTCAGACATAGATCGTATGCTTTGTTGATAACCTGATCATTCAAATATTCCCAGAGCCCAAAATCGCACGGGTTCAAATCCAGCAAACGTGGAGGCCACACATATGGAAAATTTCAAGGGAGCACCCGATCATGTCTAAAGTTGGCATGAAGCAGTTTCCTCACTTGTCAACCAATATCAGGAGGAGCTCCATCTTGCACGAAGACAGTGGTTTCCAAGCATTGTCGTTCTTAAATCACATGTGGTGAAAGAAGTTCACAATACTGTGCACTTATCACAGATTTTACATGATCTCACTGTGTCACTTCCTCAAATAAAGAGCGACTTAG
Organism: Rhysida immarginata; assembly: GCA_023313115.1. Taxonomy (NCBI): domain Eukaryota; kingdom Metazoa; phylum Arthropoda; class Chilopoda; order Scolopendromorpha; family Scolopendridae; genus Rhysida; species Rhysida immarginata. The sequence continues at coordinate 2,856,595 of JAHWFO010011831.1, read as the reverse complement.
AAAAAAATCAATCATATATACAGAATATAATGGCTTTTCATGCACGACATGGGTGAGCGAGGCACCCATATATGGCAGTTGTACGTGTTCACCTCTACTTTTTGGGTGAAATGTACTTCGTCTGACCATAGAATGTTCCACGGCCACAGGTTATCAACAATTTTCCTCGCCAGAAAGCGATAAGGAAAGTCAGCGCGTTAAAAGGGATCTTCAAGTTTTAGCTGTTGTGCTACATGAGTGCAGTACGAGTATAATGAAGAATGAATCACAAAACCTTTCACACAGCGGCCCATGGGACGGACAGTTCGCGTGCTGTAGCTCCACTACTTGTTGCAGAATTTTGAGAAGAGGAAGCTCTGTCCACCACGGCAACAGTCGATTCAAACTTCTTTATCAGTTTTCGCAACCCAGTATAAGATATGGGCCTTTTTTGCAGCCTTTTTAGATGACGATATCCTCTCAAAGTAGCTGGACAACTGCTATCTATTATTCTGGTAAAACAACTTTTCCTACATTCCGCGTTTTTTTTTTGCTTAAAACCATAATCTTTCTTGAAAGCTTTTCAATAAACATAATGTAATGAATGGTTCAATACATTCCATTCTGAGTACGTTGACTTTCTAATTTGAATAAACTTTTGCTAATAAGACAGATATTGAGAATGAGCATATACTATAATCAAACAAAAAACATTGCTTGCGTATTTAAAACAATAAAACCAGTTGAAAAATAAAACTAATTTGTCTTTCTTTTATATTATATTTCCCCATTCTTGGCCTACTTTTTTATTTATTTTTTTTTCTTTTTTTTGTCTTTTTGACGAATCGGCTTTTAAGAGCCCATGATCGCTCCTGTTTGATTTCCATCATATAGTCTCACTTACCAAAAGTCATGGCACAACTGCCTAATAACGTATTGGCCCGGATACCGGCGTCTACCATAAGAGAGTCTGCCAGTCTCCGCCATTTACAGACATTGCAAGCCATGCTGCTCCACTGCACTCTATAACGATGCTACATTTACCAGATACGTTGATGACGACCTGACAGATCGTTCGATGACGTCTCACAAATGTTCAATGGGATTCAATCTGGGAAACGTGAAGGTCCTGAAATTGGTACCATGTTCACCCAGCTACTGCCGTGTCACAAAAGCCGTGTGTGGAAGCGCATTATCTTGCTGGAAGATGCTGGCGCCCGCGAGGCAAAAACAGTACATGAAGGGGTGGAGGTAGTCCCCAAGCAGATCGAAATAGGTAGTAGCTCGCAGAGTGGATGTCAGAGGTACAATGGACACGAGAAAACACCCCAGACGAAAGTGAAGCCTCCACCGGCCTGAATGGTCCTTACCTGGCAAGCGGGGTATACCTAGTACATTTTTGTCGAAGATAGAAGGGGGATGCAGACACGGACACGACCATCAGCTCGATACAACTGAAATATTGACTCGTCGGACCAGGCAGCCTTTCGCCAGTTCTCAGTCGTCCAATGTCGATGTTGGTTGGCCCAGGCTAGGGGAATTGTCATCAAAGGTAGAGTTGTGGGACGCCCCTTTAAGTACCGCATGGAAATTTGGGCTAATGTCGCTCATCAGTCAGCAGTTACAAGTCGGGTGACCCGGTGAAGACCTCTATGATTAATGAGGCGAGAGCAGCCTGCCCGCTGTCCGATATACCCTTCAATGGTTGTGCGGGAATATTGCCGGGTGTTGGCTACATCTGATATTGAGACACTCATCCGACTGGCACCAACAATCATCCCCCGTTCAAATGCGGATACTTATCGGCGTGCTATCATTTCTGGGGCTACTTTTACTTACAATGACTCATTGATGATATCAAGGAGTCCTGTGAATCTTCATTCTGAGAATTGATGCAGCTGGATCTGTCTCATTATGGAAAGGGAACCAGATTAGAGGAGTATGCTCTGACTTATGGTGAATGATTGTATATTAGGTTGATTCCTAATTCGTATATTGTTTTTACTCCTATGTGATTGCTTATACTAAATAATAATAATAAAAATCTCCATTTGTCATTTCACAGGGCCACATTTTCATTTCGTGATGAAAATTTGCCGTAATTTTTTTCTTTACGGATTTCTCTCCCCCATGGTCTGATTAGCCTACTTTTAAATTTGCATCACAATCGGTTCATCAGAGGGCTCTGAATATGCGAACTTAATTTATAATCACCTTGCATTTCATAAACGGCGTGATTATCAACATTATATGAGGTCTCATCTCAGCCACTGGTATCAATACGAACGCTGATTGACCAATCAACCAAAATGTTTTAACGTTGTAAGCAGGAAAGAAGATTAGTAAGAATTAACCTTATTCCCTGTTGTAAGTATAGAAATTCATCATGCACTTTCGAGAGAGCAAAAGCTGCTGCTGCTACCATCAGTACTGTCATCAGCCAACTAATGAAAATTATCAGTTCCAATGAGACTGTGGAAGAAGATTTTATCGAAATAATACATTTGCTGCATTTGAACATGCCTAATTATGGGCGTGCGTCTCCGTAGAAACGAGCAAGAATCATGAATTATATCGAGTTGACGATAAGTGAATGCACACTAGACGTTTTACAAGTCACTTCAGATTAAAAAAAATGGTGAAGTTAGATATCTATTAATAGCAATACATTTTATTAATATTTTAATAGAAAAATTATATTTCTCGTTCCCAAACCTTTTTCTTGTCGGTGGGGGGAGCCTGCATACACCCTCCCCTTCATCTATTCTTGATAACTGCTTAAGTGTGTATTCTTAAGTAGGGTTCCCCTTATTCATTAACTGTTTCAAACAGGGGACATCTGATTTTCCGGTGAATCATTTCAATCGGCTCAATTTCAATTCCGCCCCCCCCCCCTTTTTTGAATACGGTATTCCTAAAATGCGGACCCCCCCCCCGTGATATAAAATAAACTCCTTAGTAATTTTATTATTTTATAAAAAGTAAACTCCTTTTCATGACGAAGAAACTTAATGGACATCAACTTGGTTCCAAACAGTCTTCCGAATTATTGCACCCGTGAAACACGAAATTGCCCACTTGAAATGCATGCGCCCCACTGCCCTATAAGTTATCATTTGTTTTGGAACTGTTTGACAATTATAAACTATCAACTATTTCCGGCTTTGTACTTTTTATCCCAAAAAATCATCAGTCACAACCTCAACAAATTAAAATAAAAAATTTCGAAAACCTATACAAACTCAAACACATGTAACTTAAATAAGTTCACCATTTTACTACAATGAGAGATAAGGTAAATGTCTTTCAATCAATAGGATAATAATTGACGGTTTATTTTCCAGCAGTACGTTATATAATCAAGCCTTATAAAAGCCATATAACATAATATCCTGAGGCCAGGAAGAAACATCTCGTCATTCTTCTTCTGTTATTTCCTTTTAATTGTGTTTTTAGTTTTTATTCTGTTTAATATAATGTTCAGCTGATGAATAAAACGCAATTATAATACAATTAAGTTTACTACTAGATATAAATTTCTTATACAAAACTACAGTTTCTTTTTATTTTGATGAAATTTTGCATACTTGATCTTCAAAGAATGGGAAACTAATAATTATTGATAAAAATCGATATTTGCGGCTATGGCAAGGCATTATGGCTATGGCTATAAATGAGGAATATCTCATGGGCAACATTGCAAGGCAATGTTTGTGCAATATAGATAAGTTTCAATTTGTATGAATGCATAGAATTCCTTGGAAATCTTTAAATGGATATTTATAAGAGAAAAGGACGAGACACAAAGACCCTGGAATGCAATAAATAGTTAATAAACACAACTGAAATAACAAAATAATAAATATAAAAGTACAATCAAAATAAAACTAAAAAAATCAAATAAAGAGCTGACGTTTCGGATAGAGCCTATCCTTTATCATAGCAAAAAAGGATAATTCTCTAAAAGCAAATAGAATATTAGAGAATTATCCTGAAGTTATGAAATTAGTACTAACGGGGGGGTTTATATATAGTTTGCATGGGGAATAGTAAGGCGTTATTGGCTGACAAACAAGAGAACAAATGAGATTAATTAGACGAACTGTTGGGATAGGACAAGACGGAGGACAAATAGGAAATAATAAGGGGGTGGCGAGAAAAACGTAATAGGATGAAACATATGAAAGTGAAATTATAAAAACGTTTAGGAATGATAGGGTGCCTAGCAACAAGATTACGTAAAATTATTCCTGATTATTAGTAGACAAAAAAGGGGGCTGTCATGAAAGAATATTATTGATATTGTTCAAAAGTATCGATTCTATGATTCCCTGACTGTACTCGGTTTAAAAAATAAAAATTTCCTGACCATTCCCAGTCGCTAGTCACCCTGTTAAAAAGTCCCACATGTAAGAGCAACGGATCAAAAGTAAAAAAATATATGAAAGGACATTGAAGAACATTGAAAAGAATAAATAAAAGATAAGAAAGAAGAAAAAAAGAAGAAAAGGCCCCATAGGGCTTGCGACAAATTAAGGAATAGCTGAAGTTGGAAGGGGACATGGGAAAGGTAATGAGGGAATGGTGCCTTTGCTAAGGTTAATGCCATTAGGGGTGAAGGAGTTAAATTTCCAAATAAGAAAAGACTCAAATTGCTTTCTCTCTTTTTTGCTATGGAAGTTACTACGAAGAATATAAATGCTGATGGCCTGTAAAGAGTGACCAGGGGAATTAAAGTGTTTAGCGACAGGGGTGTCAGCATTGCTAAGAATATCAAACTTATGCCCAGCAAATCTGGAGCGTATGGTATTGCCTGTCTTTGGAAATCTTTAGAAATGATCACTAACTAGAGATAATGGAGAGTTTGCAGACAATTGAGAAAGAGTGGAAAGTTGACAGAGGAGGAAACTTGGGAGACAACACCGCAATTTCAGAAGAAACGCTTGAAAACCTGTTGGAATTACCACCAAAACTGGTCAGATTCTGTTACCACTGATTGTTTGAATGGACTATAACTCGCAACCATTGCCCAAATAGTCCTTTAGCCACGTAGAAATTTTTTAGACTAGCAGTAGCATCTTTGGAGAGATTCAGTCATTGTGAGCATATAAAAAATTTTTTTCGATTTCTCATTAGGAACCTAGCTAAGTTGGTAGCACATCAGGTCCAAACATTATATAAAAATAGATTTTTTCTATTTTCTGTGGAAATGTGTATATCCTGGAAACTTAGATCCTGATAGCGCGAAGATTGAATGTTCGTTTCCAAGAATCTTCTATATATATAAATAAGGATTCCCCTTTATTTATGGGTTTGTGGGCTTGTTTGCGGATTTGTTTTTTTGTTTATTTACAAACCTACAGTTTTATTCCGATGTTTATAAAATTTCACATATATGACCTTCAAAGCATGAGATAGATCACTGTCTACCTCAGATTTCGAAAAATAATAATTATTGATAAAATATCGATATTCATGGTTATGGTAGGGGATATTGTTAAGAAATATCTTATGACCAACAATGCAAGACAGTTTTTTCAACAATGGTATCAACACGCAATTCACAAACACAATGCAAAGATCAAGAATAAATGTCTCATGACCAGCAATGCGAGGCAAATTTTGTGCAATATAGTATTCAATGGATAGAATTCCTGTAATTCAGGCTTTTCTTGGAAAAGATAATTCTCAGTACTTAACAATTTCTTGAAAATATTTGTAAATGATGAGAAAGTTGAGATAATGAGTTAGCAGACAATTGAGAAAGAGTGAAAGGCGATAGATGAAGCACTCCTTTAGCACCGTGCTATATTGAGCAAATAGTAAGCAAGTAAATAGAAGAATCAGCGCCCGCTGGACTACAAAAGTGATGAATGGTCAATTTTTGCTTCAAGACATCGAAAGAAGAAAGGAAATTGCGACAAGATCAAGTGTACATCTACAGTAAGATTATGTGAGTAAAAATAATTTAGACTAGAAGGCATCCTTGGAGTGGTCCATCCATTGTGAGCCATTTTCAGTAAATGAAGTCGGATAAATCACCTAGAATAGATTTTTTCAGTGAAGAAGTAATTTACTGTCTTTCGGATTTTTCTAAGAATGGATAGTGTCTTCGCTCTATATTGTAGAGATTGAGTTATTATTTAACCAATTTGGAGGTTTAATTTAGCTTTTTAAAGTGTTTCTGTTTTCTTACAATCGTAATTATCCCGGGCAATGCCATATCCTCTGTTAGTCTTTTATATATATATAAAGAAGGATGTTTGTTTGTGGGTTTGTTTATTTTTTATACAAATAAACAGTTTTAATCCGATCTTGATGAAATTCTGCATACTTAAATTTAAAAGAATGAGAAAAGTCACTGTCTTCATCAAATTTCGTAAAAATAATAAATGCCGAAAAAAAACGATATTCATGGTTATTGCAAGGCATATTATTGAGAAATATCTCACGCTCAACAATGCAAAGCTAAGTTTGTGCAACAATAAGCCAATCGTGTTCGCATCAACAACAGTATCAATGTGCAATTCACCAATAACAATGAGCACAGAATGAAGATGTAATGTTAAAGCAATCTTTTCAAGAGTTATAACAATGAACATAAAATGATAATGCATTATGGATAAGTTTCAATTTGTAACAATGCAAAGAATTTCTGTTATGCAAAAAATGCATAAAATGCATGTTATTCCGGCTTTTCTTAGAAAAGGGAATTCTTACTACTTAAAAAGTTGATCAAAATCTTTAAAAATGATCAGTAACTGGAGATAATGGAGAGTTAGCTGACAATTGAGAAAGAGTGGAAAGACGATATAGGAAGCACTCCTTTAGCCAGTGATATATTGAGCAAATGGGAAGCAAGTAAATAGGAGTATTGGCGACTGCTAGACTGCACAAAATGATGAAAGGCCAAGTTTTGCTTAAACACACCGAGAGAAGAGTGGAAATTGCTACAACATCATGTGTATATCTGAGGTAAGATTACGTGAGTAAGAATTTAATTAGACTAGCAGAAGCATCCTTGGAGTGGCCCAGCCATTGTGAGCCTTAAAAAAATTTATTTCGAATTTTCATTAAGAATTTTTACTTTATTAATACTAAGTATTTTCACCTGTTTATTTTTGAAATATTGCATAATTTAATTTAAATTTTTGAGATTGCTCTGTTTACCTACAAGTGTACCTTTGCTAGTCTCCTGTATGTATAAAGAAGGATGTTTGTTTGTTTGTTTGTGTGTTTGTTTGTTTCTGATGCAAATTTACAGTTTAATTCGGATTTTGAAAAAATTTTGCACACTTGACGTTTAAATCTTGAGGAAGGTCACTTTGTACCTCAGATTTCAGAAAAATAAAAAGTATCGATAAAATATCGATATTCATGTTTATGGAAGAGCATATAATTTAGAAATATCTCAAGACTAGCAATGCAAGGCAAGGTTTGTGCAACAATAGGGCCGTTATGTTAGCATCAATACTGGTCTGAATGCGGAATTTACCAAAAACAATAAGCATAAGTGATGCAATGATAGATAGTTCATTTCAAAGAATTTTAACAATAAACATAAAATGATGATGCAATGACAGAACATTCGTTTCCATGAATTAAAACAATTAACATAAAATGATGATACAATGATAGAAAGTTCTTTTCAATAAATTATAACAATGAACATAAAACGATGATGCAGTGACAGGGCATTCGTTACCAAGAATTAATAACAGGAAACGGATTCAATAGACGATATAGATAGGACAGTCTCTCTCGACGAGGCAATGGAGGTATACGTGTCTTCCTTCAGCTCCCTAACATGAGTTTAGAAGATTGGGAAAAGTGTGTGTACCTGGCGTTGCCCTGGCAAAAATTTATGTGCCTGAAAAAGGAATGAGAAAGAACGAATATTAGTCAGAGAAACTCTGCAACTAAAACTGAAAAAGCTTTACAGGCATTTGAAATATCTGAGCAAAGGCACTTTCGAATTGCGTGACACCTTCTACATAACGGGCAAGAAGTATTTGAGACTAAATTATCTGGTCCCCGTAGATCACCTAGAATTCCATTTTTTCGTATTTTTCGTAGAATGGATAGTCCTTTTGCTTTGTTTTGTATTGATTGAGATATTCTTTAACCAATTGGGAGTTAGAACTTAATTTTTTCAGATTGTTCTGTTTAGCTACACGTGTAATTATCCCAGGCAACGATGGGTACATCTCCTAGTCTTTATAAATAAAAAAATGTTTGTTTGTGGGTGGGTTTTTTTTTATAGAATTCTACAGTTTTATTCCGATCTTGATAAAATTTTGCATACTTGACATCCAAAGTATGAGGAAGGTCACTGTCAACTCAGATTTCGAAAAGTAATAACTATTGATAAAAAATTGATATTTATTTTAAGGCATATTAAAGAGAAAGGTCACATGACCAAAAATGCAGGGCAAAATTTGTGCAACAATAGGCCCGTCGTGTTCACATCAACAATGGTATCAACGCGCAATTCACCAATGACAATGAGCACAAGAAGATGATGCAATGATAAAGCAATCCTTTTCGATAATAAAATAATGAACATAAAACAGTGATGCAATATAGATAACTTTCAATTTGTAACAATGCAAATAAAAGTTAGTGCAAAATACGTATCAACAATGGTGTCAACACGCAATGCACCAACACAAGGATCAACAATATATGTCTCATGACCAAGAAATCAAAACAAAGTTTTTGCAATATAGACGTCAATGCATAGAATTCCTATTATGCAGGCTTTTCTTAGAAAAGAGAATTCTTAGTACTTAATATTTTTTTTTAAAATGTTTGAAAATGATGAGAAAGTGGAAATAATGAGTTAGCAGACTATTGAAAAAGAGTGAATAACGATAGAAGAAGCACTCCTTTAGCTTCGTGCTGTATTGACCAATGGTAAGTAAGAGGTCCATAATTACTTTAGCTTTTTGAGGTTGTTCTGTTTTCCTGCGAGCGTAATTATCCCGGGCAACACGAGGTCCTCTGCTAGTTATATATATAGACTAGTAAGATTCCCAGTGATATATATAGACTAGTATAATTACATTCGTACGTAAAAAAAAAGATCTCAAAAAATTAAATCATAACTGCCAATTGGTTAAATAATAACCGAATCAATAAAACACAGAGCAAAGGGACTGTCCATACTATGAAAAAAACGAAAAACAGGAAGTTCAGGTGATATACCGGAGCAACTAAACTCTTCTTGACTTGCCTCACAACTGATACTTTAGATACTTTAGACTCAAGTTTTTCTTCACCTTGAAGTAGAAGCTCTTATACCCAGTTGTTCTATACGAAATAGCCGTTCCTCAGAAGATTCAAACGCCAATATAGCTTTTTCTGTTTTACTTGCAGAGCTTCTCTGACTAATACTCGTTCTTTCTCTTTCCTTTCCAGACAAAACTTTTTGCCAGTCGTCTGGGCATTTGATAGGGAGCTCAAAGGAGAAACGCATGATGGCTATGCTTAATGAAGAAATGCTGCCTTTTTAATGTTCCGTCACTGCATCGTCACTTTATGCTCATTAGCAAATGTCTTGGAAAAGAATGTTCAGTAATCCCATTATCAGCATTTCTATTTCAGAAATATACACATTCCCACAGAATATAGTAGAAAAATAGTTTAAGGCAATTTATCTATATTCCCTAAACTTTGCTTTTCAATGTTAGTCATGAGATATATATTGCTGACTCCTGCATTGTGTTGGTGCATTGCGTGTTGACACAATTGTTGATAGTTACTGTTGCATAAACTTTTCCAGGCATTGTTGATCATGAGATATATATTGTTGGTCCGTGCAGAATGTTTGTGATTTGCATGTAACACCATTGTTGATACCTTTTGTTGCCTATCTTTGTCTTGCTTTGTTGGTAATGGTATATTTCTCATTGATATGCCCTGCTATAACGAAGAATAGAAATTTTTTATCAATAATTATTTTCTCCGAAATCTGAGGTAGACGGTGAACGTCCTCATAGTTTGAAAGTCAAGTATGCACATTTTCATCAAGACCAGAATAAAACCGTAGATTTGTAGTCAATACATATAAACAAACCCACAAACCCACAAACCGATAAAAAACTTTTTTTTTATATATACAAGCAAAGGTACCCATCATTGCCCGGGATTATTACATTTCTAGGTAAGCAGAACAATTTCTAAAATTTAAATTACTTTTGCAATATGATAAAAATAAACACATGAACCCGCTTAGAAATTTTACATTAAAAATTCCTAATGAAAATTCGAAAAAATTTTTTTAAAGGCTCACAATGGCTAGACGTCTCAGAGATGCCCATGATGGTCTAAGTTTATTCTTACTCACGTAATCTTACTTCTGATGAACACTTGATATTCTTGCAACTCCCTTTCTTCTCTGGATGTCTTGAAAAAAATTGGCCAATCATCTAGTGTAGTCTAGTAGTCGCCTGTACTTCAATTTACTTGCTTTCCATTTGCTCAATAAGCATGGAACTAAAGGAGTGCTTCCTCTGTAATCTTTTCACTGTTTCTCAATAGTCTGCTAACTCTCCATTATTTCCAATTACTGATCGTTTTTAAAGATTTTTCAAGAAATTGTTAAGTACTAAGAACTCTCTTTTCTAAAAAAAGCCTGAATACCAGGAATTCTATGAATTGTTACCAATTGAAACTTATCCATATTGCATAACCATTTTATGTTCATTGTTTTAATTCTTGGAAAGAAAGCTTTAACATTGTATCACTATTTTCTGCTTATTTATTGGTGAATTGCGCGTTGATACCATTGTTGATGTAAACACGATGGGCCTATTGTTGCACAAACTTTTACTTGCATTGTTGGTCATGAGATATATATTGCTAGTCCATGCAGTATGTTTGTGAATTGTGTGCTAATACGTTTGTTGATACCTATTTTTGTACAAAATTTACTTTGCATTGTTGGTCATGAGATATTACTCATTAATCTCAAATTTTTTAAAATTGGAGTTCTTAAGGCCGGAAAAAACTATACATTTGTATAAAAACAAACAAATCCACAAACCCACCCACAAACAAACACCCTTATTTATATATCTAGATAGTAAAGAAGTTCCGTATACAAATCTTCAGTTTTATTCCCATCTTGTTGATAAAGGGCACATTTGATCTTCTAAGCAAGAGGAAGAGCACTGTCCACATTTGATTTCAAAAAATAATCTTGTATATAAAATTCATTTTCCATTTATTGACACAATAACTGGTGTTGCACTACATATATAACCAAATTAACCTCTTCTAGAGAAGGTGGTAACGAATTGTAGACTGTGCTTTCCATGAAGCACTATATGCCCACCATGACCTACCTATAACTTTTCCAGGCTCCTTCGGAATTACCATGAAAAATTTCATCAACAGTGATCCAGCCCATTTTGAAATGCATGTGGAACGGACAGGTCCACTTTTTTTTTTTTTTTAATTCCAATCTTAATGAAATTTGCAAATTTGATCTTCAAAGCAAGAAGAAGGTCACTGTATACATGAGATTCGAAAAAAAAATATTTATCGATAATAATTCATGGATTTAAATTCAAATTATTAACAAAAAATTTATATCTTCCAACGAACAATGCAAGGTAAAGTTTGTGCAACAATAGATTGCTCCGTTTGTTTCAACATAAGTGATAGTACACAGAATTTTATAAATGAATTATGTTCAGGGTGCACTAGTTATTGTTCTAAAAACTCTTGAACCACTTATCCGATTGAGCTCATAAGCGCACCATATGTTCGTTATGTTCAGAGTAAGGTTTATGTGTCTTCAAAAGCAGCGGTCGGAGTAAATATATCTTGGTTTATGTTTGTTTGTTTCCTCAAGAGATGGCGCAAGGTATACGACAATAAAATTTCATCAAACAAAGAGACTGACCAATGCCGGGCATATCACGTAGTAGTTATGTATGTAAGACATGTTCATTAAGACATGTAAATGAATGTCAAGACTGATAATTTTGTAAACTTTATTAACAAAAATAAAGGGCACACGACTTACCTGCATAAATCGAGGACCAACCTCTCATAAAATATAATATTCTTTGGGCTTTCTTCTTCCCTGACCATAATCTAAAGTTTTGCGTAATGGTCGTCAGGATACAGCTGGAAGGGTCTTCCTCCTTTTAGAATCAGTGAGAAGGCATCGGAAATTTTAACTGTACATTTTATTCCCGTCGTTTGTGCTTTTCTTAGAATTGATAGTTATTAGAATTTAACATTTTCTTGTAAGGCTTTAAAAATGAGCAGTAAAAGAAAATAATGGAGAGTTAGCAGACTATTCAGAAACAGTGGAAAGACAGCAGAGAAAGCAGCCCTATTCACTCTGTGCTGTATCGATTTTTACAGCACACTGCTTCAGCTTTATAAATGGTGTGCTGTATCGATTTTTACAGCCATGTTGTCACTAAGTGTCTTAAAGAAACCAAGTTGTCAAGAAGGAAAGCCTAATGGGATGTGGGCACCTGGTTAACAGATCGTGAATTTCTCTTATCTAAACCATCAGAAAGTTTGATGAACACGAACACACAATAAGAAATAAAAAAAATAAACTGGAGCAAACACCAAACAACAGGTAAAGACTACTTGGTTGTCTTAAAGACTCTTAGTGATAGCATGATTGTTCAGGTGTCTGCGATAGTTTAATTCATGGTTTCTTAAATCAAGAGGTTATGACAGTCATTACTGTTCCAATGCTATCGGCGCGAACCAGAAGATATACCGGAAGTAGATAGCGAAAGAGCAGTCTGAATGAATGAATGAATGAATTGAATTTATATTCTAGAAAAATACAATATCAAGATACAAATTTTATATTATAGATTATAGATTATAAATTATAAATTGTAAATTATAAATAAATTATAAATTTCAAATTACAAATTTCAAATTACAATTTTCAAATTACAACTTACCAAAAGACCATTAGAATTATGAAAAATTTGATATTGATAAAAATAAGAAACTAACAATTGCTGCAAGAGTAAGTGACTTGCATCAGCAGCAAATGATAAAGCAAAACATCAAAAAGATAAAATTTAAAATAAAAATTTAAAAATTTTAGAATAAAAGGTTTTCTAGGTTATCTTTATCATTAATACATTTTTTAACATCTTTTTCTGTATAATTTTATTTGAAGACTGCCTTATAATAAGAGGAATTTGATTATATAATTTCGGAGCTGTAACATAAAGTGGACGGACTATAGATGTTCTAGAAACAAGTGGAATTAACATATGATATGTTTTTAAAAATCTAGTATTATAATTATGTAAAAAAGAGGCTTCATCTGCTCAGACTGCTTTAGTGTATATAAACCAAGAAAATAAAAATATAATTTCAAAAAAGGAAGAATAATATAATTTTTTGCAAATATAATTTTAGGTGAAAGAAATCTAATTGTCTTGTCAATAATTCTAATTAGATTAGTAACATAACTTTTAAAAGTTCCACCCCAAATAGAAACACAGTATTGAAAATTTGATTGAAATAAGTAAAATAAGTAGTTAATAACAAAGTTAATGGAACAAAGTGTCCAACTTCATACAAAATATAAGAAGCATATTTCAATTTTAGAGTTAGGGCCTGTATATGTTCTTTCCAGCACATCTTAGTGTCAAACATTACACCAAGGTAACGAAACCGAATTACTTTGTTCAATAATGGACAGGAACAATTTATCATATCACAGGCATGTTCATGAATTCTAAAAGTATTTAAAGTAGAAGAAAACGAGTACAGATGAAACTGCATGAAAACAGATTTTTATTAAAATTTTATGAATCATTTTGAATCATTTATTTAAGATAAAAAGTTTAAAATGTATAACTAGCTGTGCCTTAAAATTAACATCGATTACTTATGCTGATTTTATATGTTGAACTTTATTAAATATCTGATTATTTAAAGCATACTTCGATGGTTCGCCATCTGACGGACAAAATAATAGCAAGATCGCGTAAAAAACGGGAGGGTCATAAGTTATGACTGATGACCTCTTCAATTAAGAAACCATGGCCGAATTAGTGGAGGTGTTGACCATGACAGTCGACGTTCCTGGTTCGAATGCAAGTCGCAGAATTTTTCCATCCATTTTTCTATTAATATCATTACCTGATGCTTGTAGTTTGTTCATGTTTAATTTTATTATTTCCTAACAGATTAGCAATTGATGGAATTGCAGTGTACACAGACACAAACAATCATGTACATCCATTGCCATCCAAAAAGAGAATTTTGGACTTGTTGAATTTTTAGATAAACAAATAAATTTTTAAAGGTCAGGTCACTCAAATTTACAGCCATAATCAGGCTGAAAAACCGTCAGATTAAACTATTGTTTTAAGTTCATTCAATGTCCTCCCACTTTTGTAGCCATGCACATTGTTTCTCCGGCACTATGGTCAACTCGGTCAGCTATACACAATATTCCGACACGAACTGGTGAGAACTGATAGAAGGCTATCCATTAAAAACATTAACTAAAAATTTTTTCCGTTTTTCTCTATGAATTTTTACTTTTTTCATGGGTTAATTTTTATTGCATATTCCTATTCAGATATTGCAAACTTTCATCAATAAAGAGTCTGACCAACGCCTGATATATCAGCTAGTAGGAAGAAAAAGTTAGACACTAGTCCTTGGAAAGACGATTTGAAAAGTAAAGATGAATACATGAAAGCAATGAAAGGAAAATTAGATATCCTATTAGATCCAGAAAATATCGAAGAAAATCTTGAATAAAAGAGCAGTAGCTAAAATATGTTTGAAGAGTGTATGGGACAAATAAGGTCAAAGACAAAACATGAATAAAACTGAATATATAACAGATCTACAACAATTTTATGAAGTACTATTAGATGACAGATTATATAAAGCAAATAAAATTTTAATTTTACGGATTATTACGTAGAAAATAATACGAGTAAAAAGATTTTTTTGTGGCAGCATTTACTACATCGAACTTAAAATTTAGATGTATGATAAGTTAGATAAGCTAGATAAAAATGTAGTCATGTTTTACTCGGACAGCACGGTGTATATAGATGAAGTTACAAACAGATAATGGTACAAGCACTATTAAAACATGTTGCATATTAGACATTGGACTGATGAACTAAACGTAATTGGATCATAGATTTTGCATCAACGGGTCTTAAAACTATTATTACGAGAAAAATACAGAGGATGAATTTGACAAATATGGAACAAGAATAACGGGATTTAATTTGAACTATCAGAATGTACAAAAATTAAATGGAGAAAAAAAATACAATTAGAACATAATCAAATTACAGGAGATACAAAAACAAAATATTTAATTAATAAAAATGTTAGAAATGACAATTCATTCCAGTATGATAAAAGTGTTATTCTTCCAAATTTTGATACTCTTCCATATCTTTCTATATAAATAAAAATGTTTGTTTGTGGTTTTGTTTGTGGGTTTGCCTGTGGGTTTGTTTGTTTGTTTTTTATACAAATCTACAGTTTTATTCCGATCTTAATAAAATTTTGCATGCATGACCTTTAAATCATGAGGAAGGTCAATGTTTATCTGAGATTTCGATAAATTATAATTATTAAAAAAAAATCGAAATTCATGGTTATGGCAGGGCATATTAGTGATAAATATCTAATGACCAACAATGCAGTACAAAGTTTTTGCAACAATAAGTATCAACAATGGTATCAACACGCAATTCACAAACACTCTGCACTGACCAACAATATATGTCTCATGACCAACAATGCAAATAAACGTTTGTGCAACAATACATATCAACATGGGTGTCAACACGCAATGCACTGCACTATGCAAGGACCAACAAAATATGTCTCATGACCAACAATGCAAGGCAAAGTTTGTGCAATATAGAATTCAATGCATTGAATTCCTGTTATTCAGGCTTTTCAAGGACTTAATTGCCCATCTGACTTCTGTTTCAGTGATACTACCATGACTATTCTCCGCTCCAGGGTGCACCTCGTATGCCTCAGTTGTTGTTGTCACCGGATTAAGATGAGATGCAAGTATTCCTTTCACCTATGCAATACGCTCTCCTCCGTTTTCAGAAGCCTCCCATCTGAACTCTTAATAGTGTGTGATGAAGGAGAATTCTTTCCACGGAGGCGGCGCACGGTCTGCCAGAACACCTTGTTTGCCGAACCATAGTCTGCCTCCAATTTCTCCCCGAACTTCTCCCAGGCCTTGGCTTTAGCTGTTGATACTGTCTTTGCTGCTGCTTTTCGCGCCTCAGTGTACCGCACTCGACTCGAAGTTGACTTATTTGCAAGCCATAGCAAATAGGCTTCCTTCTTTGCCTTGACAGTTTCTTGAACTTCACCGTTCCACCATGCAGTCCTTTTCTCACCGCCCTGCGCCACACTCAGCCGCTTATGACCACAGCACAATGCAGCCGAAGTAATCACAGCAGTTTTAAACAACTGCCACTCCTCTTCAACAGTACCACGATCACTGGGTAGTTCTTTGAAACTTGAAGATATGCTATCTGCAAAGGTCTTCCTCACAGCTCTATCCTCCAGTGCCTCCCATTTGATGCGCCAAGTTTGTCTGAACCTAGTGTTTCGCTTGGTTGGCATGGATTCAGAGAAACGCAAAGTGCAGACAACAAGGTGGTGATCAGTTGGTAGTTCTGCCCCTCTTCTCACACGAGTATCCAACACTGATCGGAATAAGTCAGCTGAAACAATTACAAAATCATCAGTGATTTCTGGTCTATTGCATACCTGTACCAGTTATACTTAAGGACATCCCTGTGCTGGAAGAAGGTGTTGATGGCAAAGCTGCAGGTGATGATGAAATCCGGTCCGAGATGTTAAAGGCTTTAAATCAGGATGGTATCCTGTGGCTGACTCGAGTGTGTCAGGTTGCTTGGATATCTAGACAGGCCCCTAAGCAATAGCAGACAGAAATTGTGATCCCTATCTTCAAAAAGGGAGATTAGAGAGATTGCAACAAATATCGAGGCATCTCTTTGCCCAGCATTCCTGGGAAAGTGTACGCTAAGTGTCTGGAGAAGAGAAGTCGGGAAATAGTCGACTCCAAACTGTCGGGGGTGCAGTGTGGTTCCGACCTGGCCGAAGCATGACGGATCACATTTTTGCTCTAAGGCAAATCTTTGAGAAATCCTGGGAGTATGCAAAAGAGGTCTACGCTTGCTTTGTGGACCTCGAAAAATCATATGACAGAGTTTTTCGGGAGAAGCTCTGGCAAGTGTTGCAAGAGTATGGAGTGGATGGGCAATTACTGGTTGCTATCATGTCTCTGTACGAAAGCTCTGAGATGTGTGTCCGGATAAATGGCATTAAGTCAAGACCGTTCACCGTGGGTGTTGGACTCTGCCAAGGGTGCGTACTGTCGCCCATCTTGTTCATTATCTTTATGGACTGGATAGACAGGGGCAGCCGAGGCGATGAGCGTGTTTGTGTGGGCGACTGCCTGGTGGAGAGGTTGCTCTTGGCGGACGACCTTGTCCTGCTTGGGTCTTCTCGCAGGAACCTTCAGCATGCACTAGACCGGTTTGCAGCCAAATGTGAAGAAGCTGGGATGAAGATCAGTGTGGTAAAACCGAGGTTCTGGTCTTTTCAAGACAGCCTGATCAGTGCGCTCTCCATGTTAGGGGAGCCTCATTGAGACAGGTGGAGAAGTTCAAGTATCTCGGGATTGCATTCACGAGTGATGGACAGCAGGAGAAAGAATTAGATGCTCGGATCAGCGCAGCATGCTGTGTCAGACGTGAACTGTGGCGATCCGTGGTAACGAAACGAGAGCTGGGTAACAAAGCCAAGCTCTCCGTCTTCAAATCTATCTTTGTCCCCATTCTCTCCTATGGTCACGAGGCTTGGGTAATGACCGAAAGAGTGCGATCGCGGGTACAAGCGGCCGAAATGAGATTCCTGAGAGGTGTTGCAGATGTTACCCTACTAGATAGAGTGCACAGCAGCACAATAAGGGAGTCTTTAGGTGTTGAGCCGCTACTTCTCCGCATTGAGAGATCTCAGTTGTGCTGGTATGGCCACGTGATACTTATGCCGCAAACTAGTCTTCCTAGGCAGTTGTTATTTTCCAAGCCTAGTCGAGCTATGGCTAGCCTACATAGAGATTCTGGGTTCGAGTTGCTTGGATATTACCAGGGAGGACATGCGCCTGATGGCGGAAGATCGTGATTGCTGGAGATCCTCCATAGGGCTGCTGCCCCCGCGACCCTAACGGATAAGCGGGTTTGAAAAGTAAGTAAGTAAGTCTGGCTTTTCATAGAAAAGAGAATTGTTACAAAAATTGCCCAAAAACGGGGTTAATGAGGAGAAAAAAGTGAAAGAGAACATATGAAAATGAAAAAGGAAAGAGGACAAACTAAATCGACAGAAAAATTTTTACATGCTTATTGTTACTATTAAAACCTGAAGCCATTTTGGCTCTTAAGTCACAAAATTTCAAATTTGTTCTCTAAAATCTGAACAAACTACAGTTGTTCATTGTTTCCAATCATACTACATTTATTTAAAATATTATATGCAAACACGATATATAATAAATCAAAAAAAAATTCAATTCGTACGATATCACGTGCACAACTAGTTGCTAAATATTGTTCCATAGTTGAACCATTTAGAAGACGACCAAAGGCAATACAACCGCACATACCAAAATGAAACTTATATTTTTTAAATTTAACTTTATTTTAAAGCTGCAAGCAACAGACTATAAGCCAGTTATAGCTTATAAGTGCAAATGAATTACAAAAATAAAGAAATAGAAGGTTATAATAATAAAATGGCTATTGCCATAAAAATGTATCGATAAAAAAGACAAAAATTTATTAACAATAGAATAAGAAATATATTTTCAATGACAGGGGTTTTGTATTGTTTATAGTTCATAATGTTGATATTATTTAGACTGTTAATAGTATTATATTGTTTAAACATTCTATAGAATGGTAGATTTTTAATGATGGTTTATTTTTTATTAAAGGTAAATAAGAAAAATTCTTTATTTCTGGAATTGAGTTTGGGAATTCGTAAATTAACACCATTAATAAAATTAATTAATAAAATTTAAGGAATAATATGATAGAGCATGAATAGATAGTCAAAATCAAAAACTGTATGTCGTTTAAATATTTTTTCGCATTTAAAGTATTCTAAGAGATATGAGTTAGAAATAGTATACATATTTGTTCTGTAATGGGCAGCATAAACTATTCTACAAAAAATCTCGACAGGAATCTTGTTTAGACTATTTCCATTGTGATTTGTAATGTAGAAAGAAACAGAGACCAAATAACGGATGTGTATTCTAATGTAGGTCTTACTGAAGTATTCAAAATATTGAGAAGTTTTTGTAGTTGTAACTTGTGGAATTTCTAATGATGAAGTAGGCTGTTTGTTAGGCTTTAGAGGTGATGAACTTTATATGGTCCACAAAAGAGATATTTGATTTGAAGATGACTCCTAGATCTTTGGTGGAGTTTCGT
Organism: Rhysida immarginata; assembly: GCA_023313115.1. Lineage (NCBI taxonomy): Eukaryota > Metazoa > Arthropoda > Chilopoda > Scolopendromorpha > Scolopendridae > Rhysida > Rhysida immarginata. Next base: position 2,837,084 of record JAHWFO010011831.1, on the reverse strand, counting down.
TTCAGGATACAATTGTTTAAAAAATAATTATAATTATAAGTTAATAGGTAATGCAGTGGCATTTGTCATTGGTAGATATTTTACACCATGTATCAATTAAAATAAAATCATGTTGTAATTCTTGAGAGTCCATAGAAAAAGTAACAATTAGCCTATTTTAATATCATCAAGAAATAGAAACCGTTGAGAAGACATTTTAGCATCAGGAATATCATTTATAATTGTAATAAACTGTAAAAAATGGGAAGCCTGAAATACCCTTGAGGAATACCTGAAGTAGGGGTGAAGCCATGTGTAAATAATAATGACTTTATCATAATTGAGTTTTTTCGATAATTAAGAGAAAATCCAATTTAAGTCCAAAGCAACATCATTTAAGTTTTCCATGTCTCATGACACATGGATTAGTTAAAATACTTCGTATTAGAATTTTTTTAGTTAATTGTCTATTCTCCAGTACTCTTTGGTGTCATTGTCTTATATGAACTTAGGCATTATTTATCTATTTTATTTCATTTAATTAAGAATAATTACAGAATCCAACCACAGCCAGTGTAACGACCCACACCCTCTGTTTATGTTGTTCTAAGATTTTAAAGAACAATCATAACTCTTATTAAAGATTATTTACAGTTTGGGGACTTTTGTTATAAAACGGATCATAATTGAAACTGTTGGAATTGTTAAACAATACGTCCGTGAAGTTGAGGTATTTTATTTTCGGAATTGTTTGACAAGGGCATTAATTTACAGTTAGCTCTGTCGAGTGGAGTCGAGATCGTCTTTTCACCCTTGAAACCCCCCCTCCTCCACTTTGATAGTGATCTCTGTGCCGTGTCTCTCAATTCCTGAGTACCTATTAAATTATTTAACCAATCAACGATGATTATTCTATCGTCAGGAGCGGCGTCTCTTTACAATTTTTGGAGAGATTTAGAGTCAGTGGATTGTAAGATCTACAGAGAGAGAGAGTTGATGGCGAGATCGACGGAGAACTTGACGTTGCGTTAGTTTGTCTAGAAAGATGGAAGAAGAAGAGACAAACCATGAGAAAGTCGTGTGTTATTTTAGAGTGAAACACTTTCACTTAAAAACTATCTTTAAATAGAAACAGTTAAATATTCCCAACCAAAAGAACCAATAAAAACAATTATTATTATGATATTGTTATAACTTAAGCCAATGTTAGTTAATAAAACTTTCGCGGAGCCCGACAGAAGAAGAATTCACGCCACCCCCCGCCACTCACCGCAGCGAGTGACGAGCGACGAGCGACGACAGCAACAAACAGAAGAAAGGGTAATGATGCACATCCTTTTCTCATTCTCTTTATATCGAAAAGGTCACAGAGCATATTGATTTGTGAACGTAATATATAGTAAGAAATTTTGTTCTATTTTAACTTTCATTTGAAGAGAATCATAAATAAATAATTTAGCAGTTTAATGCACTTGAAACTATGTATAAAGTGCGAGAGATAATAATTAATTTGTAAAGGATTCCAAAAAAAAAACTTTAAGTAAGAGAATAACGTTGAATTAGAAGTTTAAGCAATTAATATGAAACTTTGAGTGGTAAAAGCAAATATTAGATCTTTCAAGTATTAAAATATGGAAAGAATTCATAATAAAGAGAGTGTAAAAGGTTAATAAACCATTCTGATTAAACTTTACTTTATATATATATATATTGGAACGTGCTAGTAAAGGCGAACTGCGTTTACCTGCACGTACAGCCAACGCTATCAAAGCACAGCATAAAAACAAAAACCCTGCACTTGACTAAGAAAAATCAGTAACAAGAACACAGGATAACCGCGGAGATAAACTAATAACATTCACTTGAAGAAGCTTCAAGAGATTCGACAAGTAAGGTAAAGCCCGACAAAACAAAGATGAAAAATCCACACTAAAAAGAAAAACCCAATAAACACCTGAATTATTAATCCCCACCAAAAAAACAACCCCTGAGCGAAGAATAAAAAAAAATAGAAAAAGAAAATTCCAAATAAATATTTTCCTTTATTACAATAGGGGGACACAGAAAAAATTGAATAAAGAAAAAAATTTAATATGGTCTCAGAAGAGGGGCGAGATAAACAAAAATCTTGCAATAGTAAGAGGCGAGGGAGAGACGGGAAAACCAAGGGCTTAACATCCAAAGACCGGTCAATGATGAGTGACGAGCAGACTGGTCGAGTGGAAGAGGTTAACTCGAACAAGGCTAGGAGAATCCAGTAGAGTGGTGAAAGTCTAGAAAGGTTGCGAAGGATCGTCCACACTGTAATCAGGCAAGACCATTAAATGAAAGTATAATAGGAAAATATAAACTGGAAATAAAAAAAATCTTTTTTTTTTCTTTTAAACATAAAAAAATTAATAATAATGGAAAGAAAATTAACATCTCAAAAACATTTAAAACAGAAACATAAAAGCTTGAAGCAAAACAAAACAAGCAATAAACCCAAGACCTCCTCTGGAGAGTGCCTAAGAACGGGACACAAAATTATAAACTAGATCAAAGACGACAGAACAATAACGAAGAGCAACGGAAAAATGAAAGGGCAAAGATGGACAAAACAGGTTCTTACGAATAACAAAAGAGGTGAGAGAAGGAAGGACGTAGGCAACAACATGAGCAAGGACATGGAAAAAGAAAACGAAAATAATTATAAAAAAAATTTTAAGGCAAGGAAAAAAAAATATTATTTCCATTAATCAGAAAGAATTGCTTACAATAATAAAATTAAAAATAAAAAGAAAGAGAATGAAACAATGACTCTGTGAAATTGCTGAGAGAGTCCATTATATTAAATGAAACAAAAGTGATATTGCAATAATAAAAAACTTGCGAGTCATTTTACAAAGTCACTTTAAATGAAGATAAACCGGGAAAGTAAGTGAAATAACCATAACAGGAGAAGGTCCACTCTTGAAACATCCGACGATGAACACAAATTCAAAGATTGCCGGGGCGAAAACTTATTTCAAAAAAAACGCAACCGCAACTGAAATGGGGCAACGATAAGTTAGTGAACGATTCCACGAAGATGTAGCGCTTGAACAACTTCAACCACGCAATAAGAAAAAACTGGAATAGATGCAGTGCTGGATGCCATGATCCTGAGAGGCGACTGGGTAAGAGCCGAAATAATATCCAAACACGAACTTTTCATTCATGAAACAAAGTAAATGTCGTTGACGACTTAGGCTAGAAAGTCTATCTTCTACTGAAAAGCCATCTCACTGTCCCAGGAGAGGGCCATGAAGCTGCTGCTACCTCTCTCGCTTGTTTTCTACTTCTGCCCAAAAAAATTTTCAAAACCCAAAAATTACAAAAATCAAAAGAAAATTTAAATATCGCAGACACGCGACATGACATCCGAGTTCAAAGAAAAGAAACAGCCAGTCGCTCTAAGAAAATGAGCAGCCGAATACAACGAAACTGCCTAAACAATGAAAAACTAAGCAAACAGAGAGCACGCACGCACAACTAACAATAACATGGTTACCCAGCGTAACAATAACATGGAAACCACTGTAAACATATTGTAGTAATAAAAAATATTTTAAAAAAATTAAAAAATTATTTTTTAACTCATAAAGCAGACTAAGAAGAATTAAAAGATTATTCCTTTTTCAACAATAAATAAATCTAGTAACCACAGCAAAAGGCACAAATCTCCATCTATCCTCTATTGAAGGGAGAGAACCGGAAAACAAATTTTCCTTATAACTCAAAGAAAATTCTTAGGTGATTAAAAATTCTTATCGCGGACTGGATAATCAGAGAGAGGGGCGTATCTAAGGTTTATCAGAGAACGAACAAGACGCGTCCAAAAAAAATTACACGATGAGGAACGAGCTAAAACTAGACGCTTAAAATAATTGACTCACCGGAGAACTAAATATCAATTAGTCTGTCAAGCGTAAAAAAAAAAAAATTCGTCAAGGGATAAATAACAAATGATACAAAATAGTGATATCAATAACTCAATGCATGAGGAACCGCAATCCCGATCAATAAATAAATAAATCCCAAAGAGAAAAAAAATTTTTAGCGTGAGGACAAAATCAAATAGAATAAATAATATTTGTTACTGTGTTCCCCCAAATGAGATACGAAAAAAAAACCCCCAAGAACAACACGAACAGAGCGCGTCACGTGAACCCTCTAATATTAAAAAAAAATGAGGAGGGAAAACACAGTAACCTCCTTAATAATAAATTAATAAACATTTAACAAACATAGCTCGTGTCCGAAACAACCGATGAACACACCTGTCTTGGAAAAACTACTCGCGGCGGAAACCAGGAATATCGGTAACGCGAAATGCTAAAAAAGCACAACGAGGGAGGGGAGCACATAAGGCGTACCCTATTTCAGTGATTAAAAAATGAACCCAGCAAGCAGTGATCCAAAAAAAATCTGAAGTAGATGGGTCTCTAAAATTCTTGAAAAAAAGCTACTAAAGCCTAAGCAAGAAAAAAAATAATGGTACATTACAACCTCCTCTAGTGATCGAAAAAAAATTATCTGGAATGATCTGGAATGATAAGATGTATGCAAAGGTGGAGACATGGGAACAGGCAGTGGGACTAGCAGAAAGGATAGAACACATCCATAATAAACAAGAGTCTGCTATGATAGGAATGATAGAGAAAACAGTGAATTTGGAGGAAGAACTGGTGGAAAGAGTGATACATAGAAATGAGAAAAAAATAAAAGAAGCAGTAATAAAGGCGATGGGGAATCATTTCGCAGGACAGCCTGAAACTGGTCAATACAAAAAGAATAAGTCGAAAGAAAGCAATAAAAGAAAATCATAAGTAATAAAAAGGAAATGTGAGTCCACAAACAGTAACAGAAAACGAGGTAGGACCCTCCTCGGCTCAGTGAGGTCGAAACGGAAAAATGTAATAGAGAACATAGGAGAAAAAAAGTAAAAAACGTTTATCGAAGAATGTTAGTTGCATTATGGTAGAGGCATTGATGAGAACTTTTAAAACAAAAGTGCTCATTGATACAGGAAGTAAAGTTACATTACTGTCAGAAAAAATGATTGATAAATTAAAAGAGAAGGGACATATAATTAAAGCAATTGAAAAATTTAAACTAGAATTCATGGGATCTATGGGATGTGGATTTCCTACTAAAGGAGCGTATGAGGTAGCTATGAAGTTAGGTGATCGAGATCATATGATTGAATGTTATGCTTGGGAGAAGCAATGGCCACTTAAATGTGATGGAATTTTGGGTCAGGATGCATTTGTGTCTAGAAAACTTGCTATTGATTTTGAGGAGCAAGCCATTAGAGATAGTGATAATAAAATATTTTTTGTAGATGATAAAGAGGATTTAGGCAATAATTTTTTAACATGTAGGAAGAAAGTTGAGGGAGATTATATGGAAATGGTGCCAGTGCACTTAAAAAAGAAAGTTATTTTTCCTCTATTATCTGAGATTGTGAGCGAAGGAGTAGTGAAAGGAAAAGGATTAAATGGGAGACAAGGTGTGATTGAAGCCTATGATTTAAGAATGCCTGGATTAAAAACTGCCAATGTATTAGTAGAGGTGACAGATAAACATACTGTACCTATTCGCATAATAAATTGCTCCCAAGAAGAATTAACTTTAGATAAAGGGAAGAGAGTAGGAATTTTACAGGAAGCAGAACAACCCCCTTATGTTATGAATCATACAATTGAGATAAGGGATGAAAAATCAAAAGAGCCACTAAATAGAGAAGAATACTTAAATCTCTTTAACCTAGATCATATGGAAAGGGAAGAAAGAGAGCAACTTGGGGAGTTATTATGCAAATTCAGAATCTGTTTTGCACAGAGTGAATTTGATTTGGGATATGCACATTCATTCCCTCACAATATAGATACTGGAAATGCGAGACCTATTGCACAAGCACCGTACCGTATTCCGTATGCACAGCGAGAGATAGTGGATCAGATTATTGATAATTTACTGAAAAATGATGTAACTAAAGAATCAACGTCTCCATGGGCAGCACCCGCCCTTTTGGATAAGAAGAAGGATGGAACTTTTAGGTTTGTTATTGATTACAGGAAATTAAACAAGGTGACACGCCTTGACATTTTCCCTTTACCATTGATATCGGAGGTACTTTCAGTGCTAGGTAAAGCTAAAATGTAAATGCAAATCAGGGATATTTTCAACTAGGAATAGAGGATGGTTAAAAGACTGGATTTGTGGTCCCCGGAGGTAAATCTGTTTTCAAACGATTACCGATGGGATTGGCTAATTCGCCGAGTGTTTGGGAAAGGATTGCAGAGCATATCATTAGACAGATAAAAGGAAAGTTTGCACTTGTCTATTTAGAAGATTTTTTTAATATATTCAACTGATTATTTACAGAATTTGAAGGACCTTGAGTTCCTATTTGAATGCATAAAGGAAGCAAACATTAAGATGAAGCCAAAGAAGTGTCAGTTTAGAAGTCAAGTTTTTGGGCCATATCGTCTCTGAGAGCGGTCTTGCGCTAGATCCTGATAAAATACACGCAGTAAAAGAATACAAGCTTTAAAAAATGCTCTTATTACAGCACAAGTGTTGAGGAGCCCAGACTTCTCTAAAGAAATTATTGTATTAACAGATGCAAGTGATTTGGCGCTCGGAGCAATTATATCACAAAAGATAGACGGAGAAGAATTTCCTATCGCTTATGCGAGTCGTCTCTTAAAAAAGAGCGAAATAAACTATAGCACAACTGAAAAAGAGTGCTTGGCAGTAATTTATGCTTGAAACAATGGGGAAGTTGCAGGAAATTTTTTTTAAATTTTTTTCGATAGTTTCGAACATGGATATTCGTTTTTTCTAATTATGCATAGTTATTTTTTAAAAAATTTATTAAACTTGATACTGCAAAAAAACGCTACGTCATAGCTCAATCGTGTGCTGACGTCATACGCCATCGAAACATCAATCACTCTCGCTGCTACCAGTGCTGCTTATACTATCGCTATCACTTCTGACATTCTTTTAAGAATGAACGGTTATAAATATTGCTTTGTTCCTATGTGTAAAAATACCACCACCACGACGCCTGATAAAATATTCGTAAGTGTACCTAAGGATCCCGAGAAAAGAAAAAATTGGATAAAAGCTGCGAGGAGTAATGCCACGTATAATGGAGTCAGGGCTAAATCGACACTCTACTGCTGCCAGGATCATTTCAATGTAGGTATTACTTTTTTGCATATACGCAATATATAATTTAATGTGAATAATTCAAGACTACTGATTTATACTAGCTACAAGACGACATGGAAAACTTCTACTGGTATTCACTCATGGGTTGCAAAATTTTCATGAAGCCTAACGTGGTCCCACATATTTTTGATTGCCAGTCAGATAGAAAACGGGCTCATCAAACTCGACCTAGGGCAGCGGCTATGAAGCGAAAATGACTGCAAGATGTCGAAGACGCTATCACATCTATTACCAAAATGGGAGTCTGTGAAGGAAACTTAGGTACATACAAGCAATGGTAAACCTTTAGAATAGCTCCCCCCCCCAATTTTTCCGCATTAAATTAGTTCCTGTGGTCACCTTCAAACTTCGAATTTATTTAATTACTACATCTTCATATGATGAAATAATAATGTGCCTTATTTAAGTAAATTAAAAAAGAAAAAATAACACGGGAAAAAGATAAAACAAAAGAAACCAAAGCTCTTATTCAAAATATTAGAATCGTGAGTATTTCTTTATTACTTCTTTAATTTCCTTCATTGAAACCTTGCTTTTTATACATACAGTTTCCACCTCTCCAGAAAATGAATCTGATTGCAATGACACCATCCTTGAACCGCTAAGTAAGATTTTCATATTTCATTAGCGTAAAATGCATGTACTGATTTTTATGCATGTTTCATTGTAATTTGAATGTACATTTTTTATGCAGATGTTAACGAAGATGCTGGTGATAAATCAACACAAACATATGATAAATCAACACAGTGTAGACCGACAAGTGATAAATCAACACAGAGTAGACCTGCATTTCGAAGCAAACACATCCAAGTCAGCATGACCACACAACTGTTGAATAGTTCCTGCTCTCCAATAAAGATTTCATCAACGCCTAATAAAAAAACTGAGATTACTGTAGAAGACCCACAGGATGATAATTTGGAGCCTGAATACATGGAATTAGCCACTGAGACTGCTGAGACGGATGAAGAGTATGATAATGAAAAAGAAAGTACTAAAATACAGGAATTTTCCTTATAAAGAACCAGGCTTGTTTTACAAAGCAACCCTAGATTGTATTTAGGTGTGGCAGAAGATTGTTTTTATATTATTGAAAACTTAAGTGAAGAGTTGATTTGGTGCCGAATGAAGAAATTGATCCCCACTGATGCAGTTTTTCTAGTTTTAAAAAAAATTAGACTCAATGAACCATTTTCTGTTCTGTATGATGATTTTGGAATTTCAAAATCCCAGGCATCAAGAATTTTTTCTGTGTGTTTGCCCGTGATTGCATCCTGCATGAAGGATTTGATTGTGTGGCCAAAAAAAAATACGCTACAGAAATTACTACCACTACCTTTTAGATCGCGATACAGGAATGTCCAGTGCATAATAGACTGCTTTGAAATTGAAATTGAAAAGCCAAGTAATCCTTTACACCAATCACTTACATGGTCGGAATATTAAAATGCAATACCTTAAAGTAGTTAGTTTCATCAACCCCAGATGGAGTGATAAACTTTATATCTAATGGATACGGAGCTCGATGTTCAGATGTAAAGCTGGTGGAAGATTGCAGTTTTTTTAATTGTCTCTCACCGGTATGGCAATAATGGCTGATAGGGGGATTCAAGCACTTGGACAAATACATTTGTGAAAAACATTGCTTACTGATTCACCCTCCAAGTGTAACAGTAAAGGATAACATGACTCCAGCTGCAGTTAAAGAAACAAAAATTATTGCGAGTTTAAGAATACACATCGAAAGAGTAATAAGACGTATCAGAGAATTTAGCTATCTAAAACCGCACTCTGTAATCGACAAATGCTTAATAAATCAAACTGATCATGCAGTTCAGATAGCATATGGGTTAATAAATTTACAGAGTCACTTGATTAAGTAAATGCTGAGCGTCCTGTATATACTTTATAAATGAAAACTAAAAAAATAATTACACAGGTCAGCTCGAACCAGGAAGCTTTAAGTGTGTAAATGCTAAAACCAATTAAGCTACTGTAGACACAAAAGCACTACAATCTCTACAGTCCTTTGGGCTGGTTAATCAGATTGCAAGGATGGGACTTGGTAACTGATCTAACCAGCCCAAAAGACTGTAAATAGTGTAATGCTTTTGCATCCACAAATACAGAAAGTAATAAATTTCTCAATATTTGGCAATTATAATGATGATTAAGCTCATTTGTTTATCTAATAAATAATCTACATTCATTTTAAGAAAAATATTAATATTAGCATGGAAATCAGTAAATTTGAATTGGTACAGGCATGTGAACCAATATTAAATCATTTTTCAAAGCTGAGTTTTTGTGTTTATTCTTATTTACAACAGTGATTTAATGTGTGACTTTCAAATTAAAGAGATGAAATTAAGGCTATTTAATATATTTTATTGATTGATTAATTTAGGGAAAATGGAGGTTTTCCAAAATATTAATGCACTCTCCATCATGTTTGAAAAAAAAGTTTCATCATAATCCTCCTCAATAATTGTTATTTCCTTGCTTTCTTCAAAATCATGATTTGCCACACAGAACAAGCCTTTATTCACATTGCACATGTGCATTTGGAGCTGTATTTGGGCACGAAATTTTTCACATATTGCACCTTTCTCTTTTCGTTTTCTGGCTTTCTCACTGTTTGGGCATTTTATCTCCACGACTTAACTATTGCTTATGGCATCTGGAGTTGCTCCAAAAACTGGATGTTGTTTATTTAAAGCCAGTTCTCTTAAATTTTTGTTGAGTTATATTTTCTATACACCTTATCACCTCAGTTTCCAAAAATTTCCCTCGGTTCATTGCTGGTGTGCTGGTTAAACCTTTTCCTCCTAAAATTTGTTCAACCAATGAACCATCGTTTGTTTTGCAGTGAGAGGCTTCATGGAGTTTTGATGCTGTTATCCTGCCATATCTCAAATCAAACCATTTACTGCATTCAGACTGCTCGGCTGTAATTTTAGAAATTTCTCTACAGATTTCAGCTGTCATCTCATTCTTGCAGAATTTAATAAAATCGTCTACATTGCATTCTCCATTGGAAATAAATTGTTAGATCAACATATCTATTCCAAGCTTCCTCCACTGATCTGGGTCTTCATAATGTTTCAGCAAGGCACTTTTTGTTTTTAATATCTTTCCTCTTGCAATTACTTTACTAAGAAAATTTCCGCTTCACACCTTTCTGTTATTTTCTTTTTTACACCTATATCTTCAGCTTTTACAATATTGTTGCCACTTCCAACTGAAGATAAAACTGATCGTTTCCAATAGCAAGCTACAGACGTTGGGGCTGGCTCCTCACTCCTGCGATGAAGCCTCATCAACAAAGCAATGGCATGCTTACATCCACCTTGGAAAAGTAGACCAAAAAAAAAAAAAAAAAGGGAAATTGCAAGTTTCATTTTCATAACTGAATTCGTGATCTCATTTTACCTGCTGATGCAGCACAATCAAAACACTGAACATTTTCCACTATCTCTTCTCTCTCATTAATAGTTGCTTGTATAGAATAGCATTTGCTTCTCACTCTGTGCTCTGGTGTTATTCTGGCTTTGACGAAACATATTCCATCCTCGCGTTTCACCTGAACATAGCCTATGGCTGAATCGCCATATTCTTCTCTGCATGCCCTATGAAATTGTAAACACATAATGATGTTTATAGAAAGCGTTCATGAGAAAAAGAAATAAGAAGTGAATGTTAATTTACTTACTTAAAAAGATTATTATTGCACTATTCATCCCTAAGCACGGCGGCCTTATTCGGCCATATTCGGGCACTGCGATGGCATAGACTGCACGCTAGTCGAGGCCGCTGTTTATTCATCTAAAAAGTGCCCGCAGATTTTCAGCTAATCTTAATCAACGGTGTATTATCTAAAAGTGATAATAGAATAAAGCATGCAATTTCTTAGCGATTTTTTATATAAAATTAGAGCGACTATTCCAAACGCCTAGTTTGATCATATGGCCTATATGTAACGCGATACTTTACATTTTCTCTCTCTGGACATTGTAATGTGAATAATGTTACAGATAGCAATATATTCTGATGATATTGCAAGTGAATAGTGTAGTATAATCAAAACAAACAAAATTATTACAGCTTCATGTGACGTCCGTTAAGAAAAACATTGATATCGAAAATCAACCTACCTTCGTGCTTTAGTCCCTCTCATTTCGGCCGATATGAATCTCTCATCGTTTTGAAAAAAATCTGCAACCATCAGTGAATCAATCTGAGGCAAATTATCCAATTGTCCTTTTTCATATTCGGAATCAGTCATGTTAATTCAAGAAAGACGATTGGAATTTTATAAACGTGCAGATTGCAGTTTGCTAACGCACGTGGAGACCTATACGAGATCGCTCACTATCGTGAATGTTTACATGGCGCATGACATCAAACTAGAACTAACCAATCACAAATCATTTCAGTTTGGCGGCGTGGTTTCGCATTTTAAAAATTAATTTTAATAGCTTTTTAATTATTTTTAAGGTTTTTAACCGTGATTTTCGTATTCAGCATATTGAAATCTATAAGAAACTAGGTTTCTTTTTTTAAAAAAAATTCTATGCAACTTCCCCATTTAGAGTGTATTTAAACGACGACACATTTTAAGATAGTCACTGCTCATCGACCATAGAAGTGGCTGTTTAATACAAAAACGCCCAGGTCGAGACTATCAAGATAGGGGATGACGCTCCAAGAATTTAGCTTTGAAATAATACATAAGCCAGGACGCATAAATGGCAATGCTGATTGTCTCAATCGTGTAGCCATTGGTGCAGTCACGGAGTATGAACCAGTTTTTTCTCGTGAATTAATTGCAGAAGAACAATAACGAGATTCAACATAAAGTCCTATTATTGAACAATTAAAGTCATATGGTTCAATGGACTCTGAAGGTTATTTTCTAGACGATGATGACATGCTGTACAATTTAAAAGAAAGCGTGTCTAGGAGAGAGAAAAGGGAAAGAATAGTAGTACCGAAAAAATATAAGAAATATGTCATGAGATTGTATCACGATATTCCAATGAGTGGATATATAAAAGCAAAAAGAATGAGAAAGAAAGTAAATAAACAATTTTATTGGAAGGGAATGAACAAAGATATTCAGGAATATTGTCGAAGTTGCGAGAGCTGTCAGAAGAAAACACCCCCTCTGAAAAGGAAGGAGCAGCTTTTTCAAAAATTTCCTAGTGCGGAACGACCTTTTCATCGATTAGGTGCTGACCTCGTGGGTCCGTTTCCAACAACTGATAAAGGAAATAAATACATTCTTGTATTAGTCGATCATTTCAGTCGATATTCGGAGGCTATCGCACTTCCTGATCAGAAAGCTGAGACGGTGGCGAGAGCGTTAGTAGAGACGGTGTTTGCTCGTTACTCGATCCCAACACAATTACTCACGGATTGTGGAGCAATTTTCACTTCAGCCTTCAATGAAGGAATTATGCAAATTATTGGGGATAAAAAATTTATTCACTACAGCATATCATTCGGCGTCGAACGGAGCTGTAGAACGCTACAACAAAACAATGGTAGCGATGTTGAAGCATTATGTTAATAAGCAGCAATGTAACTGGGACATTTCTTTGTCGTACATTAGCTTTGCTTATAACTCGACTCCTCACAGTTATAGAAAGAAACACCTGTCTCTTTATTCTATGGAAGAGAGCCTGCTCTACCGTTAGAAATATTAACGACCCCCAGGCGTGTACTCTATGATTTAGATGATAATTATGCTCATGAAGCTGAACTTAGACTGCAAGATGCCTACAAGATAGCCAGTAAAACTCTCAAAGAGCAGCAGCAAAAACGGAAAAGTTATCATGACCCTAAGCAGCGACCTTATGCCTTTAAAGTCGGTGATTATGTTTATTTGCATTCACCTTTAGTCAAAAGAGGCTTAACGAAAAAGTTAGCCGACAATTACAAAGGACCGTATGAAATAATGTGACAGTTGTCTCCAGTGAATTTCATAATACAAGAGGTCAATGGACGTGATAAACAGTTGGTTCCTGCTAATAGACTTAAACCAGCATATGGAATGCAAAGGCAAACAGAGAATCAATCTTCTCAAAATCCTGAGTCTGAACATAGACCAGAGATAGAAACAGAAACAGAAGATCTTCACCTTCCTAACGATAATCACACGTATTGGCAGAGGAACCTGCAAATACCTAGAGGTAATATCGTACCTCCACACCCCGTGGAACCAATGAGACGAGAGGAACCTGTTCGTCCTCCACATAGGTACAATTTAAGGAGCTTAGGCCCTGTTGCTGAAGAAGAAAGGGTTAGAAGTTCCCCCCGAGATTCCTTAGTCATTAGGCGAGCACAAAACGCCCGGAATGTCAACCTGATAAACGTAATGCAGAATCATGAACCGGAGGAAGCAATTAAACCCTTCGATAGGGGGATAACTGTAGAAAGTCAGCGAGGGGAAGAAATAAACACAATGATGGGAAAAATAGAACAAATATTAAAGCTAGTAGTCGGAGAAATGAAAGAAATAAAACAAGTGGGAGTACAGGAGAAAGAAATAAAATACAAGATGGAAGAACAAATAAGAGAAATGAAAGAAACTTTAGCAGAGTTAATACAGAGGAATAAGGAGCAGAGCGAGGAGCGGAGAAAGAATGCCCCTCACCCACCGGTGATGCCTGCTCATTTGGTGTACATTCCATCTGTATCTGTTTCACAGAATGTGCGACAGAGGATACCCCCCTCCTTATGATTATCATAGTAAATCTGAAAGTCCAGTGGTCAAGGAGACCTTAATGCGGTCTACCCCTCAGGACTTATCTATTATGCATCAAAAGTATGCAAAAATAAACAAACGACCAGCGATCATTCCAAACATGAACTCATATTATGGTTATAAGCATGAAGCAACACTTGTGTAGAAAACATCTTGAATTTAACAAGACAAGGAAGTTTGAGTTTAACTCATGGAGTCGAAGTCATTGCTTATTGTATGGATTAGGGTAGTGGGATCGTGGGTGTTTTGCTAACTATCCCCTATCCTCCCTCCTTGTTCTGGAGTTGACCGGAATTTCTGAAGAGATTTGCATTCCTGTCCCTCAGTTTGAGAGGTTGGTTCAGACAAGAGTGGGTTTATTTTTCTCTTAATCATCCAAGTGTTGGTGTATAATAATTGGCGTTATAATTAGAAATTTCAAAATATTTTAGGGATATGCACGTTGTCAATCTCGCTAAATTTTGTCGAGATTCCTTATTTTATGTTCGGCAATTTATTTATTCTTGCCAGCTTTAGTTCATCATTGTATACAGTGACGCTCGGTGTCAGGAGACCTGAAGTCCCAGTTTCCTTTTTATATAGGATAAATTGGCGTCGGAGGAGAAATCCGGGGATTGTGATTCTCCCTCCCCCACAAGAATTCATTCATGATCATTGGAAAGACAATTTCTTACAGCATACAAATTGCAGTGAAATGGTTACAATTGAAAATGATCTGTATTGACAGTTGAGATAGAAAATGGCGACTCCTTTTCTAATATTAACTATAAAGGTTAATATTATGTTTTAAGGATTATTTGTCACTTTAGAGAACACTTAATTGTGTAGCAATTTAATCAACAGGTTTCAATTTGAAGCGGAATGAAAGCGATGATCGAAGGAGCTTTGAATTACATTCGACATCTGCCCGTAAGCAAACACGCTACGAGATGCGCCGTGTTGAAAGCAGAGTAGGAAATAATAGTTAGAAAGAAAAAACAGGGGTCACTCTTTCCCTTGATTCTAACAGATCTTCTTACTATGAAAAGATTTTAATAGCCACTTATCATTAGAATTAACTACAAACTTAACTTCATCTGAGTATAAGTATTTATAAATGAAATCAATAAATTAAGATGGAGTAGTGTTTATATTCTAGAATTATTGAGGACAAATAAAAAGGAAATGTATTAATTATCCTGTGGCGTATTAATATTATAAGGTAATAATAATTAAATAAGTCACGTATCCTAATAAAAAATGTTAATTATTGTCCTGTAATAAGGATCAGTCACGTGATCTTATAGTTAAGAAGCTGCGATCTCAATTTTTAATTGATAAATATCATTAATGGATGAGCCACATTGGAATTTAAAAGGATTTTATAATAAAGGATTTTAATAATTTAAAAGGATTTTATTAACTGATTTTAGTTAATACACAAGAGTTGAATACTTTATTCAATAATTTAATAATCCTAATGCGACCAGCTTTTTAGCTTTTAAGAGGTTTAAATGCATTATTTACAGAAATAAATTATATTAGGACCCCCCCCCCCTGTTTGATAAGAAACAGTTTTATTAATGCGATTGATACTCTTAACATAGCCATTAATTGAATTTTAAAATGATTTTAATTAATCAGCAATTAAGAAATGAATTGAATTAAAATATGAAATAAGGAATGTTATTGATAAATAGAAGTTTGTCTTACCGGAATATTTTGAAGAAACTTGTTGGACGCGGTGATGTTGCCTTTTGGTCAGTCACATGCGTTTTCTTTAAAACAAAGGAGTGAATTTCTTGACACAAGAATGCAGGAAATTATTAAATGTAATCCAGTTTATGTGGCACATAATAATTCTCGTGAATTATGAATTTTAGTATTCATAACAGAGCGCGATTGGAGTTGGACAACGTCATAATTTCAACTGATATGAACCAGAGTGATGAGGTTTCTTTCTTATATACTGATAGAGAGATGGATAAGGAATGTCAAACTGAATCCTTATCACCACCTGTGAAAAGAGGTCAAATACCCTCAAGGGGTGAAGATCATTATGTGAAATAGGGAGAAGGTTTTCCTTCTCATCACTTTGTGTGATATAAATAGAGTTAAGAAATATTTTGCAGAAAGATCCAAGTGATAAAAAGGGGAAAATAAGTCTTTAATTATAAATAATTTTGAGATTTTACATTAATAGAGGATCATTACTTTTGAGTAAGAATGGTTGATCAAATGAATTTAAAATAAACAGATGTTTATATCTAAATAATAATTATTAATTAGAAGGAAATAAAAATAATTAAAGCTTTTGCATCGTTCATTAACTTTGAATTGATAAGAAAGAATTTGGTTAAATATCTTACGCACTGTTATTGGTCTATTGATTAATATAAACCTAAACATTTTGGTTAATAAGTTTGAATCGTTTTATTTATTAAGTCATTTTACAAGTTAATGTTTTGTGACCAAAAATTTAAAAATAATGTGGTATAGAATGAGTAAAGTATTATGCATTATTGCTTGACCAATGAACTTTGATGACGTAATTGACTTTTACGAGAGCAAGAGAAGAAGGTGTCTTCCTCCCTTCTTGGTTTTTCTTTCTATTTCATGACGACACGAGGAAACCAATGGAGCGTGGCGGAGAAACATCGTGACGACATCGAACGATTTCAGTCATCGGAGATGAAGAATCACCCCCTCTTCTTCGCCGTGATTTTTCCATCATCGAGTGGATCGATTTCATCACAATTAACCCCGCAAGCGAGATGGATGAAAACTTAGTACCAGCGATAATTACTTCATTTCTTTTTCAAATGGATAAAGAAGAACACAGGAAAACAAAAAACTTTCTCGAGAGATAATCATCAACTACTACAGCAGAACCGTGAACATTATCGAACTGTGAGTGAACATGAATTACGAACTTTTAATATTGCAAGCCAACACTTTGAATTCTAGTGCATCGATAACTATGAAACTTTGAAACTATGCGACAATGAACTATTAAGACATGTAAGTCCAGCATGATGAACTTTATTATGATTTTTAATGTGATTTTCGCATATTCAATTTTAACATTCATGAACTTTAATAATCTAATGGAAACTATTTTCAAATAATTCTTTTAAAGAGTTATGTAAACAATAAAGGTGCATTGCCCAGATTTTTAAGGAATTCTTGGGATTAAAAATTCTCCCTTTGTAACAATTTATTATGACTTGCCAGAATTATGACTGTAATATTTTTAATCCATTTATCTTTATTATTGATGTTTCAATAAAGAACTTTATTAGCTGTGTGCAGGAGGAGAAGAGATCTTTGTGATGTAAACAGGTCAGTTGAGGTATGTGTATTCGCACCCCATCGTGGAAGTCTGCTGGAAGACCTCATTAGCGCCTATGGCTCAGAAGATTGAGAATTTTTTTTACTTATGTTTGTTGAAAATTTCTCATCAGCAGATAGACAAATTTTGAATTTCTGGGAGCCCTGTGGCGACCCGCCCCTCTTTTCATGCTGTTCTAAGATTTTAAAGAGTAATCATAATTCTTAATAAAGATTATTCACAGTTTGGGGATGATTTTAAAACTTTTGTTATAAAACGCATCATAATTGAAACTGTTGGAATTGTTAAACAATACGTCCATGAAGTTGAGGTATTTTATCTTCGAAATTGTTTGACAAGGGCATTAATTTACAGTTAGCTCTGTCGAGTGGAGTCGAGATCGTCTTTTCACCCTTGAAACCCCCCCTTCTCTACTTTGATAGCGAGCTCTTTGCCGTGTCTCTCAATTCCTGAGTACCTATTAAATTATTTAACCAATCAACGATGATTATTCTATCGTTAGGAGCGGCGTCTCTTTACAATTTTTGGAGAGACTTAGAGTCAGTGGATTGTAAGATCTACACAGAGAGAGAGTTGATGGTGAGATCGACGGAGAACTTGACGTTGCGTGAGTTTTTCTTGAAAGATGGAAGAAGAAGAGACAAACCATGAAAAAGTCGTGTGTTATTTTAGAGTGAAACATTTCACTGAAAAACTATTTTTAGATAGAAACAGTTAATTATTCCCAACCAAAAGAACCAATAAAAACAATTATTATTATGATATTGTTATAACTTAAGCCAAGGTTAGTTAATAAAACTTTCACGGAGCCCAACGGAAGAAGAATTCACGCCACCCACGCCACTCACCGCAGCGAGCGATGAGCGACGACGGCAACAAGCAGAAGAAAGGGTAATGATGCACATCCTTTTCTCATTCTCTTTATATCGCAAAGGTCACAGAGCATATTGATTTGTAAACATAATATATAGTAAGAAATTTTGTTCTATTTTAACTTTCATTTGAAGAGAATCATAAAAAAATAATTTAGCAGTTTAAAGCACTTGAAACTATGTATACAGTGCGAGAGATAATAATTAATTTG
The DNA here is from genome assembly GCA_023313115.1 of Rhysida immarginata. NCBI lineage: Eukaryota > Metazoa > Arthropoda > Chilopoda > Scolopendromorpha > Scolopendridae > Rhysida > Rhysida immarginata. The sequence continues at coordinate 2,818,652 of JAHWFO010011831.1, read as the reverse complement.
TAAAGAATTTCAAAAAAAAAAAACCTTTAAGTAAGAGAATAACGTTGAATTAAAAGTTTAAGCAATTAATATTAAACTTTCAGTGGTAAAAGCAAATATTAGAGCTTTCAAGTATTAAAATATGGAAAGAATTTATTATAAGGAGAGTGTAAAGAGTTAATAAACCATTCTGATTAAACTTTACTTTATATAGGATTTGCTGTATATAGGATTTTATCATAGAATAAATGTGTGTATTTGTATTTAAACCTTTTGCCTCCATTATTTTTCTAAACAATCTTTTCTTAAACCTATAAACCCCGGTGCACTTTCATGACCGGGTCGGACCAAAACGAACCTCGGCTACCCGTTTAACTTTACAAACGGAAGGTCAGACCAGACTCTGATTAAAATTAGTGTTCTTTTTAATAGAGTAGACGAATGCATTAATTAGGGTTTGGGACCCGTACACCAGAATGGCAGAAGGCCGACGAGTTAGGTCCCTGGATGAAAGGAAAATAAGAAATACGTTAAAAAAATAAATACAATTAGCATAAATGATAAAATTTGGTTTTAATGTCTTGTTTAAAGGATTTTTTGGCGTTCGATCTTAGCAGACAACATTTTTCTTTCTCAACAGTGAAGCCTAAAATTTATCATTTTCAGCCTAGCTTTATGTTTAAATATAAGTAAACATATAGTCTCCTGGCTGTACCACATAGGAAATTTCTTAAATCTCTTTTTTTTAAAGAAGGATACACAGAAGGAAATAATGTAATATATGGTATTGTAGAATTGAGAGACCATTTTATTAACACTGGAGCGAGCGTTCAGAGAAGTCCACTCAATTAGTGAAAAGTACTTACAGAGGACTAGGAAGTTAGCTTTAGTGTATAATGTTTGAGAGCTTATGTTGACTAATTTTTCAGCAGGAAAATTGCCTGCAATATTTAATACGGGATGATAATCATCTTCGGCTACTAAATTGTCTTCTGTCACACAGTAAAAATGAATAAAATTAACGAAAACAAAATCAAAAACAATATCATATTTGTTTGCTGTTGTATTATTCTGATTGCAGTTTAAGCTGTTCTTAAAATTTGTTAGATTTCTATGTTTGGAAATTGCGTATGAAATGGCAGAAATTGTGATAGAACATTGTAGAACCAATAACAGATAAAAAATTATCACAGACAGACATAGCAAACACAGATGTTATCTAGCCTTTTGCTTGTCGGAACTTTGTCCCTTTATATCCTGCTGGTGTCATGCCCCTTATAACCAAATTGCCAATTCACTGCATGTAATTTCTCTAGTTTTTTCCTGGTTTTCCCCTCATCTATTGTTGTCCTCAACCATCGTTGAATTCCTTACCCTCATCCATTGTTCTCTTAGCAAGGGAAATTTTAGCCTACTACTTCCTAGTTCTGTGGTTGTGTCAATCACAATTTTTATAAAATTCACCTTTTTACTAATGTTTAAAACTATAAAATAACAATAATAGAATAAAGGTGTTACCCTACTAGATAGAGTGTACAGCAGCACAAGAAGGGAATCTTTAGGTGTTGAGCCGCTACTTCTCCGCATTGAGAGATCTCAGTTGCGCTGGTATGGCCACGTGATATGGATACCGCACACTAGTCTTCCTAGGCAGTTGTTATTTTCCAAGCCGGTGGGTAAGAGACCAAGGGGTCGGCCTAGAACCAGGTGGCTAGACTACATGGAGAATCTGGGTTCGAGTCGCTTGGATATTACCAGGGAGGACATGCGCCTGATGGCGGAAGATCGCGATCGCTGGAGATCCTCCATAGGGCTGCTGCCTCCGCGACCCTAACGGATAAGCGGGTTTGAAAAGTAAGTAATTATAAATTTTTATTTTCTAAAAATTGCAATAAAATAAATTTTATTTAGTTTCTCATTTTCATTTCTTTCCCCTAATTTTCCCCTCCATCTCTTGTTTGGTGTGTGCTCCATTCTTGTCCATTGTTTTTTTCCCCTCTTCATTGTTTCCCTCTGTCTACTATCCAGTCTCCCCTTCTTAATATATCTCTCCTACTTCCTCCCAGCCCCTTATATGGATGTCATGTTAACGACACCATTAAACAATTTTTTTTTACATGGATGTCATGTTAAGGACATACAAAGGGTTAAAAATATATAAAAATCAGAAGGAGCCATATAGGGAAGTATATGAAATATACCAACCAGAAAACTGATCGACCATGATTGCTGAATAGGAATAGTTATTCAATCAGGGAGTGTTTAGTTTCGAAATCAATTTTTTAGTATTTAATGTTTTTTTTAATTGCAATAAGAACACCATCTCCATCCGTCTTGTTCATTCATCTGTCTCTATCTTTTGGATCAGTATAGTATCTATCACCAAGGAGTTCACCGTTATTAATATTATTATTGAATCAAGTTTCAGTAAAAAGGATAAAATCATATGAATATGCATAATCTGATGAGGAAAAAGCTGTATTTTTTTTAAGGCTTCTAACGTTTTGATTAAATAAAGTAAAATTTTCCATAGTATTGAGGCAATAACAAATTATTTAAGTCCATTTCATACATAATTACAGTTGAATTTGAATTCTTCTCCTTCCTCATAAGAATTTTACCTTCTATAATCTATATAAATTTGTAGCTTTTACAAATCTTAATTTCTTTAGCTTTTCTGAAGAGATTGTTATTAAAGGGGGATAAATTTTCATTAATAAAATCTTATAAACATTCAGAAGAGGAACTTTAGCAGTGAAGTAGAGATACATTTATACATTTATTAAAAAGAAATTAATCCCTCCCTCCTTCCGAGTAGGTTAAGGCAAGTAGCAGATCCTGCCATCGTCTATTTTCCCCCTTTTATCTGGACTTGTTAACTCTCCTAAAGTTTTAAATTAAAAATTGATTTTTTTGAACGTAATACAGAGTCGAGTCACATTATAATATCCCGAATAATAGCTTTTAGCTGCACAGACAGCAGTTATTTGGCGTGGGAGTTAGTCAATAAGATTCTGGTAGATTTCTACTGGTAGCTGTTACCACGCAGAATATAGAGCAACTGAAAGCTGCTAAAGGCTACGTGGTGATTGTTCCATAGCACGCACATGATGTTCGACGTGGTTGAAGTCTAAAGAATTAGGAGGCCCAGGTTGTACTTGGAAATCTTGGTCGTGTTCCTTAAACCACCCCCCAAAAATTGCAGCCATATGGCATGTCGCATTTTCTTGCTGGAATTCACCATCCCCCTCTGGAAAGACAGTCGACATTCAAAGTTATGATATATAACTGAATCGGTTGAGAGTGACTTCCACAAATGTCAGTGGGCCTACACACTCCCCACACTAAGATGCGCCCACCACTAGGACGGTGCTGCCACTTGAAAATACTCCCTAATCATGAGAGTACCTTCCACAAGTACAATGGCATGAGAACTCTTACCACACAAACACGTTGTCGCCACCAGCCTAAATTTGTCGACAATGGTTGCAAGATGCTTGTTCTCAGAGGGTTCTCGCCTTATCTGCCAACGGCCGTCACTTCTGTGGAGCAGAAGTGACTCTGATGAGGAGTTGTTTAGTTTCTATACTATTGGGCAAATTGAAGCCAAAATATGTGTGGTGATCATCCATCTGCTGTGGAGGCCCATACACAACAGCGTCCTCTGTACTGTGGTTTAGGGTCCTCTGGTAGTACCCTCTTTGGTTTGAGCGCTCTACTGTAGCTCTTCAGTTGACTTTTACACACTTTAGCAGCCGACAGTCACCTCTCTGGCACCTGGGGATCCACAGTTGTCATACTATTTATTCTGAAAGGTCCCGTTTTGCCAGTCATATACACTTTAACTGCAACAGCACGAGAACAGTTACAAACTGCATTTTTTACGAAAAACTTCCACGTTTGGCCTGAAAGCCGAATATCATCCCGTTTTCCATATCCGATAAATCACGTTTCTAACTCATTGCAACAATGAATAATATGTTTTTAACATAGTGTAAACATATATTATATAGTCAGCTAACAGATTCACAACACGAAAGGTAGTTCCTTGGCAAGGCTTCCAAGAAGAAAAATGTAGGGGGTGTCTTAAGAATAGACTCATCCATGTTTATATAAAAAGTAAAACAAACTTCCTATCCACTTTCATTTCTCATCATTTCCGAACGTATGTTATATCACATGCCATATGCTGGCATAGTTCTAAAGACCAAATGACTGCCACTCCTGCAAGTCCGAGCCTAACAGATTTATTTGGGCCTAAACTACCTAGTAATGTAGACCTTGCCTAGGGGAATCTGGATATTAGATTTTACGCTTTTATGTACCTAAATCGCACATAGATTTTTTGTCCTCTCTGAATCTCAACCTCGTAATTCCGGCCGCAGTGTACCAATCAAAGCCAAACCTAAAAGTGCAGATTGAACTGCCCATATTAAAGTGTACATTCTAAATGCTAATCTTGTACCTCATAAAATGTAGAAATTTTGAAAAGGGCAGAGTGCCATAATAAAACCAATAAGCAGCTACATTTTCCCGTTACTTAATAATGAAAAGCAATCGTGCATCGACAAAGCGATTTCACGTGCGCATGCCAATGTCAGCAATGCTTAAACGAAAAACAAAGTAACAATGTATTCCTTCTTAACAAATCCATTAATATATGACATGCAATCATCTTTGCATTCCTTACACTCACTGTTATAACGCATGAATTCGCCATGAAGGGGTCCACTAAAATTCTTGACAAGTTAAAATGGCCGAGCTAAGACTTTCATTGCCTTGTTTCTAAAAACAGAATTAGAAAATTTATTCCGTTTTCAATTTATCCTGCAAACCATGGACGGTGGGATGGACAGACGACCAGATAAAATTAAAGATTAAGGGAACATTGTTATAAGTAGCTTTTATGGTAAAGCTACTAATAAAGTAGCTTTTATGGTAAAGCTACTAATAAAGACATAGTATTTTTCTTCACATGTTTCAAAAAATTTAGGAAGAATTTCGAATAATTCATAGTTGAGTGTTTAAATCTTTTATTCATAAATTTGACCATGATAGTCTACGGTTTTTTGTTATCGACATCTTTTGCCCCAATTCTGTAAATTGCAAGCTGAAGACCTCGACTTAGAGTGCCATTGGAATGTAGATGGGGTGTCCTATTATTTTTGCACCTGGCCACACATCCAGGTGTGAATGGGTTTCAGTACCATTGGAATTTGGAGAGGGTTTCCTATTGTTTTTGATTGATATACCCACCCCCTGATTAAATTTGAATTAAATATGATTATTGATGTGGGATTTGAATTAAATATAATTATTGATGTGGGATTTGAATTAAATACGAATTTTTGATGTGCAGGGGGTGTTTTCAGCCTTTGTTATGATTAATTATTGTTTTTTCATAATTTCAGGTGTAGTCCTACCTGTCTTAAGATCACCCCTCCCTTCTACAAAAAGGTGTTCCATTCGCCATGTAGTGAAGCACCACCATTTTTTTTCTTATATACAGTAAAGCCGTGGCTACCCCTTTTTTGCCCTTAGCACTCGCAGCAGTAAAGCACAACCAGGAAGTATGGTTTTTCATTTTCTTTTTCTTGTAAGTTTGCTTTAAAAATATACTTGGCTTTTGTTACTCTTTGTTTTTACTGGCCCTCCAAGCAATTGTTATTATTATTATTATTATTTTTATTGAAAAATCGGTGATTAAAAGCAAAAGTCACTCATTATTTTTATATGACAATTTCTTTATTTTAAAATTCGGATATATTGTATGCATACACAGGTATATGGTTCTAGTACTTACTTATTTTCACAATTTTATCATTACCGTAATTTGTGTAAAGTCTTAGTATGATTAATAATAATAACAGTGCTCCGTAACAGGTGTGACTGGCGGCCAGTTCCATGCTTCGATTTTTAGGTTTGCTATTCTAAATATAAAAAAATTTAAGTTATGTTGTATTGTCGGTTTTTAACTACTTTTATCAGTTTTCTAATACAACACTGATTTACAGGTACTTGAAATTCACGATTCTTAAACTGTTTCCAGTATGCTGGTAAATACAATACTGACTGACCCCAAACTGTTTTTACTCAATCTAAGTCTTCAATAATCACCTGTATGTGTTTGTGTGCGTGTGTGTGTGTGTTATTGCAGGCATTTTTTGTATTTGCACATTAGTTTCAGAAGCGAATTTTCTACTAGAATATGAAGTAGCTAATTTTCAACTTTATCAACATCCTGAATTCGAATTGTACAATGCAGCGGGGCGTATTTTTTCCTTTTAATCTTGTTTTTCTTTAATTATTTTTTTTTGCAGCAGTTTCCATGTGAACCTCTTTGTGTTATTCGTTGTGTTGTTCGAATGGTGCGTGTAAGTAATTTTGATGGTGGATGTCTCTTACTTGACTTTTAGTTGTATTTTTTCCTTGATTTGTCAAGGATAACATTATTTTTAATTAATTTGTGAACATCCTAATTCTTTGTTTGCTTCATTAGGGTGTTTTTTCCTGGAGGCGACTGCTTCTTTTGTTAATTAATTTTTTTTAATTCTATTTATTATAAAACTTTTTTTTGTTCTTCGACTTTTCTTTGTTATAATTTTTTTTCTCTTTTCTCTTATTTTTTTCTATTTTTCTTTTATTGTACTATTTTATTATATTGTAACCTTATACCCTTGATTGTCAATATACTACTCAATAGGTGCTAATGTAAATGCACACTCCTCGAGCTTCACGTTGGGGTGACAATGTAACCCTACATCATTGATTTCATATTCACAATGAGTGCCAATGTGATCTCAATCAGTTTAATTGGACCCCCCCCCTTAAATCTCAAATCAGCACCAGAATCCAATGGAATGAATTCAAAATCTGGACACCAATCAACACCAAATACCAAAATCTCAAATCAACACCAATACTTAAAGAAAGAAAAAAACACTAGCAAGGACAAAGGTTAGGTTCTTTTAAAATGGCAGGCTGTGACCTATTTATCTCAATAAGCAAGGCAAGGATTAGAAGCAAATAAATATATTTTATTCAAGTTAAAAAAATCATCAATGAGATACAAAAAATAAATAAAATTCTTAAATCTAAGGAAAAGAAAGTTGATAAATCTTATCGTAAAGAAGAAAGTTATTGTTAAATTTTCCAAGTACTTATAACTAAGATAACATATAAAATATGAATAAAAATCAATAAAGAAAGAGATAGAATCAATTAAAACTCAATTCAAAGAAAGTTCTCTCAAATTGTTCTGTATTACACTTTCTTTTGTCATGACAACCAAAATAAATCCTACGCATTTACATACCTTTCTACTTGCAGTTGCGTAGTTTCAGACACCTGCAGATTTCTGATCACTTTTAATCCAATTTCATACACAAAAACATCTTTTGTGTTAAACAGGCCATAAAATATATCACTTATCACACTGAAGCACAGAAAACACACCTGAAGATAATCCGGATCGACTAGTGAGTGAGTCTACTGGAGGTCTCAAAGTGTCTCTACTAAGTTCAACAGAAGATCTCATATATGTAGTTGTCTTCCTCTCTCAATGTCGGGTTTCTAATTATCCCTTAGAGAAAATCGCGTTGCTCGCTTCCATTTGCTCTGAAGAATATCTGGGTTCCAATTTCCAGTTCTTGTTTCTAATTATGAATGATGACTCTTTAGCACATCAATTGCATCCAGGCTCCATTTCAAACATTTAGGGTTCGTTTCTCACTCCTTGCAATCTGTAAAAGATTTGTGTTTCAACAAAATAAGGAATGTAAAATTGAGAACAAAACAAAATGAATCTGACTAACGTCAATCAGATTGACAAAGACATCCCCTCTTTCAAATTGTAAATTTTGAAATTTCGGTTAATGATTTGAATAGGAAAGTCAAATAGGGGTTTTGAGGGAGATGCCACCCTTAACTAGGGGTTTTCCCATATATTACTGATGAGCCCGCTTAATGTAGAAACTAGCCGAACTACTTGGCTGGCTGTGGATTTGCACAGCAGCTTTTTCCGTTAATGCTGTTCCTCTTCAATTTCCATTGAGCCATATTTATAAAATGGTCCACTTGAGAGGAGAAAGTGCGCAGCCTTCCTCTGCAGCTCCTCAACAGGACTCATGTGGTTTCGTTTTCTCATGAACTCTTATACTCATTGCGCATCCGGTCTCCCTTTCTCTTTCACAATTTATAAGTCTCCAAAATAATGATCTCAAACACTACATGAAATCCATGACACAAACCGATTATTAAAAAATTCAATATTCCTATTCATCAAGAAATCCAATGACCAATGTCAACAATACTTATTTAAATTCCCACAGAACGTCTCTTCCTGTCATTGCTCCACCCCTCCTGCTATTTCACAATCGTGAGCTTTCGATCTATATCCAAAATTATAATCCAGAATTATCTCAACTTAATATATCACCACAATAAAAAGAATTAGATTACTTTACTCTTACTGATAATCTGAAAAATACCTGCTATTAATCCTGTGACCAAATTCATCATAAAATGAATACATTACTTAACACGTGATAATGTCACAATATCTTTTGCTTTATGTATTTTTGTATGACCTAATTGCTTACATTAGGCTTATTTTTTTTTTAGTTTTTTATCAGACAAGTCGACCATAAAGTTGTTTTGTGCATTTAAAGTAGTCATGCATCCAGCGTCATTAGTTTAGCATTAAAACTGTCATGTCTATTGTAAAGTTTGGTTTGTTAGCCGTGGGGTATTTAGTCTGCTAGTGGACTTTCAGTTATTACTTGGAATTATTATTCCCGAGATAATTTTGTTTCTTTAATATTATTTTTTTTAATTTTTATTTCTTTCAATTCCAAATGTTATTACATCTTCACCTTGCAATTGTGTGAAAACTCGGACAAATAATGTTTATCATCTGTAGCCTTTTCCAGAAATTCATGTTTTTATATCTTCTCTTTAAAAAGTAAAATTTCTTTTTTATCTTATCTTTAAAAAATCTTCTCTTTTTTTCAAATGTTTTAAGAGTTTTTACTCTATTAATTCTAATCGTTTTCATATTTTTCTTTTAAGGATATTTCAAAAAAAAAGTCCGAGCCACGCAAGGGTTATCACCCAGCTTATTTTGTAGCCAGCAGATCCAAACATTTCCTAAAAATACATTCTGACTATATTCTGTGGGAAAGTGTATATTTTGGAAAATGAAATACTGAGAATGCGTAGACTGAACGTTCGTTTCCAAGAATGTTTGATAATGAGCATAAAGTGAAGATGCAGTGACAATAAAAATAAGGCACCGTCTATTGATTAGGCATAGAACTTAAGTGTGTCTCCCTTGAGCTCATTATCAAACGTCCAAACGACTGGCAAAAATTTATATGTCTAGAAAGGAAACAGAATGAACGACTATTGGTCAGAACAACTCTGCAACTAAAACATAAAGGGCTATACGTGCATTTGAAACATCTGAACAACAGGATTTTCAAATAGGGCAAGAGCTTCTATGTCAAGAGCAAGAAAACCTTCCGTCTACACAATTTGGTGATGTTCTGCCGTGGTGAGAGAAGTCCAAAAGAGTTTAGGTAAAGTCCTAGTATATCACCTAGAATTTGTATTTTTCGTATTTTTAGTTGAATGGATAATCCCTTTGCTCTATGCTGTATTAATTGAAATCTTATTTAACCAATTTTGAGTTATAATATAATTTTTTCAGATTGTTCTCTTTACATACATGTGGAATTATCCCAGGCAACGCCAAGTAACCCTGCCTGTTCTATATTTAAAAAAAAGAACGTTTGTTTGTGAATTTGTTTGTTTGTTTATTATACATATCTACAGTTCTATTCAGATCTTAATGAAATTTTGCATACTTGTATTTCAAAGCATGAGGAAGGTCGCTGTCCATCTAAGATTTATAAAAAATAATTATTCATGAAAACAAATCGGTATTCTTTATTATAGCAAGGCATATTTTCGAGAAATATTTCATGACCAAACAATGCAAGGCAAAATTTGTGCAACAATATGTATCAACAACAGTATCAACACGCAATTCACAAATACTCTGCATGGACCAAGAATATACAAAGTGTTTCATAATTATTATGTACAATAAATTTAGGGACATATTCTTCAGGTCAAAAGAAGACAAAAATGTTCTATGGCACTTTGTCTGGAAACGATTTATTTACGCGATACAGCCAACTAAACCCGTGGCTCCAAATTACAGGAATTGTTCAAAGTGCCCGCCACCAGCTCGCACGCACGCTTCGGCTCGTTGCATGAGCGACCGGCTGATGTCATGGAAGAGTTCGTCGCCAGCATTACGAACGGTTTGGCATGCATTTACACTTCGTTGTCGCAGATCCATAACGTTAGGAACTTCTTTGCTGTAGACGTTCGTTTTCACATGACCCCACAGAAAAAAGTCCAAGGGATTAAGGTCGGGTGATCTTGCAGGCCAGTTTACTGGTCCACCTCGACCTTTTCACTGATTCGCGTATGCAGCATTATGGTGTGCTCGCACAACATGGCTGAAATATGCTGGAGCGCCATCATGCATGAACCACATGTTGGATCTTATCAAAAGAGGAACATCTTCCAATAATTATGGCAATGCATTCTGCAGAAACACAGGATACGTTCGCCCAGTCAATCATGGTGGCAACACATAAGGGCCAATTAAGTTATTCCCGCGAATTCCACACCAAATGTTCACGGAGAAATTCTCTTGATGCGCTCGAGCTCTGGTAACATGCGGGTTAGCATCTGCCCAATGGTGCTGGTTGTGAGATTTTACGATTCCTGTCTGGGTGAAGGTTGCTTCGTCTGGGTAAACGGAGCTGCGGGGACTCCATGTTCATATGACAAAAAGTACTTCTAAGGACCTCTTCTATCATCTCCCCAAAAATATGTACTATATTCAAAATCACACTGTATATCCTTGACCAACAATGCAAGGCAAAGTTTGCGCAATATCGAATTCAATGCATAGAATTCCTATTATTCAGGAGTCTTTTAAAAAACGATCACTAACTGGAGATAATTAGTGAAAGAAGAAAGTGGAAGCACTCCTTTAGCTCCTTGCTGTATTGAGCAAACGGTAAGCAAGTAAATAGAAGAATCAGCGACCGCATGACTCACAAAGTGATAAAGGCCAATTTTTCCTTCAAGACATCGAAAGAAGAAAGTAAATTGCAACAACTTCAAGAAGGCATCCTTGAAGAAGTTCATCCATTGTGAGCATTTATAAAAATGTTTTCGGTAAATCAAGTCCCGGTATATCACTTAAAATAGATTTTTTCAGTGAAGAGGTAAATTCCTGTCTTTCGGATTTATCTTAGAACGGCTAGTCTCTTCGCCCTATATTGTAGTGATTGCGTTATTATTTAAGCAATTTGGAGATTTAGTTTGGCTTTTTCAGTTTGTTCTGTTTATCTACAAGCGTAATTATCCATGGCAATGCCTGATCCTCTGCTAGTCTATATATATAAAGAAGGATGTTTGTGGGTTTGTTTAATTTTAGTACAAATCTACACTTTTATTCCGATCTTGATGAAAGTTTGCATACTTGACCTTCAGAGCATAAAAAAAAACATTGTCTACCTTAGATTTCGAAAAAATAATAATTATTGATAAAAAATCGATATTCATGGTTATGGCAGGCCATATTAATGAGAAATATCTCATGACCAACAATGCAAGAAAAAGTTTTTGCAACAACAATTATCAACAATGGTATCAATACGCAATTCACAAACACTCTGCACGGACCAACAATATATATCTCATGACCAACAATGCAAATAAACGTTTGTGCAACAATAGATATCAACATGGGTGTCAACACGCAATGCACTGCACTATGCAAGGATCAACAATATATGTCTCATAACCAACAATGCAAGGCAAAGCTTGTCCAATATAGAATTTAAAAGCTTATAATTCCTATTATTCAGGCTTCTTTTAGAAAAAAGAATGCCTAGTACTCAATTTCTGGAAAATCTTTATAAATGATTAGTAACTGGAAATAATGAGTTAGCAGACTATTGAGAAACAGAAAAAGACGACAGAGGAAACACTCCTTTACCTACGTAGTGTATTGAGCAAATGGTAAGAAATAGCAGAATCGGCGACCGCTAGACAACACAATGTGATAAATAGCCAATTTTTGCTTCAAGACATCGAAAGAAAAGAGGAAATTGCAACAACATAAAGTGTACATCTAAAGTAAGGTTGCGTGAGTAAAAAATTATTTAAACTTGTATGCACCCTTGGAGATGGAGTACTAGTGTACATCTATTGTGAGCCTTTAAAAATTTTTTGTCGGTAAATCAATTCCCGGTATATCACCTAGAATAGACTTTTCAGGAAGAGGTAAATTCCTGTCTTTCCGATTTTTCTTTAAATGGATAGTCCCCTCGCTCTATTTTGTAGTGATTGAGTTTTTATTTAGCCAATTTAGAGGTTTAATTTAGATCTTTGAAGTTTTTCTATTTATCTACAAGCATAATTATCCTGGGCAATGTCGGGTTCTCTGCTAGTTATATATATAGAAAAACATGGATAAAAAATTAATACTGAATCAAAGATAACTAAATAAAGGTTTAATTATTAAAATGGGTTATTGCAGCAAAAAATTTAAAAAATGATGTGTGGCCACTGCCCAACTTTCTTATACGTAAATTTCCTAGTCCAAATACAGAAAAAAATTAAATAACTGTTTATTATGGTTACTTCCGATATAAATAATGTAAATAAAAATTACTGATATTGCTCCAAACACTTTGACATTAATTCCAAGTTATCCTATACAATTTTTTCCGTTTTCACCAAGAGTAAAACTGGTACTTCCGGGAGGAATTTTGAAAAATTACGTAGACAAAAGTTGGAACACTTTTGTTCAGAAGAGGAAGCAAAATAAATAGAATTTAATGGGTGGTACTTTAATAGAAAGGAGCCCAAAACTTAATAGAAAATGTGGCTCGATTAAAGACTTTAATTTCGTTTTAGAAACTGCAATATTTATTTATAAAATACAATAAATTCTTTACCAAAGTATGTTCTATACAATACTATTTAATTGAGGAATGAGCAGTGCGATCTCAATTACAAAAGAAAATATTTCTCGGAATAAATTAAAGAAATACTTTAATGTATGCTAAATACAACAAAACACTATTAATATTAATCGCTACATTGAGTGAATTGTTATTAAATATAAAAAAAAATTGCGACAGACCAATTCCTTATACAGAATAAGAAAAAGAAATTTCAAAATTCCCCTTTAATGTCCAAAGAAAGACTGCGAAATCATAAATAATTATTAATGGGGAATAAGATTGTTAATTATTAGTGGGACACACATCCTCGTGATCACGAAAATTATTCGCGAGGGACAACTAGCTGAAGACAGTGATAATCACGTGAAGATTTTTTAAATAACATTTAATAAACCAATATATACTCAACAATCACCATCTGCAAAACAGTTAAAAAAAATTAAGGAATAGAAAGTCTAGAGAAAAAAATTATTTTTACATAAAAAATCTGAGTTTTTCCGAACAAGCACATTTAGCTGTTGTATTCTGTTCGTCCCGGAACCGTTTCGTCAATAAGTCAGCTGGACAGACTCAGCTCCTCACATTTACTCGTTGATAGCGTGTTGTCTAAGGGTCATTAGTGTGTGAGAAGGAAGAGAAATTGAGGAATGGAATGGAGTTTAGCTACAGACTGTGGAATTGTCGTTCAAAATAAGATAGTACAGGGTGATTCGAAAGTCTGAACTCCAAACTTAACACATGTTTACTGCAAAACCATTGAGGATATAGGAGTTTTGCTGCTTGTGGGAGTTGCGTGTGACATTTGGAACGCGATATACAATGTGAAAGCACCAGGTGTCAATACCTTTGCAACGTGAAGTGGCGTTATGTCAGTTATTGTTCTCACGCAATAACAAAGTCCAACTTCATACAGTAAAACTTACGTGTAAAATTCTTAAAATCTTAAAACTTACCAGTAAGTAATGCGTTTTTTGAAGCCAAGCTCTTGCACGACTCGACTTTTGTATGGCCGTTGCTTTAAACATTTAGTAGCTTCATGGTGGTTGAATACGATGCCCCTGGCTTTTGAGACATGCGCCAAAGTGACTTCCGCGGAGAGGGCTGCAGGAAGATTGAATTCTCTCCAGAAAGTTATTGTCACCATAGCAATTTTAGGTAATCTACAAACAGCGCGTCTCATAAAACCGTTATTCAAGGTGTCAGGACTAAAAATGTAGAATATATTTCAGAACCAGCCCACAAAAAATAAAGATTTTTTTGAACTGAAATTGTCGTTCCTTAAGAAAATTAAGTGCGGCTTTAGTTATTGGTTTAGCAATACGAGAACTAAGTTAATTTTCAGGTAGCTTCCAGGCTTCCAGCCTCAGAAAACTTTAATTAATAATCCAAAGTGTCTCCCAAAGTAACCAGTTTTATTTAATTCTACTCTCCAAATATTACTAAATATTATCAAGGATGACTCCTTAGCCCTCCAGAGTGACCTTTATAACATTGACTTTTGGTGTTCAACTAATTGCATGTCAATCAACCCCTCAAAAAGTGCTGTGGTCAGCTTCACTCGTAGATTCCGACCAGCTTAATTTTTAAGTTACATCCACACTATTATAAATGTGAAAATGTTTGTCCTTTCACGTCGATACGGAGCAACCGACTGATGTGGTTTTTCAGTATAGAGATAGTCCATGGGCTCGAGAGTGACACAGGCTACTCTGCCTTAGATCACATCAACTCTCCCTCCAATCAACACAAAAAGATCTGGGATCAGAAGTATCATTTTACTCAGTGCAATCGGTGAGCCAGAAATATCAGTTTACTTCAGTGCCAAAATATAAATCTTGAAATATCTCGATAAACAATGCGTTTATGAAAATTTTGAATAGAATGAAAAATTGTTCGGGAAAACTCAGAATTTTTTTATGTAAAAATGAATATAGATTTATTTGTAATTAATTATTATTATATTTTTTTCTATTCTTTCAGTTTTTTTTACCGCTTTGCAGACAATGAGTGTTGAGTATATAATGTTATAATAAATTTTAATTAAAAAATCTCCATGTGATTATCACTGTCTGCAGCTAGTTGTCCCTCGCGAATAATTTACGTGATCACGAGGATGTGTGTCCCACTATTGTTGATGTTCTTTTCGTGGTAACTGTTTTTTTTATTTCAGACAGACTACTTCCAGCTTTTGGCTTGACCAGTCGTCCCTCCTTCTGGTCTTCCACGTCCTTCCTTGCCTGCAGCATGACGTTCAACTTCCATTTATCATTTTCATTCTAATGCTCTGCATAATACTCCTATCCTGCCGTTTGATGGTTAGTTTCTTATTGAATTTCTCACTTTCTCGTGGCAGCCATGATTGTTTACCAAGCAGCATTATTTTGCGGGTTTACCCTTAAAGTAATGAAATTTCTTTTAATGCTATTTCAACAATAACGCGCATAAGGGACGCCATGCTGCACATTTTCAATTACTTCCCTAAATAATTAATTATTATTTTCGCAGGTTTTCTTTAGACATTAAATGGGAATTTTGAAGTTTTTTTTTCCTTATTCTTTATAAGTAATTGGTCTGTCTCGATTTTTTTTTCATATTTAATCCCAATTCGCGCAATGTAGCGATTAATATTTAAGGTTACAGTGTTTTGCTGTTTTTAACCTATATTTAAGTATTTCTTTATTTTATTCCGAGAAATATTTTCTTTTGTAATTGAGATCGCAATGCCTATTCCTCAAATAAATCGTACTGTAAAGAACATTCTTTTGAACAGAATTTTTGTATTTTATAAATAAATATCGCAATTATTAAACCAAAATAAAAGTCTTTTAACGAGCCACGTTTACTCTTAAGTTTGAAGGGGGGGGGGAGGTTTAAGTACTATCAATTAAATTCTATTTATTTTGCTTCCCCCCTCTGAACAGTGCTAATGATATCACTAAGGTACCATTAGAAATTTTCATTGCTAAGATATGGCATGTAATAGAGGAAAGTACCCAAGCCCAGGCTTCGTTTTTAACGCGAGCCCTCTGCTTTACTGGAATGTACAGTGCTGCTGACACATAGTAACACATTAAAATAGTAGTTTCCTAGAACCAGTTATGCTTAGAAAAGCGCTAGTCTCGTGATTTTCAATTACCCGTGTTCAATAGCTCATTACTGAAAACAGTGTTTATCAAATTTTTGGTGTGCTTGATTTTGGTTAGCATACATTGATATTTCTTTGGCAAGTCGTTTCATGATTGTATTCTTTTGAAGCAGTCATTACAAACTATTGATTTAGGGAAGTAAAATAGATTTAAAGTGAATGGTTAAATTTTATCATCATTGTTTTTTTAATTGTTATTTTTCTAATGAAATAACAAAATACAAAAGAATGAAACAAACCTGGGTTTTTCTGGGAATCATTATGCAGGTGAATTTATATAAATCATTAAAATTTAATGTAACGTCAATTCCGTTGTGTGTACATTATGAAGTATTGAAATAATAATTATTAATTTATTATCAAGAAAGTTTTTTGAAAAAAACATTTCTTAAATATGCATAACTTTTTTAACTGTTTTGGGTTTTATTTTTTTGATTGTATTTTAAGTGTGTATTGTAGAGTGAGTTCAAACAACGTTGGCAGATAAGTTGGTGAATCTCAGCCATGTACATCTGTTGAGGGAAGTGTGTTGAGATGATTCTTTTCTAAGCTTCAATTTATTTTAGGAGAATAATCCATGGGTATTACAATAAAAAAACCTCTTATAACGAGCCTCTTTTTAAAGAATTTAATATAGAATGAAATTTTTTTAAAGTTTAGTTGGCCACATGTAGACCCAATGTTAATGACACCCTTTGCAAAGAAACTCCATATTACGAAATTCTCTTCATAATTTTTTTTTTAGTTTCACCTCCTAATTTGTAATTTTTTCATATAGAAAACTGAAGTTACTAATTTTAAGATATAATACGGTACACAATAGCTTGACATGTACTTTGGATTTTTGTGAACTGGAAGTTCATGCATTAATTATATTGTAGATTTACTAAACAAATATTTTTAGTTTTGTTAATCTTAACTGCGATCGATAGTTAGCATTTGATCAAATGGGCGACGCACTTACCCAATCAATAAACTTCAGTTAGATCTTTTTGTCTTGATTGGCTTCTGTCCGTTATAAATATTCAGCATGTTCTATTCCAAGTCATGCCTGTCTATAGAGTTCTATCTATAAAGATGCCTGTAAAGATTACAGATTCGAAGCTTTTGATGCTATAATTAAGGATAAGCTAGAGGTTATGCGCCAAGAAATGTGCACTAAATATGATAAATTACAAGGAAAAGTCGAGTCACTAAAAGAGAACATTGCTGAAATCCACGATAAAATTACTGATATGATTGCTGAAATATCTGCAGCACGTAATGAAGCCAACAACAACTTTAATAAGTTGGAGCAGTTCCTCAAAGATCAATTCTCTGCTCTGTCAATGAAAGGTAATCAGCCTACTGGTGCAACTTCTGACTATCTAAGAGACTCTTGTGAAACAGAGAGTGTGAATCCTCAGCCTATGGAAATTATCCCCTCCGGCTTAGGAAGTAATGATAACAATGGCAAAGACCCGATTAGTACAAATCGCAGACGGCTATACAATGATACGGATAAAGGGATACCTGCAAAATCTAAAAAGGATAAAAAAGGGTTGAAAAATGACAACATTAAGGATGTTGTTGATATAAATGATACAATCGCTGTTGCTTTTCGAGAAAGCAAGTCCGAACAGCGAAAAAATGTTGAAAAGCCAAATACCAAGAGCAACTCCTATATTCCGCCAATCATAATACATACTCACGGTCAGCCAATCAAGCAAATTCTGGGCGAGATTCAAAAGCATGTGGCGATTAACCAAATTATTGTACACACAGGCAGAGCAGAGACGATCAATATAAAGTGTCATGATGAGGAAACGCATAGTAAATTGGTGTCTGGCATTAAGGCTGATAACGTAGTAAAGATTCAGCATCATCAACTTAAATCGGAAAAAGTTCTCAAATACGTTATACGAAACGTAGACGTGACCTATGACCTCAAAGATTTTAAGGAAGACCTAAATAAGGTCAATTATTTTCCTGAGAAAGTGATTAGACTTAAAAAATCTAAAGGATCCATTGATATGCCTATGATTCTGGTTCTGTTAGCAAACACAGAGCACAACAAGACTTTAAGAAATGTTACTCGCATAGGACCCTTAGCTGTATCCATCGAAATATTCCGTGGTAATAAGAGACCATTACAATGCTTTAATTGCTTACGATTTGGTCATATATCTCTAGGATGTACTGAAGCCCTCGCTGTAACAAATAAAAAGACCACCAGTCACGAGACTGCCCAAATGTTAAAAGACAAGATCCTCCAAAGTGTATAAGATGCGATAAGCATTACACATCCATTTATACAAAATGCCCAAAATATCCGCAAGTCAAACGAGTCCCAACTAAAGTTACATCGGAAAGATCCTATGCCTCAATACTCTCGAAAACGGATAAAAGAATTAACATAAATGACATTCAAGACATGTGTGAACAAGTTGGCAGTATATGCCATTTGTATAATGAATTAGGCAAAAAATATCCACAAATAAGTGGAATTTTACGAGCAAATACTGAGATTATGGTTGATCGACGCTATACTGTTAATAACAGAGGAAAGCTTCGTTGCGTCATATGGAATGCCAGGGGAATTCCCCGGAGGCATATTGAGTTTTATAACTATTTGATTAAATGGGATATAGACGTGGCATTTGTTTGTGAGACACATCTAAAGCCGGGCCAGGACTTCAGAATCCCAGACTACTGTGTTTATCGCAAAGATAGAATTGTTACTCCCAATGTCAAAAGCTCATCTGGAGGTGCAGCAATTATCATTAAAAAAGGTATTCGGCATCGGGAAGACCTCATACGAATGTATACAGGAATGGAGATTGCTTCTGTTATTATCACGGATACTATTGTTGGCGATGTAAAATTCCTGGCTCTTTACAACTCTCCCAAGCATAAGATCGATGTTGACGAGATCGATGAGCAATTCTCTGGGAGTGGCGGGTGACTTGAATGCTAAGCACTCACAGTGGAACTCCAAAGGTCATAATCAGAACGGTGTCATATTATCTAGATATATACAGAGCAAAACTGATAACATTGCGATAGGTCCTGTAAACAACACGTATTACTGTGATCACTCATCTACAAGTGATGTTCTTGATATTGTTTTGCTGAAAGGCTTCTATAAGCCATTCGATATTTTTACTGTTGATGATTTATCTTCAGATCATAAACCGGTCGCACTGAATTTTGAAAACCTCAATATTGACTGCAGAGAACAAATGGGGCTTAAACAAGATTGGAAACTTTTCAGAGATCTTCTTAAAATGATAGTAATCTAATCAATAACTTGCATAGTACGGAGGAGATAGACATAAATGTTGAAAGGGTCACTACACGTATTACTGAAGCCATCAATGCTTGTGCTTCTCCAGTAGACGTGAAACGGCCATGAACATTCCACTGCTTTTAGACACTAATGGACATTTCATAACTAATGACCAAGACAAAGCACAGCTTATTGCTGATTCACTTAAAAAACAATTTGTGACTCCAAAGGATGATCGTCCAGAAAGACTAGAAATATCCAAAATGGTGGAAAGCAGCATAACAAAGTATTACAACAATAGCCATCATGTGGCCAAACATAAAATACAGGTAGCTGAGATTCAAAATTGCTTTAAGAATTTCAAAAAAAGAAGGCACCAGGTAAAGACACTGTCAATAACAATGCCTTAAAAAATTTACCGCATAATGTAACTAGTGATATCACTAAAATTATAAACGACTGTTGGGATAACTGTTGCTTTCCTCATACATGGAAACCAAGTATCCTTTTCCTAAGTATCCCTAAACCCGGTCAAAATCCTGCAAACCCTATAAGCTACAGGCTCATCAGTTTGCTGTCTTCTATATCCAAAGTCTTGGAGAGAACAATTCTCAGAGGATTCTTAGATTTCTGCACAACCAATAATCTCATCCGTGCATAACAATTTGGTTTTCAGGCGGAACATTCTTGCCGGCTCCAAGTTTGGAGACTTATAGCGGATGTTAACACTCCCCTTAATCTTTCGATGTATTGCGGCATCATCTTCTTAGACGTTCATAAAGCATTTGATCAGGTCTGGCATGAAGGCCTTTTTTATAAAATGATAACTGATGGTTTCACTCGTTTCTATCCAACAGGTCATTTCATGTAAGAGTTGGAGATGAATTATCTGATACCTGTGAGATAAGTGATACCTGATACGTGACTTTCCTGAAATCTGTTACTGCAAGCTATATTTTTATGCGGATGATGCTGCCATACTGATATGGGCACGCCAGCCTAGAGTTGTTGTATCACGTATGCAGAAAGCCCTTAAAGAATGTGAAATCTGGTTTAGCAAGTGGCGATTAAAAATGCAAACCAATGTTTATCACTAAGAAGAAAAAGAGCAATCTTGACTCCTTAAAGTTACATGGCAAATACTTGGAATGGGTTGATAATTATGGATACCTTGGCGTTGTTATTGATTCAAAACTATCATAGAATATGCATGTGACTTATGCGATGAACAAGCCCAAAAAAGCAAAGTTTAGCTTAATTGCTCTGTTGGGTCGTAACAGTGCCCTCAGTGTTGATAACAAACTACTGTTATACAAAAAAATTGTTCGTGTCATCTTGCTATATGGCATGTCTGTCTGGGCTACGATTTGCAAGACAAGATGGAAAGAACTCCAAACTTTCCAGAACATTACCCTAAGGACTATTGCACAATTAGATAGGAGAATTGCTCGCAATTACTCCATTCATAATGACTTCGATATGACCCATGTCGGGAATTATGTTCAAGAGCTCATGAAAACCGTGCTGCCTATTATGGCAAATCATGAGAATGATCTAGTTTCTGGCATTCTAAAACATTCTCTACATTGTCTAGAAATCTTATGTGGATAATGCAGATGATTAACTTGAGAATTAAATAAAACTCTTTTTCCACTTTTTTCGTTGTGGAAAAAGAGTTTTATTTTATTCTCAGGTTAATCATTCTCTACATAGAAAAAGGCATAGTAATCCAAGACATATCCTTGATGTCAATTTTGATGACATTGATAATGTCATCTTCCGAGATTACTGGGTTTCATAAATACTTTCGTTTTTTCTGTGGCTTACTATGTAATATACTCCTACTTCAGACAATCGTCAATCAAATTTTCCTCCACCAAGAGGAGGCAATTTTCTTTCATACTTTGGTTGGCCTTTGTGGGTACATCAGGCTATTTTTCTAATTCAGTGTATTTCCCTTGGAATATTATTATGAAGGGTGAGATTATGGAAGCTATGCTTCAAGTTCCACACGAATACCGATACACTACACTGTTCGATTGTCGATTATCGATATTCCAAGTCATATATCATACACAATGATTCATTCAAACGGACTATTTACCAGAGAGGAATACTCAGCATCATCCTACTCACAGATGGTATCCTACTCTTAGGTGGTATAGATTGGAGATGGAACATTAATTAAAGACGCATTCTCTTAAGGTCAGCGGTTTTTTATATCCTATTCTTTAAGGCTGTTTTTTTTACAGATCTTATTCTGGAAAAGCCCTTTTCAGGGCTAGCAGTCTGACTATTATTTACTTATTATTTAAAATTTTATCATAATGCCAGACTCAGTCAAAGCGTGAAGTGGCATTGCAAGGCAAAAAACAAGTGATTTTAAATATACATATGGCGAGATATTTAAAGATGCCTGTAAAGATTACAGATTCGAAGCTTTTGATGCTATAATTAAGGATAAGCTAGAGGTTATGCGCCAAGAAATGTGCACTAAATATGATAAATTACAAGGAAAAGTCGAATCACTAAAAGGGAACATAACTGAAATCCACGATAAAATTGCTAATATGAATGCTGAAATATCTGCAGCACGTAATGAAGCCAACAAGAACTTTAATAAGTTGGAGCAGTTCCTCAAAGATCATATCTCTGCTCTGTCAATGAAAGGTAATCAGCCTACTAGTGTAACTTCTGACTATCTAAGAGACTCTTGCGAAACAGAGAGTGTGAATCCTCAGCCTATAGAAATTATCCCCTCCGGCTTATAAAGTAATGATAACGATGGCAAAGACCCGATTAGTACAAATCGCAAATGGATATACAATGAAACGGATGAGATGAATACCTGCAAAATCTAAAAAGGCTAAAAAAGGTTGAAAATTGACAACATTAAGGATGTTGTTGATATAAATGATACAACCGCTGTTGCTTTTCGAGAAAGCAAGTCCGAACAGCGAAAAAATGTTGAAAAGCCAAAAACCAAGAGCAGCTTCTATATTCCGCCAATCTTAATTCGTACTCAAGTACAGCCAATCAAGCAAATCCTGGGTGAGATTCAAAAGCATGTGGCGATTAACCAAATTACTGTAAACACAGGCAGAGCAGAGACGATCAAAATAAGGTGTCATAATGAGGAAACGCATAATAAATTGGTGTCTAGCATTAAGGCTGATAACGTGCTAAAGATTCAGCATCATCAACCCAAATCGGAAAAAGTCCTCAAATACGTTATACGAAATGTAGACGTGACCTATGACCTTAACCATTTTAAGGAAGACCTGAAAAAGTCTAACTACTTTCCTGAGAAAGTGATTAGGCTTAAAAAAGCCAAAGGATCAATACATATGCCCATGATTCTGGTTCTGTTATCAAACACTGAACACAATAAAATACTTAAAAGTGTGACCCGCATAGGGCCTTTAGCTGTCAGTGTTGAAATGTTTCGATGTAATAAGAAACCTTTACAATGTTATAATTGTTTGCGATTTGGCCATGTATCAATGGGTTGCACGGAATCCCCCCGTTGTAACAAATGCGGTAAAGATCATCATTCAAAAGACTGCCCATGTGTAAAAGGACAAGATCCCCCAAACTGTATTCGATGTAATGGACAACACACCTCTATTTACACAAAACGTCCTAAATATCCGCAAGTCAGGATAGTGCAAAGTGCTAAAGTGTCCCAGGAGATTTCGTATGCCTCAATGGTCTCCATACAAGATAAGAGCATTAACGTGAATGATTTTCAAGAAATGTATAAACAAATTGGCAGTGTATGCAATTTGTTAAATTAGTTAGGCAAGAAATGCCACTGATAAGTGGAATACTTACGAATAAACACTGACAGTATGGCTGATCGATGCTATTCTATTACGAATCGAGGTAAACTTCGTTGCGTAATATGGAACGCCAGAGGGGGGGTCCCCCGGAGGCGTATTGAGTTTTACAACCTCCTAACCCAATGGGATATAGTCATAGCATTTCTATGTGAGACACACATAAGGCCAGACCGCCACATCAGGCTACCTGGTTACCGTGTCTATCGTAAAGACAGAATTCTTCCCACTACAGTAAAGTCCCCGTCAGGTGGGTCAGCAATTATTATTAAGAAAGGCATTCATCATCGAGAGGAACCAACCCGAGAGTATATGGGTATGGAAGCTGCCTCTGCTATCATTACTGATGCCACACTGGGAGAAGTGAAACTAGTGGCTCTATATAATGCGCCCAAGCATAAATACGATGCCAATGAGCTTGACGAGCTGTTTTCCGGGAATATTCCTGCATGACGGGAATATTCCTCGTATGGCGGGAGACCTGAACGCTAAGCACTCGCACTGGAATTCAGGATGCCATAACCAAAACGGTGTCCTTTTGTATAGCCACGTGCAAAGGCAATCTGATATTATTGCAGTAAGCCCTGTGGATGATACATATTATTGTGATCATTCTCTTTCAAGCGATGTTACTTGATATTGTGCTGTTGAAGGGCTTCTACAAATCATTCAGTATCTATACTGTCGATGACCTATCCTCAGACCGTCAACCAGTTGCACTAAATTTTGACAACGTAATCATTGACCTCAAAGAAGAACTGAGGCTAAAACAAGACTGGAAGTTTTTTAGAGAAATTCTCAAAAAAGATGACGACCCACTAAATAGCGTACATAGTACGAGCGACATAAATACCAATGTGAAAAGGCTTACTGAACGTATAAATGCAGCTTTTGACTCTAGCACTTCGCCTTTAGAGTCGAAGCGAGCTGATCACCTTGATCTCACCCCAGAAATCAAACAATTAATTGAGCAAAGGAATAAGGTTAGAAGGCAGTGGTACCGAACTCCTGATTCATGGCTTAAGACCAAGTATAATAGGCTCACAAGAAGAGTTCACTGGGAGGTAAACGGACTTCGTAATGACAGGTGAAAGTTAAGAGTCTGTCGACCCATGAAAACTATTTGGTGCATGGATCGAGCTTTGCAAAACAAAAAAGCTATTAATATCCCACATCTGTTAGCCCAAAATGGCAAATTCATCACGAATGATGATGATAAAGCGCAGCTTATTGTAAGTTCACTTTCAGAACAGTTTGTCACGCTTACTGATGGTCGGCAAATAGGACTCGATATGTCTGAGAAAGTAAAATCCTGCATAACTGACTTCTATAATATTCACGGCAATGAATTCCAAAACATAGCATTGATGTAAATGAAGTCCTAAGCATCATTAAAAATTTAAAAACGAGAAAAGCTCCAAACAATGCTTTGAAAAATTTACCTCAAAATACAATTCAAGATATTGCAAAAGTGATTAACGACTGCTGGAAGAACACTTACTTCCCGGATGCTTGTAAGCAATCAGTTGTCTTAAGCATTCCTAAGCCAGGACAAAATCCTGCAAATCCTGTTAGCTAGAGGCCCATCAGCTTGTTACCATCAATCTCCAAAATCCTGAAAAAAACTAATTTTAAGAGATTTATTGAGCACTGTGTTGCCAACGATCTATCCGCGATGAACAATTTGGCTTTCACTCAAACCATTCCTGCCAATTCCAAACATGGAGGCTCGCAGCGGATATCAATGAGCCCCTTAATCTCTCTATGTATTTTGGGGTCGATTTCACCGATGGTTTTATTCTTAAAATGATTATGGATGGATTTCCTCAAGACATTTACTCTGATACACTCGTTCTCTCCAACCAGTTCTTTCAGGCCAGAGTTGGTGATAGTCTATCTCTTATGTATGAAGTAAAAGCTGGTGTCCCACAGTAATCAGTCCTGGGGCCAGTTTTATTCAATTATTTTATGCGAAACTTTCCAAGTCCTTCCAAATGTAAGCTCTTTTTTTACGCAGATGACGCTGCTATACTGACCTGTGCTCGTCAACCAGCCGTAGTAGTCTCGCGGCTGCAGAAGGCTCTAAAGGAGTGTGAAAGCTGGTTTAGCAAGTGGAGGCTAAAATTGACTGTAGACAAATGCAAGCTGATGTTTGTCTCCAAGAAGAGTAAGAGATCATTAGATTCTCTAACACTATATGGCAAAAAACTGGACTGGGTTGAAACTTATAAATATCTTGGTGTTGTTATTGACTCTAAACTTACCTGGACTCCCCACGCAACTTATGCGTTGAATAAGGCTAGGAGAGCCAAGTTTAGCTTGATTGCTCTGCTGGGCCGGAATAGTTTTCTAAACATTGATAATAAACTCCTACTCTATAAGGTCACTGTTCGGACTATCTTGACGTATGGTATGCCCGTCTGGGACACAATATGTAAGACTGGATGGAAAGAACTGCAAACGTTCCAAAACGTTACCCTTAGGACTATTGCGTAAAAAGATCGGAGAATTGTTCGCTATTCCTCTATTTATAATGACTTCAACATGACTCATATTGGCAAATACGTTCAAGGGCTGATGGAATCCATGCTGCCCAATATAGAAAATCATAGCAACGAGGTAGTTTCAGGCATTTTAAAGCATCCTATGCATAGAAAGAGATATCGTGATCCAAGGCATATACTTGATATTAATTTTGGAGACATTGATAATGTCTTATTTACAGATTACTGGACTTCATAGGTCGTGTTTTATCTAATACTAGTGGTCTGCTTCTAGTTTAGACAGTCGTCAATCAAATTTTCATCCACCAATAGGAGGCAATTTTCTTTTATACTTAGGATGACCTTTATGGGTACATCAGGCTTCTTTTTTAGTTCAGTGTATTTCCCTTGGAATATGATTATGAAGGGTGAGATTATGGAAGCTATGCTTCAAGTTCTACACGAATACCGATACTCTACACTGTTCGATTGTCGATTGTCGATTCCAAGTCAGTTCTCTCAAGTTCTCTCGAGGTGCTCCTTGGCTGATGAATGATGAAAGCAAAGCTTTCAAAAAGCGCTTACAGACTCAGGTTGTATTTTTTCATTTTATTATCGGTTTTTTATCTTTTTGTTCATCTCCTGTTTCGTTGTGGAAAAAGAGTTTTATTTTATTCTCAAGTTATTCATCTGCATTATCCACATAAGATTTCTAGACAAATTAGTTATAAATGAGTAGTTTAAGGAAAAAGTCTAGATTTACTGTTACATTCTTTTTATCGTGTATATGTTCTAACATCACATTCATATATTTGCAAGTTGCAAATAAATAACATTCATATATTTGCAAGTTGCAAATAAATAAAAAAATATTAACGAAAATCATAATAGTTACCTCTACTTGTTAAAAGAGACAAAAAATTGGCAAAACTTTTCGCGCGAACATTTACGCTCGCCATCAGGCTTTATTGATCATTTCAATGTCTAGCAATTAAAAAACAACTGAAAAATAAATGTTGATGCTATAAACTATTTATAAAATACTAAATTTCAAGTTTAATTTTACAAAATTTTCTTCTCTTGAATATATACAATATATTTGTAAATGTTATTTTTACTGCCAGTTTTATGGTTTGTTTTAAAGTTTTAAAGATAAAAATCTTGCTCGTTTGGCCCGAATGAACCTTGAATTTATATAAATTCGTTGAAAGTAAAAAAATTAATTTTTTTAACATTCTTTGAAATATTTATAAAATAATATATCATTTAAAGATTAATTTATTTTGTGAGAGTCACATTTTTATAAACATCAATAAAACATTAAATACTCTATTTTGGAAAAAAAACTTTTTGCCACTTCATTCGTTAATTTTATAGTGGATCTAATAAAACTAAACTTTTAAACTTTAGAAATGCAATTTTATAACCAAAAGTTACAAAACATGCACAATATAACAAAAGACGGAACGAAATTACGGAACTTGAAACAATTCCGCATTATTCAAATATGAACATAGGTTCATAATCTAGACAGGCTATAATCTCGACAAGCGAAAATCCCGGCATGCAAAAATCCCGACAGGCCAAAATCCCGACTGGCCAAAATCCTATTTTCTGTTTAGATTTATTACAGGGTTCCCACAGTCTGGAAAGTCAGGGACAGTCAAAGAGATGAATCGTGGTCAGGGAAAGTCAGGGAAGAAAGGCTATTTTCATGCATTTGTCAGACAAATTAAATATAGCTTTTCTGTGGGAACCCTGTATTTTTACTTTCAGTTTATTTTTCAATTAATTGTTCAATAAATTGAGATTTCCATAAAATATTTATTACTTTTATTCAAAATGAGACATTATGTGCAATACCACGAAGATAGTCCATTAATGGTCGGTTTGCTCTGTCTCTAAATATTACCATATGTCTTCCCTCTGTGTTTAGTACAGTTCCCTTCAAAGTAGGACATGGCTGATCGCGAAAAATACTTTCCACTTCTAAATCTGCTCGTTTTTGTTCTTTCTGTGGCTTGTATAATTTTGAAAAAACGAACATGACTGCAGCCAAGTATTGTCTCCTATATCCTGTGCCAGGCTTCTAGGGCATTCTGAGTACAAGGAATGCCAAGCTCAATCGAATCTGCGACATTCAACAATTCGGGTGAAAATATAGGTGAAAAACGTGTAACTTGTCCACGATTTTGGCATCTAATTCTGCCGTGAACGTAGTTTTCTTTGAACCAGGTCACTACATCAATAGATTCGGGAGGCATCTCAGCTTTTAAGATATCTAATGATGCTAGAATTCCGTTAGCTGGGGCAAACGCAGCGCAAATAAATGGCGTAACAAAAAGCTGGAATGTTCGCCGTTCGCCAGCGGCATTGCGCTGAATGGAAAAAAACAAGCTTTGTTGATAACGTCTGGGAATTCTGATTTTGACTCGTTGATTGCCGCTAATTCCATGTCAGTTATAACTCGTGGTGGTTTTAACTGAACATCATTCTCTTCTGTGAAATCAACTATATCTTGAGAAGACTTTTCATGGCACATTTCACTTTTGCTTAAAAAAATGCTATAGTCCAATTTTGCATACACTCAGTAAAAGGACAAGAAAAAGAACCAATGATAAAATTGTATATATATAGAAACTAAATGACATAAGAACCAAAAAGCACTCCCATAAAACATAATTGAAATAAATGGGATTCGTGGCCTCTCGGGATTTTGGCCTGTTGGGATTATGGCTTGTCGTGATTATGGCTTCTTGGGATTGTGGCTATCAAGATTATGGTCCACACCCATTAAATATCATAAGAATCTTTTCATTAAAAAAACAAATCTTTCAAAGTGAGTAAGATTTAAAGAGTAAATCATAAGATTATCACTGAGGGTTTTATCGTAAGCCATACAATGCCTGTTTCATCATCAAGTAAGTTTTCACCACTGAGTAAGTTTTTCTTGATCCACCCTGTATGAGGTCATTCTTATAAGAAAGTCTATATATAATCTATATTTTGCTTGATTTGTCGTGATGATGCGACAATGCGTAAGCAACAATATGCGCAGACCAACGATAAGCAAAGTTTCTGCTACAAAAGGTCATCCTATAAAAATTACTTGTGTTAAATTAAATTCAAGTTTGCAGACTCGACTGTTGTGGTACCCATCATAAAACGGGCTTTAATGCTATGACGCGTCAAAAGAAAACAATTAAATTTTTTTTAACAATAAAACACCAATTATCTACTTTAATTCTACGTGTGGGAGCTCGTATAATGTTTGATGCATGTAATAACATTTAGTAAACAATGCAGTTAACGATTCCTAATGAATACAGTAACAGCACCCACGAAGCGAATATTTCACACGATCTCCAAAGTCGAAGAAGTCTATGGGAATCCAATGGAGTATGGAAGGTGACAGCATAGATTGTTGAAGATTTTCGAAGGAGAGGCTTCAAAAGCTCTAAGGCTGCTAAAAGATGGCGAAGAATGGCAAGATTTGCGTGAAGCAATTGCTCTCCAGATTTGACAACTCAGACAGCCATTTGCATTAATTTTGGCATACAGTAAGTCTCAAAGAACCTAAGAAAATGTTGAATAGTTGTACAGACGCGTTGTAAAAAGATCATCAGCATGAATTAAACTCAGAAGCAACCAATCTTGAGTGCTGTATCTCACATTAAGATATTTGGACCAAAATCTGACGTGGAATGAACGCCGACTCAAGAATTCTCCAGGGATGGCCCAATTGCACCAGTTCGCTGATCAAGAAGTTGAAGCGTTCTTGAATTCAAATCCTCTGGTATTGCTAGTGATTGCCTACTTCGGGCAAGATTTCAGGAGTTGATAGATCAAATATCGCTTTTAAATGAATAACAGCTGATTGTGTTCAATCACAAATTAACTGCGGTATGCAATGAGACGCCGAAAACAGATACTTTTTTGTTGGAAAGTCGTGGTGAAACCTGTTAATCCTTTCTGCTGGAAATAATGCTAGCGACTGTTCGATTGGAAAGCAAAAGTGCCCTGGCAACAGGAACGAGTGGAATTGCAGCAATTTGGAACGGCAAACGACACATTCAATGTTCAAGGTAGGCCTGCATCTAAACGTAATTTCAAACCGTAAAACCCCCATTCAATCGCAACATGCAGAACTATTATGCAAAGGCAGATCCTGGAAAAGCGAGTTACTAAATATATTTCTTGTTTTATAATCTCTGGGTGTTTATTGTTGCCTTTTGCAATATTTGCTTTATTACAAATATTTGCAATATTTACAATTGTAGTAAAATATATTACCTAAATATTTGCCATGCTTCTTTAACGCAATGGCTACATGACGTGTTTAAAATCTTTAAATTCTGAGTTCGAATATTCAGAATACACATTTTAAACTGAAACAACTTCGTTTCCTGTCTTCGCCGAAGTTAAAAATTTATGTGACGAATTTGAGGATCGTAAGCATAAAACTGTTGGTACGAGCACTGTTCTTCGACTGCGCAGTGGTATGTTAGCTATGCGTTCCAGACGAAAACATAAGCATATACTGCAGAGGATCATATCATGGGGGATTTTCTAAATTCAGGCGAACTCTTTCTATGCGCAGGCGCAAAATATTATCAACCTATGCACTGACTCCCAGCCAGGTAAGAAACCACGAAAACAAAGAAAGTTGTCGGTAAATTGTAGGGTCCACGGCTATTGTTTGAACCTTTTTGATAACAGACAATAAAACAGCCAATTTAGAATAATCAGGTTCAGCACAAGCTACAATACTCAACGGGATATCGCAGGTAATTCATTTTAATACAAAGAATACCGGTACAGGCGACGGACCATTTCATAGAGTTTATACGTCGACGATTTTCCATTCGTCCACCATATACAATGACAATTAACAAGTCCCGGGATAAAAATTTAAACAACATTGGTATATACCTAAAGTATAAAATAATACCCCACCTTCGTTTGGCCTTGAAAAGCTCGCGAAGACAGGCATCTCTGCTAGTTATTGAAATAAATGTCAAAATTCACAAATATACAATTTTAACTTATTAGACCGAGAGCTAAGACATAACAAAAGCGCTGTTGCGAAATTTAGAAAACCTATTCCCTATGTAAACTATATATGGCAGTCTTAGTAAACACCAGGGGTGGGGTATGACGTAACCAGAGACAAAGAAAGGTCCTGGCCTGGAAAAGTCAGCTGAACATAGTAATCCGGCCAACAATCCAATCTTTATTGTTTCTAACAAAAGGTAAAAATATTGACTGTTAAAATACAAGACGGAAACAATGAATGCTAGATTGTTACGGGATTTGATGTAGCCAAGAAGAAAGACAGGCCACGGTCCTAACAACACCACCCAGACTGCAGGCCTTCGCACAGAAACTGTATACATTGTTTCATCATCAAACAGCCAAATTTAAAGTATATTCTTGGTTGAAATACGATTACCAATAGCCGGTTTTGTGTGATGTAGCTATGCAAGACGTTTCTGTGCGCAGGCCTTCTGTCTAGGTGGTGTTGCCTTAGCGAGGAAACGTCATACATTTTTATTAATCATTAGAAGAGTACTCAAAGCCACCGAAAAAGACAGGCCTCAAAGCGGAAAAGTCACCTAACCATCTGGATCCGAACAACAATCCAACCTTCATTTTTTCTAACAATCGGAAAAAGTCATTGATTACATCCAAAATGGAGACAATGGAAATTGGATTGTTTTTCAGGTGATTTTTTCGCTTCGAGGCCTGTCTTTCTCATTGGCCCCGAGGGTACTGTTATTCCTATTTCTACCAGTAATAACTCTAAAATTAGCCTTACTACGGATGATGTAACAATGTAAGATGTGTTCTCTCGGTGGTCACGCCTGGGCACTCAAAAATCATCTGACCACAGTAGTTTGAGCAACTATACAAGCTTTATTGTTGCCAATAAACAAAAAAATACTGATTGATAAAATCCAAGATGGAGACACTGAAAGTAAGATAGCAGCTGAGACTACTATGGTCAGGTGACTTTTGAGTGCCCAGGCCTGTCTTTTTTGTCAGCTACGGGGATATGACGAGGCCAAAAAGAGACAGGCCAGGATACTCAAAAGTCACATGATCATCGAGGTCCGAACAACAATCCATCCTTCATTGTTTCCAGCAAACGAAAAATACTGATTGTTAAAATGCAAGATGGAGAGACCTCAAAATGAATTTTTGGACGGACTCCGATGATCATGTCGTTTTTGAGTGCCCTGTCCTGGCTATCATGGGCCTCGTCATACCTCGTAGCCTATGAAAAAAGGCATGCCGGCCGAGGCCAACGCAATCTTTACAAAGCGCTACACAACGCCACCTAAAAAAACAAAACCTTCTCACTGTCTGTGGACTGCGTCATCAAACCAGGGCTGACAATCCAACTTTCATTGTTTACAACAAACGAAAAAAACGCTGATTCCAACAGGTGCTTTTCGTTTGTCGTAATCAATGAAAATTGAATTGTCAGCCCTTGTGTGATGACGCAGTGACCAGGCATTGTTTTTAGATGGCGTTGCACTACATCACTTGGCAATGTTAAAATTCCATCGGTTTTCGTAACATATTTTAAATATGAATTTTTTATCTTAGATATCTAAGTTAATAAAGTAGAATAAAATGCATTAATGCCAAACATGTTAAACTTAATGATAAATATACTTTGTCCCACTATATGAAAAAAAGCTGCAAGGCAGTATGGGAAAGCTACATTAATAATCGTCATCTCATTGAGATGTAATAATGTATGACGTTTCCGTGCAGAGGCTAGGAGGTATTGGATCAACTCGCAGCCAATAAAAAAGAAACTGAAATCATAATGGTTGAAATGGAACTGAAGCTGCAAAAAAATAATGTAAAGGCGTAAAAAAAGTGAAAAATTTAATTTTTGAATGTGTTCAATTTTTATTTGCTTTTTTACGGTTCAAGAAATAATTAAAGTTTATTGATATAATTAGGAATTTATCAATAAATATTCAAAGGGAGAGATACGTCAATATTCAGATGGAGGACAAAGACAGGAAAATATACGCCCGACTGAGAGCAGGAAATGAATAAAAGGCCAGTAAAGCAGACTGGTATGGTGACAGCAAATGCAGAGTGTGTAATGAGGAGGAAGAGACGGCGGAACATGTTTTGTTTGAATGTAGCTATTTAGAAGAGTTCAGGAAAAAATTTGGAATTGTAAAAGAAGAAAACTGGGAATTAAAATTGTTAGGGGAAGGGAAAGTTAACTGGAACGTAATAAAGTACTTTGCAAGAGTGCTAGAATATAGAAATCAGAATGATGTGGAGGACAAGACACGGTTATGTTTTATATAAAAAAGGAGAAAAAACAGTTAATGGAAAAATTGTATATAAAATTGTGTTATTTATTTTTTTGTTTTTTTGTGTGCCTAATTTGACATGTTTTTGTGTGTATATTGAAATGATTTGCTTTGTCTCTTTTAGTATGTTTGTTTATTTTGACTGGTTTGACGGAACAGCATACAGCTAACCCCCGTCTCTCTTGTAAACAAGACTTTGGAATTAAAAATCATTTATTATTATTATTATTATTATTATTATTATTATTATTAATATTAGAAATTTGCAAGGGAAAAAAATTGTTATTTTTAAAATAATTTTTCAGGAATTACTAAAACATTAAAATTGTTTATTTTTAAATTACAAGTTATAATTTTTAACGTATTTATTCCAAGTTAATTATTTTATATATAGAAATTATTTTAATTAAATTATTTTAGATACATGTAAAGGAAATGCACAGTTCTCTAAGATATTCCAGCATTGATTTCGAAATGCATTAAAGTTTTAAGTTGAAGAAAGATCCAACTCCAATTCGAGAATTGATGATGGGTGTCATGAGACAAATGTGCATCATCAAATACATCATCCTCATCACATGACTCAGAGGAATCCCCGGTATTGGCAACAAAGATGACTGGGTTTACAGTCTGCTCCACCAGTTCATCAGCGGCCCACAATTTTTCTTCTTCCTGGAATAAAATTTCCCAATAGGCTATATCATAGGGGTGCAACTGAAGGTTGATATTAAAAAATATATATGAGATATATATATTTAACTTACCACCTCCCTTACGTGACGCACATAATTGTGCCATTGCTCAGGTTAACGTGACTGAGTGCTGCATTAGAGGCTCCAGATCTGCTATGGCAAAACGGGCATTTTCCATCCTTATCTCTCTCTTCACTTGGCTCCAAACAAGCTCAATGGGATTTAAGCAACAGTGATAAGGTGGTAGATGGAGCACTTCATAGCCCATTTCCTTGTCTCTTGCATCAAACTCGTACCGGACAGCGATGGGCTTGTTTTCCTTAACGAGCTGCAGTAGTTCTGCCTTCTTTAAAGCGCGAGGAGGAATGGGGATATTGTTGTTGCGCAACCACAATTCTATAGCCTCCTTGCAGAAAGCATTCGTAGGTGGTTTGTTGATAGCCACAGTGTGATAAGGAGCATTATCCAAAACAATCACACTGGGCTTCTCCAATAGGGGCAACGCACGCTCCATCCACTTCATAAATGTGGTACAGTTCATTTCGCCATGATAATCTCCATCTGCACGTTACGCTCTAAAGAATAAAGTGAGAAAGTAGGTAAAATCCGAAAACGAATAAAATCAGGATTCATTAATTTTCCCTTAACACCTGAAAATTAATTCAGCATTTTTCACGAACCCCTTCTCGGAACCAATGTGGCCTATTATCATCTGCTGTCCTTTGCCACTTGGCGCTTTCAGACCTGTTGTCACCCCCTCATCAAAGGCCTGCCGGGAACTATTTACCATTGTATCTCTCCATTCTTTGCTCACCGACTCCCCCTGGTTTGGCCATGTTTCATCGAGATAATATATATTATACCCAAGTCTTCGATATTCTCTTATTTTGCGCAAGTATCGTCGTCGTCTTGTAAGGATATCTTCTCCGATGTCGTTTCTCATATTTAAACCTAAGCTTCCGCAAGACTCTCCATGCGGTGGATTTGCTGAGTTGGGGCAGGCCATCTGTTTGGTTAATTCTGTTAACAATTTTCCGGATAGTGGGATTGCAATTTTCACGGAAAAAATTGTGAACCACCTGACGAATGCGGTTAAGGTCAAAGGAATCCAACTGTATCAAGTCTCGGTGGTTAGGACGCTTATGAATCTTTCTTTTTTTGTCGGTGTGTCAAATCCACCTAATACACACAAAAAATAAATGAGAAAGACACTGTCATTTTCTTTGTATTTTCTCAGTACAAATACACTGTCATATCACTGAATTGTGACCACCCGCTTAGTAATGCAAGTAAGCACCTGGTCCGCTAGGATTGACAGAGAGCCACAGGCATTCATATTGCCCTCTAGACGAATCAGTGGACCTAATTGCTCCCAAAAGAAGATCCTCCACACATGAAGACTACCCCCATCCACCAGCCTGTTTCCGGCCCACAATAGCCTCCTGCAGTCTCTTTTCATGGCGTTCACGACTCACTCGCCATCGCATGTCAATCTTATGGAGCAAAAACCTTGACTCATCGGAGAAGGTGACCTTAGCCCACTCCTCTGTGGTCCAATGGCTGTGCTCATGTGCAAAGTCTAGGCGTCGTTGACGATGACCCCTGGTCAACATGGGTGCAGCAATCATGCGTCGACGTTCAGGCCATCCGTAGCAGGTTATGTCGGATACACGTCTGTTGGCACCATTGCTGAATCTGGTGGTCAGTTGATGAACTGTGGCTCTCCTGTCACCTTTTACGAGACGTCGTAGGCGCCGCTCACCCCGTTGGTCGATGGCTCATGACCCATTACAGTGATTGCGTTGGGACGCGATTTCTATCCCTGCTGTCCACTCTTTGTACACCTTCACTACAAGGACCGTGAGCAGTTCACAAATCACGCCGTTTCGGAGATGGTGCCACCTTTGCTGCGATAGCCTATTATCATCCCTTTTTGGATCCCCATTAAATCCGTATGTTTACCTATAATGAGGATGGTGCACCTGTCGTTTGATGCACCAGCTTTAAAGTTTTCTCAACCTGCTATGCAAATTTTGCAATGCGTAATCGTTGCTAGGGCGGACCATGCGAGTGCCTTGAAGGGGTGTTGGTCATGATTCTTTGATATGACAGTGTAGAATCGAAACATTATTTGATTTGGGTCGTATCAAGTCAAACAATTGATATTTTAAGCAATTCAAGCGAACATATTGTGTGAAAGACCCCTTAAGTTTTATTTAATGTAGTGGCAGGTAAATTTCAACTTTATAACACTCATTTCTTTAAAAAAAAATACACCAATATATTTCTATCTAAAAACAAGACATTTCCTCAATTTATATATCGTTGACGTGGAAATGCTGCACAAATCGGCCGGTTTTTCGATGAGATCAACGACGCAATCGTTAGGATAATATTTCTGGAGTTTAGTATATACATTGTTGATAATTCTCTTAGCTGATCGGTTCAGACTCTGGCGTTTTTCAAGGGCATTTGTAGCATCCATCTCATTTACATTCACTTCGTCAGACTCAGTAGATTAGCTGTTATTCACGCTCAACAGCTGCTGCTAGTATAAAAGTCATACATTGTTAATGATTCGTAGCATTGTAAGGGTTCGGTTTACCTTATGTTCATTACCATAACCAAATAATTATAAAACGACTGCGCCATCCGATTACTATCGGAAAAAATACTAATTAACTATTTAACAATTAATATTCAAACCCAATACCGAATCTTACATAGTAATTCTTCACACAAGTCCGTGCCAAGAAGGGTGAGAATAGAATGAGGGACTCAAGTTTTTGATTAACAATAACAATGAAATTTATTCCAAATAAAAAAATAGAATGAAAATAATTGAAGACTAAAATAAGTTTGGAACACTAAATTTGCTAACTTGATTAGGTTACAATAAAGATGAATTCTGAACCATAATATAATTAACCAAAGATAACTAATGAGATTTTATAAAAAGGAAACGCTTTTTCATGGCCAAACGGAAAATATAGATCATACATACTCTTCTGACGAATCAATTGGTCTTGCTTCTTTGGAATTTGGGCTCGTTGATCTTCTGCCGATGTTTGTGGCTCAAATGGGAATCTTCGAACGTGATCGCGTCATTTTTGGGGACAATAATAACTGAATTTTACAAGAAAACTGTCATTATGTAAGTTGGGTCGCAACTATGATGACTTTCATTAAAAAGCCTCGTTTATCGAGCAAAATTAAAGTTAAACTTTTGCACCATGATTAGAATAAAAGAAATAATATTTTAACTAAAAGAACTTTGATGTTCCCTTCATGACGGACGCCCGTGAGCCGGACATGGACAGCAAAAGGGTTGCTATCGGTCGGATTACAAGATCCAACCCCGTCACTTATGCTTTGCTACGCCCGCACATGAGAGGGCAGAAATTGGAAAAAAGCCGCTCGTGTTCTGGACGATGCAAGATTCCAGAGAACACCAATTCTCACAAAATTACAAGTTCCCTCGTTCGGGAAGGGGTCTGGAAACGACCAATCAGCAATTGACTATGTCGTCAGAGATCTGGAATTTTGGGGTTCAAAGGAATTGGTCAAAATTAAAGCTAAAAGCTTGTTTCTGGGGTCTTGAATGGCGTCAACTCGACTGACACCCACCTGCAACCTCCAGATGTGCGGGTGTTGCATGGTAGAGGGTCATTAGTCAGCTTTCTGCTGCTCTTAATTGCTGTTGGGGTAAACTTTCCTCCCAGGGCGTCTTTGATCTCACCCCCGCGATTCGTTCTTCTTTCCAAGCTGGCTCGCACCCTTTCGCCAGTCATAATTTACAAAAGGCTTCTAGCTGCCTCAAATAGAAGGGTCAATGCCTAATGGCCTATCCCACAGGTCCCGTCATCGTTATTCAGAAATAAGGGATAGATGCTGAAAGCATTCCACACGCAAGTAATAAACAAAATCAAGAAGAGAGGGAGACATTACCTCAGACAAAAAAGAGATTCTAACTTACAACAAAATTATCTATCCAATTCTAGAATTTTATTAAAAGAGGGATAAATTCTCCTTTGTAACTCGTCTTTAGTTCAATAATTCTCAATTAAACAATTAAATGCTGGTAGTAAGCAGAAATAAGAACAAATTAATATTCATAATTATATTCTCATTTAAATAAGCATCATTATAAACTGGGACTCCACAATTGCCCCTTTTTTTTCAGAAATCGCTTCCCTGTGGAACCATTTCTGCCTGCTTCCTCGTTAATTTTCAGCCTCTCTCTGCTTCTGAATGTTTGTCGCAAGAGTAGTATGATTACCGTTGGACCATGATGAAACTATCTTGCTATATATAATGATCAATATGTGCTCTTTAAAATAATTGTTATGCTATAGCAAATAAGTTTGTAATATAAAATACAGGAGAGTGAATACGTAACGATTTTGGAAAGTAATTAAAGTCTAGGAATATTCATAACATGGATAACAAAACATTACTAAAAGAAAGTATTCAAAATGATTATAGTAAACATTAGATAGGATACAAGGTTCTAATTAAAAAATAGAAATGAATAAGATTTTTTTTAAAGTATCAGGTTAAACTTCTTAATAACCTATTTCAGGTAGGATTGGAAAATAATAATTAATATAAACATTAAATTTGTATCACAAGTAATCGTAAGGTATTAGTTATAAAAGAGGATTGTTCAAAGTTCAGAATATTATAGTGGTTGCAATTGGTCTAAGTCCGATATTCAAGGTAATTTAATCACATATAGTCCTTTGTCACTTTTTGCGAAAGTTCATCAAAAAAATAGTTCTTAAAATGTAATGTGGACACTTTAAAACTGGCAACTTGGTCAATAATAGAATGTAAAACTTTATTAATATTGACCTTTGTTGCCTACATTAGGACTTAAGTAAAAAAATTTAGTATTAAAGAAGAATGTGAATAAGAATTTTATAATGCACTTTTCACAAATTTAAACCACTTGTTGACATCAGGTCCATTCGTTTTAAATCACCAAATCAGTCTGCTGAATTTAAAGTTCACCAATCTGTTGCACACACTAATTAACGAACTGTCACTGGTTCATTTGTAACTGTTCACTATTATTTTCTTACCAAGTCGGGAGGAAGAAGAAAAAATCAGTTTCGTTTGCATGAGTTCCTCTAACCGTGTGAAGGTCCTGATCAAACCAGTACCAAGGAAATTGGTCGGGAGCAGAATCAACTTGGAATCCATGTGGTGGCAACTTCCCTAGAATGGTTGTAACAGCTGAAGGCATCTGGAGGCCTGTAGAGGTATCAGTCCTTGCAGTGGGGTCATCTTTATCGTGAAGGCGCTTGGAGGTAGGTGGTCCTGGTCCACTTTGGATAGGCTGTAAAAAGAGTGATCTTTTTCCCAACCATGGCCAGCATTTTATTAATAATAGACATAAATTTACTCTATCAACAAACTACATATGTCAGGTGTTGTTATCAACTATGTGTCAAAGGAACCTTTATTCAAAACGAACGAGAATGTTTTGTGTAACTATGTGGATATATATTAAGAGTTTAAGGTTTCTCAATAAGAGAAAAAAAAATAATGTTCAGCATTTTCATATGCTGTAAAAGAAGTATCAACCAATGTCATTAAAACATCTAGCCATATCCTTGAAAAAAAATCTTCGCTAAGTGATAACAATAACCTAATAATTGTCAATCACACAACTGATTCATACAAGATCAGTCAAAGCTCATTACAAAGTGTAATTTATGGGTCTTGATATAGTTTCTTCACATTCATTACCTTTCCAGAGTATCGTCTAATTATTACGATGCATACTATCAATAAGAACTACTAGATTCATCAATGAAAAAATAAATGCTTCAAAAGATCTGAATTAAAGTCATATTCAAAAATCATGTCTAACGGGTTCTTAATCTCCGTAAAATGTTCATTAGTCTCAGAAGTTTCAATCAAAATCTAATTCCTGTGTTCAAATATATCAACAATAGGATCTCAAATATGTTCGACTAATTTCTATATGTGAAATATAGCAATGTCTGTGCTAAGAGACAATTGAGTTCAGATAAAGTCAAGTAATCACAACCTACAAACATCAATATCCCTTGCACAAAAAATATCTAATATCATAACCTCTTTCCTTAAGAACGTGATCATAGGTTCAAATAAATCTACCACTATGACATGAAAAAACATCGAATAACTAAGTTATCATCCATGATAAGATTTCTGAATCTATAAACTAGATATTCACTTCTCAACAATTATAAAAATTGTCAAGTAATCCATTAGTGTATTCATTAGTCGATTCAAATGCTAGTTTTCTTATTTTGATTAGGTTTTTGGATTAATATTTCCAGGGTTTTCTCTACACAAATAACAAGTTTCCAGATTAGGAGAGAAAAAAAAATTTTCCAAGGTGACTACCATTCGCAAGCTTGCGCATA
This sequence comes from Rhysida immarginata, assembly GCA_023313115.1. Taxonomy (NCBI): domain Eukaryota; kingdom Metazoa; phylum Arthropoda; class Chilopoda; order Scolopendromorpha; family Scolopendridae; genus Rhysida; species Rhysida immarginata. Next base: position 2,778,423 of record JAHWFO010011831.1, on the reverse strand, counting down.
AAAACACATGGTATTTAATGTCCATAAAGACTGCAGATATTTAAACAAAATAATGTCATTTTTCCAATTGTTAAAACATGATTCAATACTATATATAGTATAAGTTAAAGATGTCTGAGCAAGTGCTGATCATAGTGTGCTTTTTAACATTAAGTTATTAAACAACTGAGCTCGGAACAAAAGCGGTTGTGGTTTTAATAAAATGAAAGAAAAGGACGAGCTGGCAGTTCTTCCCCATAATGAAAGGAAAAATATAATCAATCACACCTGGGCTTTATACAAACAGGCAATTATAGAATGGCTGCGTAACAGTCAACCCAGAAGGACATTGGAATTTAATCCTTAGTCTTGTGTAAAATATAAATCAGTTAACTTTTTAATTGATAACAATTGGAGATAGAGAGGGGGAGAGGGAGAGCAATGTCTGCCTGCAGGGTCACACAACAAAAGACAAAAAATAGAAATCGAGATCACACTCCGTATCGTTTAAGATAGAGAGTGGAATTTAAGGTATAACTCTTCTTCCTTCACAGCTAGAGGCAGCCAAGCTCTGCTATTCATGCAGAGAATGAGGAAGAAGGTGAAACAAAAGGCTGGTATTCCCTCAAAACAAAATCCACTTTAGAGAAGGGGCGTTTCCCAGTGTAGGGGAGCGTTTCTAGCTCGGGTTGAGATTGGTACGCGGTTGTGAAAAATTTAGTTGTAGTGGTAGGTTACGCAATTGTGAAAAGGTTGAGAACCGCTGATCTACAGGATTCTGCTCGTTGATGCTCCCTCAGAAAATTCATTTATAAGAAACTAAATCTTATAATAACTTTAATAATAAATTTATCAAGAGAGCTGACGAGGGATTATTGCATGGAATCTCTCATTCATTACCATGTAAGAAACACTATCTTGTAATCCCCAAAGAAACAAATCTTATTCTGAATTCCTAACCTCAATTACTAAAATCAACAATCTTTCACCAATAACTTTGGCACACAAACATCAATGTACTAAACTAATCTGGAAATTACACTTGCTAACATACAGCGTGATGCATAAAATTCTAACCCAGAATACAATTCCTTTGATCCTTTAACGTCAACTTCTATTTCAGCATAACAGAAATTTTATGTCTAGGTCTGTATCATTCATCTAACAACAATTATTCAATCCAAAATAAAATTATTTATTTATTTATTTATTTATTTATTTATTTATTTATTTATTTATTTTTAACATCTGTCACCAAAATGTCAACTCGAGGCATCCATAACCATTTTCTACTTCTCTATAAATGCAAAAGTGAAATGATGTATATACTCTCCAACAAATATAACAAACCTCTATAAACTACAGAGTAATTATTAAGATATAACCTACTTTCAGAATTGCTTTCTCACAATAAAACACAGGCAGCCCAAATCTGTGCCCATAGCACTCTATTTATTATGCTTTGTGATTATGAGATTCAACCAAAACATCAACTAGACAGGTTTTCATCATTTTCAGTGTCTGCACACTAAAATAGAGAATTGAAAAATTTGTTTTCATTCTGGCTTCAATCAGTTACAGAGAATTAGGCTTCTACTTCACAAATATGACTAACATGTATTGATAACAAACTTTTCTGCCAAAAAATCCTATTCTGAATTGTCAATACACTCTCAGTTAAGAGCTTAATACTACAACTACCCTATACCAAAATCATGAATCAGTGCAGCCAAAATATGAAACATGAGCTGTTGTGCTCTTTTACAACACTATATAAACATTAAACAGTCCTGTTCTTCAAATCAAATTTATTTTCATTTACAGATATTCTGTATATAATATCACAATCAAATAGTTTCCAGAACAAACTTTAACTTTTATATAACAATGCAATCTATCCACTGTAACATTACCTTCAGTTCAAACTCTGAACCATTCAAGCCTTTAAAAACAAAACTGGCATTAATATCATTTTTAAATTTGTTAGCATCTGCTATCACTATCAAATAACTTCATTGCAAGCCTCTGATCTAAAGTTTAGTCGTTAATTGATTTTTAACTTCTTCCAAGATAATGTCATTAAATCATCCATACAACTTGTAATTTTTTCCTCAAGATTAGCCATTAAATTCATTTCTCTTCATTAAAAGTGAATGGATCCTCTTAATAACCCTCCTTTCATAATGTTTCTTTGAATTATTAAAATTTAGAAGCAATATGTATAGTTTTACGAAGATACTCACAGTGGGGCGGAGGGAGTTTTAGAAACAATTGGCATAGAAACAATGTCGCTGTCTGTTCCCTCTGTGATTCAGACACAATGAGTGTCATTCGTTTACCATATGTGGCCAAGCATTAAAATCAAAATATATATACAATTTTTCAAGAAACTAATGAATACCTATTTTTATAGGAACCGCATAAGCTTTTCAAAAGAAAAGAAACATAATTATATAACCAAAAGAGAAAGCTATCCATAATTACAACGTATTATATAACCTGATTAGCAATTTCTATCACCTACATCAAATATAATGATACTATAATAAAATCCACTAAAACCTGTCCGTATTATGACAAGGCAAAACTAACTTAAAAGTATTTATTTATAAACGACAACAATAAAATTCATGTAACGATAATAAATCTTTATATGACAGTCTGTTTCAAAATTTCACCTCAAGAAAGCATCTCTAATAAACTAAATTCACGAAACATGCTCAAATTTTGCCGATAACAACATAGGAAACTGATAGCAGCCAGTAGTTCTGATGAAGCCTTAAATTCGGGAAATAAAACGTTCAACGATGTTAATAATTTAACGCAATCACATCAGTAGTTGTCTACAATTCAACAAAACTAAACTCTGCGTTTCAAATAAGATAGTTAATGGCTGTTCCTAACTTAGTGAAAACAACTTCTTCTACCCAAAATCAGTTATAACATCAGAGGTAAAACAATGAGACGAATCACATGAATTATTACCACATTTTCTTAAAAATTCAATCAACAGTCTCAGGCTAACATATGTGCGAATACATCCAAAATAAAACGTATATAACCACCATAATAATTAATGAGGCATGCATTTGCTCATTAAAACAATTGTAGTTCAATCCTTCAAATCATCTGTAGTGACTGAGGATATATTTGGAACATCAATTCAACAATAAACTACAATATGTTATTCTATATAATCTTCTTCTTTTCATAGTTATTATATCAATAATTCATCACTTAAAATTATTGCTAGGCATACAACATTACTAATGCTTAATTTACTGAAAATCATAGAGCATCAACGCTAAATTAGCACAAAACATAGCACATATGCCATTATACACTTAAAATTCTCCTAATCCTCTTCAAATGGTATGCGAAGGAATACCCATTGCAAAATATGCAAACGTCTAACATATGTAAGCATATAGTCACTCACTCTATGACTTAATTAGTCGCAAGAAATGTTTTCTTATATTCGCATTATAACATCTAGTGATCCGTAAAAAAATGCAATGATCAATTGAAGCAATTAATAACTATTCCAACAATAAACAACATTAACTTTCTCAAACTATTCTTTTAATAGCAACAAAGAAATCTTATTCCCGTATGCTTCTGTGATTTGCCTGTATAACTTGTTCTTAAATGGCAGAACTAAAGAAAAAAGAAAAGGGAGAAAAGAGAGGAGGGAGGGGTTTTCTAGTGTCCCTCACTCCATTGTCTCCCTCGCTACAGTAACCTATGCTGCTCTGGTTTACAATCAATTTCTTTGTTAAATCTACTATACAATCTCTGCATTTAAAGTAGACAAAACAATGTAGAACTAAGTAATTATGTTTTCAAAATTTTAAGGAGGACTGTTTTCTCCTCAACTAATCCTGTAACAAATAACCTCTTCATCAATAGCTGAAACAGGAGGCAATTAATACCCACCCTCTACGTTTCTTCTTCTAAGTCTATATCCTTGTTGTTGTTTGTGCATGCTCCTACCCCTTCTATCTATTCGCACTCCAGTTCTCAAAACTCTCTGTTCGCTTATGTTTCTATTTCCCTCCTCCATCCTTAACTGCATCAATTCATCTATTCGCCGATTAATTATGTATTTAAATCCTGATCTATAATCTTTCTGCTCAATTCCTTTTCCTCGTTTTCTTCTGTATTTAACCCATACCTTTTCCATCGCGAATCTTAGTTCAATTTCCTCAAATATCTCCTTCGCGAATGCTCTTTTAACAACTGCATCTTGGCCTACCCCCTCTACTTGAATCATTGTGTTCTTTTCCAGTGCCTGAATACGCGTAGCATAGTCTCCAACAGTTTCTTCTTTTTCCTGACGACATTCAGAAAATAATCTTTTACTTCTACCTTTTGGCTCTTGCCAAATCGCTCTATTATCTATTTCTTTAAATCATCATAATTGACTTAAGGCCAAAGGGAAAATATAGATCATACATACTCTTCTGACGAATCAATTGGTCTTGCTTTTTTGGAATTTGGGCTCGTTGATCTTCTGCCGATGTATGTGGCTCAAATGGGAATCTTCGAACGTGATCGCGTCATTTTTGGGGACAATAATAACTGAATTTTACAGGAAAACTGTCATTATTTAAGTTGGGTCGCAACTATGATGACTTTCATTAAAAAGCCTCATTTATCGAGCAAAATTAAAGCTATAACTTTTGCTCCATGATTAGAATAAAAGAAATAATATTTTAACTAAAAGAATTTTGATGTTCTCTTCATGACGGAAGCCCGTGAGCCGGACATAGACAGCAAAGGGTTGCTATCGGTCGGATTACAAGATCCAACCCCATCACTTACGCTTCGCTACGCCCGCACATGAGAGGGCAGAAATTGGAAAAAAGCCGCTCGTGTTCTGGACGATGCAAGATTCCAGAGAACACTAATTCTCTCAAAATTACAAGTTCCCTCATTCGGGAAGGGGTCTGGAAACGACCAATCAGCAATTGATTATGTCGTCAGAGATCTGGAATTTTGGGGTTCAAAGGAATTAGTCAAAATTAAAGCTAAAAGCTTGTTTCTGGGGTCTTGAATGGCGTCAACTCGACTGACACCCACCTGCAACCTCCAGATGTGCGGGTGTTGCATGGTAGAGGGTCATTAGTCAGCTTTCTGCTGCTCTTAATTGCTGTTGGGGTAAACTTTCCTCCCAGGGCGTCTTTGATCTCACCCCCGCGATTCGTTCTTCTTTTCAAGCTGGCTCGCACCCTTTTGCCAGTCCAATTTACAAAAGGCTTCTAGCTGCCTCAAATAGAAGGGTCAATGCCTAATGGCTTATCCCACAGGTCCCGTCATCGTTATTCAGAAAAAAGGGATAGATGCTGAAAGCATTCCACACACAAGTAATAAACAAAATCAAGAAGAGAGGGAGACATTTCCTCAGACAAAAAAGAGATTCTAACATACAACAAAATTATCTATCCAATTCTAAAATTTTAATAAAAGAGGGATAAATTCTCCTCTGTAACTCGTCTTTAGTTCAATAATGCTCAATTAAGCAATTAAATCCTGGTAGTAAGCAGAAATAAGAACAAATTAATATTCATAATTATATTCTCATTTAAATAAGCATCATTATAAACTGGGACTTCACAGCATTGTCGTGGACTATTTTCCAGGTTGTAGGTGAAAAAGTAGTGATTTTACTTTCCCACAGTGCCTTGCTGCTTTTTTCATATAGTCGGACAAAGTATAAATACTCTTTAACCACAACAAAGATTAAGTTGAAATAATATAACCTGGTAAATCTGGAAACGCTTTTCGAATGTCCTGCATTCATCATTCAGCAGTTAAAAGTCAATACTCGAGGAAGCCTAAAGCGAACTCGAGGAGGTCTGTAAGATCTGACTTTAGAATGAAAAACGCTGGGTATAAATAATGAACGAAAAACTAATCCAAAAATTGGTCAACCAAATCAAAGTTAACATTCAAAGTTAACAAATCAAAGTTAAAATTTGATTATTTTTTACATTTACTTTTTTTCATAAATTATTTTACTTTAAATTTTAAATATTCTTATTTTGTCCTTAAATTTATTTTCACATAACGTCACAAAATCTATCTGTTGGCATGATGTCACAAAATCAGTGACACGGCTTATTTATATCGCGTCGGCTTCGGGTCGGTGCACTTAAAAGTCACATGATCGAAGTAGATCGAGCAAAAAATTCAACTTCATTGTTTCTATCTTGGATATCAACAATCTGTTTTTAGGGTTTTAGCATCATCTAAAACACTATTAACGATGGTACAGATGTATGTACCATGTTTGTCACACACCATAACTTTTGAAAGGATTGAACTAGAGGCTAGAAATTTTCTACAAACGTAGGGCCTATACAGATGACAGAGCGAAAAAGATATCGAATCCTGTAGGGTAGACAAAACCATGAGTTTTTGTGGTTTCCCCGACTGACTTCCTATCAAGTCCATGGAGTTTTGATTGCGTTTGAGCAATTTGTGATGTTAGAGTTTGACTGTTTGACGTCATAAATTAAAGAACTATTTGAAGTATAGCGAATCCTCCTGTTAATGCTAATAACATTTTGATGCCATAACGTTTAAAAGGATTGACCTAGAGGCTTGAAATTTTCTACGCACGTAGGCCCTATACAAAGGATAATGCCAAAAATTATAGCGACTCCTCTTGGGTGGCCAGGGGTCCATCAGGGGCCATTAGTATGAATTTCGTGGTTCCTTTTTAATCTTTTGAACGGAAAGGTCTAGAAACCTGAAATTTTGTATATTCTTTGTGTGGTACTAAAAGAACAGCAAATATACAAAAAAACCTGAAATGTTTTATATTTTTAATGTGTTGCCTAAAATTTTAACTATTACGCACTAAAATTGATATAATCCTCTGAGGCCTTGGCAGGTGCCACGAGGCTCCAAAAACAAGATCTATCTTTTGTACGAAAAGGCCTAGGTACCTGAAACTTTGTATTCGTGCCCCTCCACTTACTATGGTCACGAACCGCTACTGCCCATAAGATTTTGATGCTAAAACCCTTTTATCATTAGATAACGATGCCTTACATAAATTTTTTCGTTTGTTGGAAACAATGATGATTGGATTGTTGCTCGATCTACTTTGGTCGTGTGACTTTTAAGTGCCCCGGCCTGTCATTCTTATTCGTATTTCTACCAATAATATGCCCTGAATTTGCACTACTATGATGATGTAACAATGTATGACGGTTTCCGTGCAAAGGCTTTCTCTTTAGGAGGTGTTGCAAGAGCACAGAAGATTAGCACTTCATGTAAGTTTATAAAATATTCCTGAAGGTCTCTTTATTGGGCATCATTGTATCAGTGGACATATAGTTTCTATATTAATCCGACAAATTGTGAATTGTACAGTGAATATTCTATTAAATAATTATCGAAAAAAAGTGAACGACATTGAATCAAAAAAAAATGTCACAGTATATAAAAGATTAAAGGGAATTCACCTCATCATACTTTTGTAATACAGTCGAACCTCAATTTTTTGAAATATTAATATTTTCCTACATTTTCACTATTACTTTAGTTATCTCAGAAAACCTTTGTACGTTGAATTTTGGTTTCAATTTTGCTGCCTACAGTACAGTATTATCATTTCTATTCTGCTTTATGCAGTACTTTTATTAAGTATACTTAAATTTACTTTGATTTAAAAGTACCTTCATTTCTCAAAAATTCTTTGTCTTGATTTTATTTTTCTCTTCCTTGAAATTTGAGATCTCGAGATTTGAATGTATATTACAATTTATGATAATTCAATTCAATTCATATTTAATGAATATTGTAAAAGAAATAGTAATGAATGCAGGAATTAGGCATAATAGCTAGTTGTTATATATGATATCATTTGCTAATCTGATTATTGTTTTCAACTTTATCACATTTACCAGAAGTATTAAACGTAATCGCAAGAATAGATGAAGAGTGGATGGGAGGGGGGTTAATCTTTTCTCCTCCCCTTCATCTGTTCTTTGTACTCGCCATTTCATGATGGTGAGAAATGAAAAGTTCTGATATTCATGATAGCTTACCGTGTAATCGGTTATTCATTTATTAGATATTTTTTTCCTGTTTGTTTCCTTTTCTCCTTCAACTTATTAACTAGATGTGAATTTGTTAGACTGTAAAGTTTTAAAAGTATTTTTACAGATTTCAAATGTAAATTAAAATCACTGGTTAAAGTAATTTATTAAAGTATCTAAATTTCAATAAACCCTGCGAATAGTTTTCAAATGATGAGAAACAAGATTCTTGTCCAAAACTATTTTTTATTTAAAGGATGTACAGTCTGGTTACCTTGTCAACATCGTTCAGCAGCATGATACATTATTCAACAAGTTAGATAGCGGTTTTAGCTGAGTAACAAACCGGATGAAAATTTAACAAAGGGGAGTGTACATTAATATAATAAAAATTAAGAAGCTTTAATTCAATTAAGTTTTAGGTTGTGTGATTCCAGGAAGTATTCTATTTTGTGACTTCCTCTTCAAATGACATAAAACTGCTGTGTCACTTGCTGAATAATGCATTGTGCTACTAAGCAAAATGTACATCCAGTAAATAAAAAAATATAGTAGTGAACAAGAAGTTTCGTTTCTCATCATTTAATTAATGTATATTTATCAATCTTACTAATGTAAACTGATTATATATAACAGGCTATTATGTAATTTCACCTTTTCATCATATTGCCAAATGTATATAATTTTATTTTTTTATATCTTATTTTGAATAATGTCAAATTAATTTTGAACAAACATTTTACACTCTTAATGGTTAAACATAATATGAATTTCATCATCTTTTAATTCTCTTAAATGAATAAATAGTTTGTTTTTCTAAACCAGCTTGCTCTTATTTATCTTTGTATTCATATTTATTGTTTTTATTAAAATAATTAAATTTTGGTTTCAAAGTACATTATAATCACTAATTGTATTTCAATTTGCAAATAAAATACTATAGCTGAAATTGTAAATTTTCTTTAGACATATACATTTGTGACATTACTATAATGTAATTTAATATAAAAATAACTGCTTGCAATATTATAGTCGGTTTGTTGTGAGGTGTAGAATGAGAGGGTGGATCTGCTAAGAAACAACTTAAATTTGGTATCTTAGATTTTTGATGAAGTTTAATGAAGATCTTTTGTACAGTTCAATAAGATTTTTTTTTCAAAATTTAGGTTCGCTTTAATGTTTGGTTTTTATAGATAATGATCTACCTATGCGAATTAATTACGAGGCCATTTATTCATGTTGCCTATAATTGAAAAGCTAAATAAATATCCTTGCCCTTGTATTAATTCAAACTTTAATTTTAGAATGCTAACATCATTTTCTAATACATACAGTAGATACAAAACTTATTTATCTTATAAAAAAGATGTTGATTGACCCGCGTTTCGATCATCAACAGTCTTTTTTCATAATTTGATATTTATTTGTTATAAATGGGTTTGAAAAAAACTATTATTTTGTATATATTAAATACGAAGTACTAAATAATGAAAAAAACATATTTAAAAATCTCATTTCTGAACACATCCAAAAGTAAAATATTCGGTTGTCATTACTTCTGACATGTCTGTCACTGCATATATAGGACCTCTTCAGATTTCATAAGTAGGAAAAGTTTTGTATACACTTCTTATTTTATAATTCTCCAGCAATACAAGGTCATATGTAAATAACGTTTAAACACTTTCAATTTATAATATTAAAATATCCTTTCTAATACGATTGACAACTGGTTTATCTTCCTCGCGTTCGAACACTGGCCCCTTAGTTCTGACGTCACAGTTTACGTGTTGCAGCCTTGTATCTAGGTGGCGTTGGCTTATGCCTCGCTCTATGAGCGCACGGTAAATAAAAAAAAAGCTAATGACTGAGTCTCCGGTTTTTGCCTTATTTCTCCGGTCTCCTGTTTCAAACAGCCAATCTCCGATTTTGCAGCCGAACTGTGGGACTCGAAAGTCACTTTGAAGGTAACGTTAGGTTAATAAATTATAACATGATCTGCATGAATTTCTATGAATATATTAAACACCCAGAACATTTAGGTTAACTGGAAGGTTGTCGGAAGGTATATAAAATGCACCCAGAACATTTTATATACGTTCAAATTTAATAAAATGTGAGATTATATATTTTTAATTGAAATCTTGTAATTTAAATGGTAAGCATTTACATATTTTTTATCATGTAATTTTACATACAATCTATGTCATTATCATTATTTGAAAGCACAGTTTATAGATATTCATGGTCATCGAGCTCCATTGTTAAAAAGAAGCTAAAGTTTCTAGCTCCCGGTAGGGCGGGAACTCTATTGAAAAGTGGAGCTGCATATACAATCTGCCTAACTGCGCCTGCAGCGGAGTTTGGCAGACAAAAACTATCGGCAGACAGAAACTTTACTTTCGTATTCAGTTTCAATGAAAATCTCTATCGCAGGTTGCAGCCGGGAATAGTGCGTTCTATGCGGCAACTGGCACGAACTGTTTTCCTTAGCTTCTCAAAACAATGGGAAATGGCCGAAGCTCGATGACCATGAATATCTATAGACTGTGTTTGAAAGCAATTTGACTTCATTAATCACACAATGCCTATTTCCGGTAATCAATCTTTAAACATTGACTTCCGGTTTGCCAATTCCCGGGTCTCCGGTTTTGAAACTCTCTAAAGGAGGCAACCCTAAATGACTAGGACACGTGATGATAGCGTCCTAGTAATCGGTGATGCCAACTTGGGAGGGGATTCCCCCTAGATTTAAGGGGTAAAGTTTATTTAGGGGTCATAAATAGGGAAAAATCATTTGGGGGAAATTTGGGGGTAAGGTTTGAAAAAATTAGCTTAAATTGAAACAATGAAATTTGAATATGATATGCGTCAACTACAAAGAATTGCAGCGTGCGTTTGCGCCAATCAGGAGCGACCATCTTGGTAAACTACTTTACGGATTAGATTGCAAATTAAAGATATTAGAGAATCTAAAGCTACATAGAACCAAATGTAAGATGTTATTGAAAAATGTTATTGCCCCTTGTCTTTTTGAGGATTTATTTGCTGATGTAGGAAATAGTCCTTACTCAGTAATCGTTGATGAAAGTACGGACATATCAGTCCAAAAGTTGTTATGTACTATGTCAAAATACTACTCCACAATTTCTGGAAGAATTGTAACTACATTTTATCGGGTTCTGGAATTAGATCATTGATGTCATAAACTTTAGGTTTGAACCTCATGTGATGCATACGACATCGATTTATTTTGGTTATGATTTTGAATGTGTGTCAAATTCATTGCCCAGAATATGAAGTTAATGATGTAAAAAGCAGATGCAAAGAATTCATAATTGCACTTTGCAAACAAATTCAGCAGAGGCTTCCGTCAAACATTGCTCTTTTGCAACAAGTTTCTATACTAAATCCTTCGGTTGCAACTTCCCAAGTGAAACCATCTATTAGAGACTTGGCAATGCAACTAGGCTTTTCTCCTGCAGAAATATCTAAAATTAACATCCAGTGGGCTAATTTAAATAATAAACAGTGGGCAAATGTAGATACTGCAGAAGCGTTTTGGGCTGAAGTAAATAAAGATGTGGACTCAGCAAACCACCAAAGATTCCTGAATTGTCCAATTTGGCTACGAAAGCCTTGTGCTTATCAATCAGCAATGCTGCTGTAGAAAGAGCGTTTTCAGAATATGGTCTGGTAAAAACAAAGATTAGAAACAAGATATCACTTGAAGTTGTTCAATCAGTGATGACCATAAGATACCAACGTAAACGACAAGGAATTAAGTGTGTTCAATATGAAACTACTATAATCATGTACCAAAAATTCAATCAGACAATGTACGATCACAAACTGACTGCCATGGAAGAAGACTGCTTAGAAAATGTACTGGAAACACTAAATGTATAAATTCTCATTGTATATTTTCATTTAAATAAAATGAAATTAAAAAAAGTAATATGTTTTTTTTTATTTTGGAATTTGGGGGAATATTTAGAAGTTTTTCAAAAATTCTGGTGGCGACATCTGGGGCGAGAATGAGGAAAAAAGTTGGCAACACCGCTAGTAATAGTAATGAGGTCTAATTGTAATGAGTGATGTTAGCCTCCACGTGCTCCAGTATAGGTTCGATGCCCTCTCAGAAATGCATTTTACCATATAAATAATTACTCTTTTCTACTCGATACTATTGATACTTTCTCATTGAGTACTCGATATTAGTATCGATACTTCAATGGTATCGCACATCACTACTATGACATAAAGACTTAACCAATTGACATAAAAATACACCAATACGCATTTTAAGGAACCCTTTAAGAATGCATATTTTTTATTCGGTTTTGCCATTTAACGCTATGTACAGAACGAGATTTTGTTTTTTTTTTCAAAATTTCAAGATATTTTTTCGAATCATGAGTTTTTAAGTTGTAATGGTTGCATAATGGTTTATTTTGCTGGATACTAGAATGAATAAACAACAGATTTTTATAGCAAAATGGTAATGTTTTAAAAAACCTACGCGTAGTTGTTTTTCTGCCCTGATGATGCAGTTAATGCGATATGCGTAGGTTCATTAAAACATTACCATTTTGCTATAAAAATCTGTTGTTTATTCATTTTTAAGTTGATTTCAGAGAAAGAATTTATTTTGAGTTTCAAAACTAACACACGTGCCTTTTCTCTTTGAGATAAGCAGCCAAAAAAAGAGTGGCGCACTTATCCGCCTTCGCAGACGAAATGTTTCGATCGATAAGTTCCAGTTAGTATGGCAACCAATGACGTAGCTCCTCCTCCTCGATTCATTTGTGCGTAGAAGCAAGGCGAATCTTCTAATAGAATCACACGCCAAGACTGGTTCATCGATTTAGAGGCCTGCCGTGTGCACTGTAAAGGAAAGCGCTACGAGGTGGCTGATAAACTGAATCGTTGTGAATTGTGGATCAATTTCTTGCGGACGAGTCGAGTAAGAAGAACTCTTGTTACTACTTGTTGCATACATACATGGAGGATACGCGTTTCAAGTGGTACCTGTAATCACCGAAGACGTTGGAAGAATGCTGCTTAGAACCTATCTTTCTAATGCTGGGGGACTTCAGCTCATATCTAAAGAAATTGGACACTTTAGGAGCTTGCAATATCTTCTCTAAATTAACCGACAACGGGAACTCGAGTGGGCAGTTTTCGGATGTCAAAAACCTCTTCGTCTACGTACCCAGCTGGATCATTGCGAATGTTATAATCAAGGTGGTCGGCATGATCCATGACGGGGATTACCGGACAAGAACTGATATGGATGCCACAATCGACAAGGAAGTGGTCAGAATTCTGTTATTCAAGCCCATACAGAGACTCGAGCTGAAATTGGATAAGATCAAAACAAAAGATCTAGAGGGGGTTTTCAAAATGAATAAAGACACCGAATCGTGGCTTAAGGTACTGAAACTCAATGAGGGTTTACGGAGACAGAATTTATATGACCCCGGTTTTCCCATTATGAAGACGTGCATAAGGGATATGCCTTCATTACGCACTTGGAAATCGACCTGCTGTGCGATGATAGTTTCCTGGAGACGATCGGTGGGAGTTGTCCAAATTTGGAGTTCCTGCGAATCAACTTGTGTCCTTTGAAGAGTGAAGAATTGAAGAACCTGTATTTGAATCCAAAGGACCAAACAAAAAGGTGCCAGAAACTTAAATGCTTGATACTAACACTTTATAATAGATTTCTGTATGACAACAATCTCATCGACAACCTCGCCGCCCTGTTGTTTGGCCTGCCGCAATTATCTGTCCTGGAGTGCCTATGCTTCGACATGGGCAAAGTGTTCCGACTGGCATACGACAACAACGAGCAGCGACGCACTCAACTCACCATCCGAAAGCTCTTTTACACGCACAGCTTTTGTCCACAACTCCATTCTGTCCATCTACCACACTTCTGTCCACATTTGAAAGAGGTAACTCTCTACGAATTACCAACAAACGAACTTGGAAGCCTTCCTGTTATGTCAACGTTGAGGAAAGTGACGTTCATGTACGACACAGACTACGACCACGGAATCGTTCCCTTCATACAAAACAACGGCAAATTCTTAGATGTCCTGCTCTTCGATGGCATTGTGTACGTCAACTTCACCACTGTCGATCAACTGTGTAGGAATCTCAAAAAAATTGAGTCTGATGAGGTGAAAACTTTACACGGTTCCTTCTCGCCACAGCCTCTGTTCATGAAAGTGGAGTCTTTGCGTTTTAGCAACTTTACGGGCCGATTAACTAGGCGCTGTAGGAGTCAAGTCGAGTAAGGTTTCTTACTCCAGCGACCGCATTTAGGGGAAGATCTGCCCTCATCTCATCAGTAACGCGTTATACTAGAGTGTGAGGAGAGTTTGCCACTCCAAATTTCAAGTGACCATTTTTGGCCACTTGAGGAGCGAATTCTCCACTCCACCTCGCTGATCTAGTGAAACAGCCCGGCAGCCATTTCATCGCTTCGTAGTAAATATGTCATGCCATTGCATTGTTTTTACTTCAGCGCGAAAAACGAACAAGTTATAGAATGCCTTTATTGAAAGGTATCATTATATCTTGTTACGAGATACCGTCGTATTAAAAACTTATTAAAAACGTTCATTTTGAAATGGGCTCCGTACAGGAGGAGTTCAAACGAATAGAGGCGGGGGGAGGGCAGAAAAACTGCTGTGGCGAAATTTATTATGTATGCCTTTATTATTTTATAAACATGCATATATATTTTTAAATTATGTGCGCGTTCTAACATTTATGCTATTAAAAATTATTATTATTTTATATAAAAATATTGTATTACAATCAATAATTAAAATTAAATAAATAAAATAAAATTAAATAAATAAATAATTAAATTGATATGAAACTGTATTTAAAATATTTTCTCGTTTATTTTATTAAGTTTATGAACTATTAGGTCCCTTAATTAAACTAAAATGAATATTTAAGAAATAAAAAATGGTAAAATATATTTAACTATTTAATAATTTATTTAGGGCAAACATTTTTTGTTAACTAAGCTATATTTGTGTAGGCAACACTAAACAAAGATTTTCTTTTCTACTTCACTCCTTGTTTCATTGACCTATGTCCTCCATTGTTGTTGCCTAGCAACGTGATGCTTTCCGTGCGAAAATTTCGTCACTTTCGTTAAAAATATCCTCAAACCCATGACTGGTGTCTTCAAGGAAAGCATCAAGCAACAATTGACAGAGGGAAGGCGGTAAATGCGTTACTGATTGGTATCTGGGTTTTTCGAGTAGCCCTTGACCTTCAGCCCTTGATCGAGTGTTGTTTGTCACTCTTTCGAGTGGTGTGCTAGTGACTCGGCCCTAAGTCCGTTACTTCTGAATACGTATCCTGGTTAGTCCGTTTGATCTCGTACTGCCAAAATCTGCGCCACTTGTTCGCTTGCTTGAATGGATTGAAGCTGGATCACTTGAAAGAGATTATTTCCGAGAATCCTTTCCATCATCTTACTGGCATCTTCGTCCAATCGGATTCTTTGTCCGTAGAAGCAAAGACATTAGCTGAGGCGTCTCTTCTATCTCCATTTCTACACACATTGCGGGACACACTGTGAGACATTTTGACTTTGACTATGACGAGAACAATCTGTCTTATTCTGACCCTGTAATCAGTTGTCGTTAATCTGTTGTCAACGTAAGTGCTGCTATTCACAAACCTGTGTGAAAAATATGTGAAATGGACGTGAGAGCCTAGTTTTCGGCCGCCTAACGAACCTGATAATTCCAGCTGACTGATTATGCCAATCTGCAAGGAACAAGAGATGGGAAAAGTGAGTACAATATTGTCCATCAAATACTACTCATTCTATATGCTTGTGTTTCCTGTTCTCTTCCTGATCATGATCAGTTTACTCACGTTCAAGGTGAATCATTTTCAAGCTTTATCAACAAATTCGTGCGTTCACACTGCGAAATGTTAATCACGATAGAGTTGCGAATTTTGCCGCCAGATGGCATCACTGGAGTTTTTAGTTATAAACTAAGGTCAAAAACCCTCACTAGTGAGAGAATGGTGACGTAATTTCTCACTGGGCTAACATTCATTTTCTCGGTGAGAACGGTGAGACTAACCGGTTAGGCATAGTAGCACTAACTGGCGTTTCTGACCGCGTTTAAGTGGCGTCACAAATTTCTCACTAGGATTTCTGACCGACCAAGCGCTAACTCTTCTCACTGGTGAGAGTTTTTGGCCTTAGCCACAGGCACGTCACCGCCGACCTAATCTTCTCTGATTATAGAAATAACTTTTTTTCTTTCTTGTTTCGGTTCATAACCGATGTTCTTGGACAGATAGAGATCCTTGTATGTTAATAATTCATGTCATGAGGGTGCAATTAGTTCGTAAAAACTCTTACATATAAAGCAAAGCGGCGTTTTTCCGCCATTAGGAAAACCTTCAGGAGCGTACTGGATTCTAGGAGTTGATCGGATTTGAACGAGTGTGAAATTACACACGTTCCGAACATGATGATCAGGTTTCACTTAATTACGTTTGGTTCACCTTACATTTCATATCATGTTCAGCGAATTGATTATGATCAATATTTGTGTGTAAATAGGGTATTACAAGACTTACTTGACTCGAAAGGGTTTCACTCGAACGCGCCTCGTAAGCCCTCAAAGTCAGTATATATAATTAGACAATGATGCATATAATGATATTTTAAAATTTGTTATGTTTTTTGTGGAGGTATGAATAAACAAGCAAACCAAAACAAATAATAATAATAATAATAATAATAATAATAATAATAATAATAATAATAATTATTATTATTATTATTGTTATTATTATTATTATTATTATTATTATTATTATTATTATTATTATTATTATTATCATTATTATTATTATTGTTTGGGGAAGCCAAAATCGGATCAACTCCGGAAGCCAATCCCAGAGGCGGACCCAAATGTAAGGGAGGCAAGGTTATTGATGTTTGGGTGCAGGAATTTCCTTACTATGTGACAGGTGTTCAGAATTATGGCTTTCTGTAAGGTTGGGTTTAAATTTAATGTTAACAGGCTATTATGCAGCGAGTACGGAAAAACCCCAATGGCAGAAAAAACGATAGGAACAATATGTTAACTCCCAAAAGGCGTTTTATTTCGTGTACAAGATCCGTAAATTTAGTGATTTTGTAAATTGTGTGTGTTGAGGAAATCTCATTTTGGCCGCTTGTACCCGCGATCGCACTTTTTCGGTAACTACCCAAGACTCATAGGTGAGAATGGGGACAAAGATACGAGGGTGGGCTGAAAAGTAATGCCTCCATGTCTGTAACTTTTTTAATTTTTTAACCGATTTTAAAAATTCTTTTTTTATCTGATACTCACATTTCTCCTGTATGTAATGCACTATTCACTTTTTGACATGGTCTCCATCCCTTTCCACGTACTGTAACAATGCGTGAGTAGTCGGGTGAACCCGTCGAACAGGATTTCTGGGGTTGTTGTCGACACCATGACCGAACGGCAGGTTTAGCCTCGTCGTCAGAACGCAACTCGTGCCCCTTAAGGTGCTCTTTCCTCTTTGGGAAGTGGTGAAAGTTGCAATGTGCACAGTCTTTCGTTTTTGAACTGCAGTTTTTCATCTTTGAACTGTGGGCGCTGCAACCCCCTCTGATGCGTGGCGTTATCCTGCTGCAGAACAGGATCCAAAGCTGCCATTCGATCCTTGTGTCGACGACGACCCCGGAATTCCTCTCCGACGGGTACACCCGACTAGTCACGCGTTGATACTATGCGTCAAAAGGGATGGGGACTATGTCGAAAAGTAAATACTTCATTACATAGAGGACAAATAGGAGTATCAGATATTAAAAGAATTTTGAAAATCGGTTAAAAAATAAAAATGTTACATTAATGGAGGCATTACTTTTCAGCCCACCCTCTTTCGTAGAATTGAAGACGGTGAGCTTGGCTTTGTTACCCGGCGCGCGTTTCGTTACCACAGATCGCCACAGTTCACGTCTGACACAGCTTGCTGCATCGATCTCGAGCATCCAATTCTTTCTCCTGCCGTCCATCACTCGTGAATGCAATCCCGAGATACTTGAATTTCTCCACCTGTGTCAATGAGGCTCCCCTAACATGGAGAGCGCACTGACCAGGCTGTCTTGATAGGATCAGAACCTCGGTTTTAGCCACACTGATCTTCATCCCAGCTTCTTCACATTTGGCTATTGCAAACCCGTCTAGTGCATGCTGAAGGTTCGTGCGAGAAGACGCAAGGAGTAATGACCGAAAGAGAGCGATCGCGGGTGCAAGCGGGTACATGAAATGAGATTTCTGAGAGGTGTGGCAGGTATTACCCTACTAGATAAGAGTGCACAGCAGCACAATAAAGGAGTCTTTAGGTGCTGAGCCGTTCTTTCTCCGCATTGAGAGATCTCAGTTGCGCTGTTTTGGCCACGTAATACGGATGCCAATGCAAACTAGTCTTCCTAGGCAGTTATTATTTTCCAAGCCGGTGGATAAGAAACCAAAGGGTCGGTGGATACCAGGTTGCTAGACTACATGGAGAATCTGGGTTCGAGTCGCTTGGATATAACCAGGGAGGATATGCGCCTGATGGCGGAAGATCGCGATCGCTGGATATCCTCCAAAGGGCTGCTGCCCTCGCGACCCTAACGGATAAGCGGGCTTGAAAAGTAAGTAAGTAAGTAAGAAAGTAAGTAAGTAAGTAAGTAAGTAAGTAAGTGTAGTGTTTTCTAAGACAGTGTCGGGGATATATTTATAGTATGGAGTGTTAATCTCTTCTAGCTTGTGTATCTTAGCTACACGTTGGCTACCTGGTTATATCTGTGTAAATAATCTGTCTGCGTGAGTATTTTGCAACTGGATATGACGTGTTGGATGGTTTCCTCTGCGATATGGCATTTCCTGCAATACCCGTCAGTCGATACTTTGCTAATATGTTTTCTGTAGCTTTTAGTTTTAATAACCTGGTCTTGAATAGCAAATCATTGTTCCTTCAGTTTACCCAAAGAGACTCCCTTCACACAACCAAAAGTTCGACGCTTTTTTGTCGACGTGCGGCTTGTTGAGGTCAGAAGGATGTCTACTGTGGAGTTGCTTTCCGAGCCATGATTGAAGTTTAGTGCATGTTATGGGTGTTCTGCATGCTGTTCAGTTTCAAAGGTGAGTATTTTGTATGAGGCATGCAGACTGCTTTCTGTTATATTGTGACAAACGCCCCTTAGATATTTATTTATCAATAAGTATCTGACAGACCGCGAGTGGAGAGCTTGTCAGGATTCGGGAGTGCCCAAGGGTGCAACACAATGATAACAACCAGCATAAAGTTAAATGAAAAAAACCAACTCTTTACTTCCTAAACTTATTAACCCAATCAAAATACATAAATTACAACACTCAAAACGATGACGGCGCTGTTCGTCAATGTGACGGGCCCCGCGAGTACTTCAAGACCACTATAAAAAATTCATATTATGCATAGTTCATCACACTACCAATCAAGAAACTATTTAATCACTTATGACCCGCGGATCATACCCTATAACGAGGGAAGAGGATGCACCAAGTCCACCGACTCGAAATCCAAACTGATCTAGAAATGGACCTTAGGCTATCGCTGCCTCGAGCAGACTGATCCATGCGTTGTTTGCTACTGCAAACTTATTGAGCGAATGGCGCCACCAATCAGAAATTAGATCAACGTCCCCAAATGATGTCGTGTGAATCCTTTAATACAGCACATATGCATAGGAGGGGGAATCATCGAAACCCTCTAGGGTGAAGCACACTGGCCTCGGTTTGCACCTTCGCACTACTGGTGTCCTGCTCGCTGGCGTCGGCGTGCGCCCTTAATGGAACCAACGATAAAAGCAAGGAT
Organism: Rhysida immarginata; assembly: GCA_023313115.1. Classification (NCBI taxonomy): domain Eukaryota; kingdom Metazoa; phylum Arthropoda; class Chilopoda; order Scolopendromorpha; family Scolopendridae; genus Rhysida; species Rhysida immarginata. The sequence goes on along the minus strand of JAHWFO010011831.1, from coordinate 2,758,477 downwards.
ACCACCACCACGCTCCAGTCTATACGGCTCTAAAGCGCTTACCAGCCTCTATGCAACACTTTCATAAAACGTACGTCCCTCCTTATAGGAAATCCAACCAAGCAGTTATTACTAAGCTTAACGATTATAAAAAAATATTACATCCAATCTTCTTAGGGCACAAAACACTCCAGAAACAAAGTACACTAAATATCCTAGAGTCTGCTCTTAGGCAACCCCGCACGCGCTCGGAAGTAGACCAGTTCGAAACGGCGCAGCTCAAACGAGAAACGAGTTCTCCAGGCCATCAGTCGCTATGCTCCTATATTCACCTGTCTATCGTAGACACTCCCTTTCGTCGCGTCAAAAAATACAAGGCAACTCACCATCTGATGTCATCTGTTTGCTTTCGCATCTTACTGTCCGACCGCCTCGAACAGGTTTACCAGACATTCGGCGGCCCAGCGTTCGATATCCACGAAGACACAGAGGCTTAGAAACGAAGACAAACGAAAATTAAAACCAGCAGAACACATTAAGTTATACACTTCAAATAAACAACATGGTTCTGGAGGAATCTACCATGCAACAAAATTAACCGGAACTATTCATCTCGGCCTTAGCGTGAAAAACTAAACCCGCTCAGGCCGACTGTTCTTTTCTTAAAACAAGCTCAAAAGAGCTCTCGCTCCGACTTAACTCGGCGCGGAATCACATACCCAACAACAGCATAACCAAAAAACAAAAATAAAACTATTCTTCCGTATTCAATTAGTGAAAAGAAAATCTCAATTTCAGCTCCAACAAATGCGATTTCTGTTGCAAAGAACAGCAATCGTCTAAAACAAAAGAACAACAATATCCAATCAAAAACAAAAGAATAAAACATACTTAAAATAATGTCCCCTGCCGGGCGCAACAGACCAACTGGCATAAAATGTCACAATATCAATGAGACCTCTGCCTCGCTCTAGTTGACAGTGTGAGTGTTTCAATACCTGCGTGTGGATGGTGCTTTCTGTGCTTTGTAAGAAGTTTACATTGTTTCCTTTCAAATCTCTCAATATCTGTGTGTCCACTGTATGACTCCAAAGGAGTAGGAGAGTATTGACGTGGCATAAGCGTTGATGGCCCTGAGTAAATTTCTGGAATTTAAATGCGTTTTAAGTTTTATCTCTAGCCTATGAAGATGTTGTTTATTGAGTGTATTTATGTGTTTGTGCTCCATAACAGCAATGATCTGTTTCATCTAATGTGAAGCCCCATTCCTCTGAGTACTCCATTTGCAATGTGAATGGTTTGTCACTTGTCCAATCCAAATTGCATGTGTATGTCTTTTGAAAAAGTTTGTATAATGTCAAGTAATTGGTGCAATTGTGTTTGTGTGGAGGCGTGGATTTCCATGTCGTCCATGTAGATTAAGTGTGAAAGCGTGTAGTGGCAGCTTTTATTGTTTAATTGTGTAGCCGCAAGTTGTGTTGTTCAGTCTGTTGGAAAGTGTATTTACCGTAGTGCAAAACAAAACCAGAGTGGAAGATGCCCCGGTTTATCTGTATTTTGTCGACCGTGATGGTTTCACTTTAGAGTGTAAGGTATAGTGTAGTTGTCCAATGCAGCATTGTACTTTCAAAATGTGATAAGTGTAGGGTTATTTTATATAATCGTAGTGTATACAGGGTGTATTGAGTACAGATTTCTGGGAGATGATAGAAGAAGTCCTTAGAAGTATTTTTGTCATTTGAACATGGGGTCCCTGCAGCTCCGTTTACTTACAATACTGCATTGAACAATCAAATGACAGTGTGCGTTGGTAGGCCTAGAATTTTTTTTTAACAATTAACACAAGCACTCTACTGTATGATTGTTTGAAATGACCGCCATTTGCTTTTTAGCACAATTGGCAACGCCTTATGATGTACGCGTGGAAACAGTTGTTTTGCACGGCCGCCAACTCTTCATCGGTATCTACGAGTTCGGAGTGCACCATTGATTTTATGCTTCTTCATAAAAAATCCATATATTTTACATTATATTTATTCAAGACACACAATCCCAATTTGTTTGATATATTACATGCCATATCTTATTATTGAAAATTTTTGAGGGTGTCATAAATGTACCATTAGAGCACGTGCCATTGTTTCGTTTCTCGGAACCTTATTTATCAATTGGCGAAAATAGTAATTATTATCCGCTTCTATCTCGTCATTACGATTTGTTTGGTATATTACTTAATATGTCTTCCCGTTAAAAATTGCTAGGTGATGGGGAGTAGGTAACATTTTGCACCACCGGCCTCGGTGGCTCAGTGGTTGCGGATCGCCTCTCGTGTCCGAGGACGCGGTTTCGACCCCGACCGAGGACGACGACGATTTTTTCAGGGGGGGGGGATCCTGAGATCACGCACTTCCTTCGGAAGGGAAGTAAAGCTGTTGGCCCCGTGTATTCTTTGCTGGCTATTGCACGTTAAAAAACCCTTGCGAAGCAAAATTTGCGGCCCCTATAACGCCGTCCTGAAATAAAAAGGACGTTAATACCAAAGAAACAAAATTATTTGTGCACGTGCTATTGAAGCTATTTAGCTAATATCTGTGATTGGTTCGTGCCATGTACCATGTTCATCGACTGACGAAAATAGTAATGAATAACCGCTTCTATCTCCTCATTACGATTTGCATGATATATTACTCAATATATCTTCCCAGTGAAAATTGCTTGGTGGGAAAATAGAAGTATCATTTGTGCACGTGCCAATAAACCGATTTAGATAATATTTGTGATTCGTTCGTGCCGTGAACCATATTCATCCAATGACGAAAACAGATTTTGAAAATCTTTTATAGCCTCAGAGGAGTTATAGTTAGAGACAGACACGTTTCCCTACACTGATAGTATATAACACCTTTCCGTACTTAATAAACCATTAAGTAATGACATAACCAAGTACCGAAAGGTTAAACCATTTGCGGAACCATATTTTAAACCGCCCTATGTTAATATTGAAAGTTATAATGAACCATAATGGTTCCACTAAACCAGGTTCCTTGAAACCAATTTGGACTATCATTAATTTTACGTTATATTCATTCATGACACTTATTTCCAAGACGTTTGATATATTACATGCCATATCTTATCATTGAAAACATTTGAAGGTGCCATAAAGGTACCATTAGAGCACATGCCATTGTTTCGATTTCAACCATTTTCTTAAAAATAAGTAAGTAGGTTCATTCCCGGAACCATATTTATTAATTGGCGAAAATAGTAATGTATAACCACTTCTATCTCGTAATTAAGATTTGTTTGATATAATACTTAATGTCTTCTCTTTAAAAATTGCTTGGCAGGAAAATAGAGGTACCATTTATGCATGTGCCAATGAACCGTAGATAACACCAGTGGGCAAGAAATAACGTGAGGTGTTCAGAGCTTGCTAGCGGGAATTCTATTGGGCCAAATGCAGTACATTTTGGTGTATCAACCTAATAGAACAGGCAGTTTCGATTTGTTGAAAAAAAATACCAAACGTTGCCATAGGGGGCGCTTATTTCAACAAAACAATGAATATCTCATTGTCAAATGAACAAATACCGTACAAACCAACTTATGTAACAACAATAAACAATGTTTTATTTTTAATTGCAAATGTGTTTCAATATGAGCACCAGTGTGCTGCTCCAATAGCTGCATGCGGTACACGACATTTTCTACGGCAGCTCGCAGCATATCTGCATTATTTAGTCTGATATGGAACGTTATTTGATCCTTTAAGGTTGAGAAGTCAGGAACATGTGCTTGATACACAAGGCTTTTCAAATATCCCCATAACACAAAATCACAAGGGTTGAGATCAGGCGATCTGGGTGGTCATACCGTGGGAAATGCACGACTATTTATTCTGTTGTCAGAAAAACTTTCTCGCAAGATCTGCTGCACCTGACGTCTGATGTGCGGAGGCACACCATCCTGCATAAAAATGGTAGAATCCAGCCAGCCCTTCTCCTGCAATCGTGGTATCACAAAATTCTTAAGCATTTTGGCATACCTGGCACAATTACACGGAACTAGTTACCGGTCCACGGGGACTGATTTCTTCAAAAAAGTACGGGCCGATGAAGAAAGAAGCAGTAAAGCCGCACCAGTGAATGCATAGGAGTCGGCAGACACACTTGTAGATTTGATGCAGTTCTGGGTATTGATATCACCATTCAAATAAAAATGTGCTTCATCACTCCATAAAATTTGCCATGGCTCAGCATCATCCAGTTCGGTACGTGCTAAAAATCCCAACGAAAAGTCAGTCGGGTACGTTCATCTCCAGGAAGCAATCGTTGAACAGGTGTGAGTTTATAGGGATAAAATCAAATATGGGATATCTGTTTGGTGTGCTATTGCGTGTGCACTGCTTGTACCCTGCACAGTAGTCATCTTCTGTTCCACAACAGCAGTTGCAACTTCTTCAACGTGTTGATGCCTGATTCGTTTGCACTTCTAAAGTTCCGGTAGATTCAAATCGTTCAATCATTTTCCGGAAGTTAGTTATGCTCATCGGTCCTCTTTGTAACGATTTCAATCGCCGGAAATCACGAAGGGCAGTATTGCATTGTCACTTTTCTCATAAGACAACTCGACTAATAACGCCGGTCAGGCAGAGTAAGCGTCATGTCAGGCCATTCGTTCGTGAATGATAGTAAATCCCCAGCCTTGCCTTTTATTGTCATGATTGCTCAACCCGGAACGCGCTTATGCAAATGTATTCATTGTTTTCTTGAAATAAGCGCCCCCTATGGCGACTTTTGATACTATTTTTTTTGAGAAATCTAAACTGCATGTTCCACAAAGTATATACACCAAAAGGTACTGCATTTGGCCTAATGGAATTCCCGCTAGCGAGCTCTGAACACCTCACGTTATTTCTTGTCTACCCGGCATTTGTGATTGATTCGTCACGTTTCCCCACTCTGATAGCATAAAGCACCTTTCGGTACTTAATAATTGAACAATATAGGCATGACTTTAAAGAAAAATGTAATGGCATGTCATGTAAGGTGAAAATGAGATAAATTTTCGACCGGTGAAATTATAAATCGATTTCAGAACAGAAAATTTATGGGTTTCGAAACCAAACACACAAAGAGACACGCACTTATCCCCCTTTGCAGACGATATGTCTAGATCGATACGTTCCAGTTTGTATGGCATGCAATGTCGTTAAATGGAGACAAAACGGTGTAGCTCCTCCTAGTCGACTCATTTGTGCGCAGAAGCGAGTTCAACCTTCGAATAGAATACATGCCATGAAAGTAACAAGACTGGCTCATCGCTAGTTGATTTAGAAGTCTACCCCCTGCACCGTAAAAGAAAACGCTGGAGACCGAGAAGTTATTTTATAGACATTGGTAGGATGCAGAGAAAACTGAATCGTTGATGAGAATAGCTTATCGGTAAGGAGAACTGTATTGATTGTTATACTTGTTTCCCCGGGTTACTACTTACATAAAGGATATAAGTTTCGACTGGCACCTCCAATCTCCGAATCTGACGTTGCGAAAACGCTGCTTGGAACGTATCGCTCATTTGCTGCTGGAACTCAACGAAAATATATAGAAAAGAGACGCTGTAGGAGAATTAAACATAAACAAGGACTCGAAGGAGCGGTTTACTACTGTCAAAAACCTCTTCGTCAACTTCTCCAGCTCCAACTTCTCGGCCTGCCTCGAAATAAAAGACACCGACATGGGCAAAGTGTTCCGACTGGCATATAACCAGCAGCAAGGTACTCGGCTCAACATCCGAAAGCTCATTTGCACGCACAGCTTCTGTCAACAATTCCACCCTGTCCATCTGCTATACTTGTGTCCACATTTGAAAGAGTTACTCTTTAAAACTTATCTAGAATTGAAGTTGGAAGCTTTTCTGTCATGGCAACATTGAGATACGTGACGTTCATGAATTCATCATGGTACCATCCACAGAACTTGGAGTTCGACTACGGAATCGTTCCTTTCTTGAAAAAAAACGGGAGATTCTTAGAAGTCCTGTGCTTCAAAGACAATAAATTCGTCAACTACAAGATTGTTGATCGTCTGTGTAGGAACCTCAAGAAAGTTGCGTTTATTGGTGTCCAAACTTTACACGGATCCTTCTCTTCAGAACCCCTGTTTACACTGAGTTAGCCAAACTCATAGGATAGTTACTTAATTTCTGATCGGCCACCTCTGGCCCTGTTGAGTGCAGCAATATGGCGTGGTAGTGAGTCTGCAAGTAGCTGGTACAATTCTGGAGGCAGTTGACACCAGAAAGTCTGCAGAGCCGAAGATAGTTGCGGATGATTCAGTGCCCGGAACCTGACTTCAACAGCATCCCAGATATGGTCGATGGGATTCATGTCAGGGCTCCGGGCTGGCCAGCTCAGTCGTCGAACCTCTCCTGTATGCTCCTCGAACCATTCGCGGACGACATTGGGGCGATGTGGTTAAGAGTTATGATCTTGAAAGACTGCTACGTCGTCAGAATGTCAAAAACGGGTGCAGATGGTCTCCGACGAGTTGACGATACCGTGAACAATTCAATGCTTAGTCCAGGCTAACCAGAGGGCCCATTCCAAACCAGACGAAATGCACTCCAGACCATCACTGACGCCCCACCACCTGTTGGCATGCGGGATTCATCGTTTCGTGAGGTTTGCATTACACACGGTGCCTCCCATCAGCGTGGTACAGTGGATATCGCGGCTCATCTGACCATATGACGTTACGCCACTGTTGCAGAGTCCAGCTAAGATGGTTGGTGGCAAATGCACGCCGGAGTGTCCGATGACGCTGGGTAAGCATTGGCACCCGTGTAGGGCGATGGCTGCCAAACCCGAGGGTATGCAGATTCCGACGGATTGTCCACCGAGAGACGTTTCTAGTCCTGCCAGTATTGAACTAGTCTGTTATTTGCTGCACTGTTACGCTCCTGTCTCTCTGAATCATTCGTCCCAGGTGTCGCCAGTCACGAGCATTCAGGGCAGCTGGACGCCTGGTATGACGCCTGTTATAGACTGTGATTCCTTCATGCACCTTGGAGACAGTTTAGCGGGAAAAGCCAATTTCCTTGCACCACTGCCGAAATGGAACATCCCATGCGTCGGGCACCTACTATCATAACCCGTTCAAAACACGTGCCATTTCTGATTAATCACTTATCCAACCTCTTCCCACAACGTCTATTGGTCCATTCCCAGAATCTTATCCAAGCTCTTACCCCTGTGAAATGGTGAGCCATGTCCATCATACAATGTGCTTGCTATGTCATGAGTTTTGCTAACTCAGTGTATGAAAGTGAAGTCTTTGCGTGTAAGCCATAGGGGTTCTGTTACTTCTAAATCCTTATCCTGGCTCATCCATTTGATCTCACACTGCCATAATTTGCACCACTTGTCCTTCTTCTGGTGTGAATTGAACATGGACCACTTAGAGGAGATTATTTCCAAGAGTCCGTTTGTTGCCATCAACGTCGAATCGGATTCTTTATCCATACAAGGAAAGATATCAGATGAGGCGGCTCTTCTTTCTCCATTCCTAATAACTCTCCTGGAAATGTTTTCCTATAAACCCGACTCTGACAGTGAATGGTAATACCCTGACTATCAAGTTCATACTCACTCTAGCAGTGAATGTCATTGCCTTGACTATGACTCTGACTATGACTATGGTCTACAGGTGCATTATCAAAGAAAATCCTACTTTTACATGGCCATTACAGCTAACTGATTATGACAAGTTCAAAGAAAGAAGCCATGTGAGTGATCAGGAGTAGTGATGTCAAGATCCGGATAAATCAAGATCCGGAAATCCGGAACTTTTTTCGGACCTAGGTCCGAGATCCGAGAACCGGATGTTGGTCAGAAATCCGAGATCCAGAACTTGGATCCGAGATCTCTGATCCGGATCTTGGATGCGACATCTGAGATCCGGATCTTGGATCCGAGATCCGATAATCGGATCCTAAACAGGAAATTGTGTATATGCAAACTTTTTCTGAAAGCAGTTTAAAAATGCTTTTATTAAGTGATAGCCTAGTCCTCTTAAGTCCTAATTAGTCTTTATACGCATCCAGTGAAAGGATCCGAAATCCGGATCTGATATCCGATATCTGGATCTGATATCCGAGATCCGGATCTGATATCTGGATCCGATATCCGAGATCCGGATACGGATCCAGATATTATCAGATCCGAATCAGGAATGATAAGCCACTTGTTGGTTCTTTTGGGAAATGTGTGTACATTATTCTTCATTAAATACTACGCGTTCTACAATACTTTGCAATGTGTTTGTCCCACCAACAAAGAATTATTCGACGTCATCCATATTTAGGGGGGGGGGGCAACTAATAAACATGTCTGCTCACAGGACATGACTATTTGGTTTGATACAGGGTGTCTGGGTGCCTGTATAGGCTCATCAGTTGACACCTGTGGGAGACGTTCCATGCAGTAGGGAGGAAGCAACTGCCTTGTGAACCTATAGCACTGTAATCCACACTTTGGTCTCAATGCCATGACAACGATGACGCCACCGTTCACACAATTAACGGACTTTGAGCAGTAGCATGTGTCGCGGAACGCACGGATGGTAGGCCGATGTCGGAGGCAATGGCGAGAGGAAGGCACACGTGCCAAAAGTCCAGGTTCTGGAGAATTACATCAGCTCGTACTGATAGGCGGATACTGCGAACAGCGCTAGCTGACATAATCATCACCCTGCGGCAACTGCGCGACAACATCACTATTCCCGGTACTGGTCCAGTGTCAATAGCGACAATAGCGCGCTGGTTGCACGCCGCGACAATGTCTGCCTGGCGTCCATTCTTGTGTCTTCCTTTGACACTTGAGCACCGCGCGATACGAGTGCGATGGTGTCATGAACGAGATGGTCTTCAGCGACGGTAACCAGAATACATTTAGTCACCATCCAAGGCACCCTGACAGCAGCATGGTACGTCACACAGAATCTGCAGCCCGTGTTACATCCCTTTCTGCACACCATACCCGGTGCAGTCTTTCAGCAGGATAACGTCAGACCACACACTGCAAACATGAGCTTGGTATGGCTGCACGATGACAACTGCATGCCCTGGCCTGCGAGGTCCCCAGACCTATCGCCAATCGAGCACGTGTGGGACATGGTGGGACATCGTTTACGATCACCCGGCAATCTTAATGAACTGATACAACAGGTTCACGAGGCCAGGGTAGACGTACGCCAAGATGACATTCGCTACTTTTGGCTCATTCGGATAACTCCTTGTGGGTGGGGCAATTTCATTGCAAACCTGATTCACTGAAGAGCAAATTTTACACTAACAGTTGTAGATGTGTTTTTGTGTTAGGTTGCGTAGGACGTCCGTTGTGTTTAGTCGTTCTCATTTTCGCTAAGGATTACGGGATACTAGAGTGAAAGCAAACTGAGAATTTCATGGTGTTCTATGAGAAATCTCTGGCCCACTTTGGCCCCCTCCACTTTCACCCCTTAAATTTTTGCCCGTTCACTTTCGCCCCGGCGCCATTATATGTAATTTCAGTTTCGCCCTGTATATTTTATCAAGGCGCAGAAGAGAGGCTAAGGCAATACGCAGGTAACTTGAATACAACATAGCCAGGGTTTCAAACAGAGATGGTACTTCAGGCAATGTTTTTCACGAATAATCACCCAATTGTTTTAAGTGGTTTTTAGTGGTTGGCGATTCCCTGAAAAATTGAATCGTATCTGAGAGAGTCAGAATCGATTACTGCAAAAAATTTAATCTATTTTTAAAAATATTAAAATTAAATCTGTTTATTGTAATTTATTTCCGTGGTTAAAAGAGTAGCAATATTAACAGATAGAAGAAGCCATTCATGAAGTTTTTTTTAATAACAAACAATAACCATCAATAACAAACATGTTGTGAAGCAGAAATATTATAACAATGTAATGTGAAGCAGATAAAAAAAGTTAGATTCATTGATTATTTGGTCTTATCAGGAATCGAGAAATCGAGTTTCGGAATCGAGAATCGCCCACCACTAGTATTGTTTTAGACCTTTTTACACCTAGTTTTACACCTTCTCTAATTAGTGTAGTATCACTATAACGTCATAATTTTAGTAATTATAGATTGATTCTTCTTCAAAACAGTACAAACGCTTGTTAAGGATTCATTGACAGTGGTACTTCAGTTTACTGTCCTTGTGGGATGGTACTTGTTCAAAAATTTTTGAAAACCGTGGGCCTATAATAATCAGGCTAACGATTACTGTGCGAACCGTGGAATTTAAGGTGAATGAAACATTAATGATTTATTATATATTATATTATGTGTTAATGTACTTATGTTTGTTACACATAACAGATGTTTAGGGAAAATGTGTTAATAAATCATCTTTTTCTTGTTTTTAAAACATTGTTTGCGTTTGTTTTTTTTTATTTTCTAAACTCTATTATTTCTTTTAAAACAATATAGATTTTAGGAAAGTTTTAATTTAAATAAAAGGAAAATTTTGTGGGTTAGGTTAAGAAAGTATTCTAAATAACTGAATAGAGCTTTTTCACTACGCATCATCGTATCGTCATTGTGATATCATCGACACGACACCGCCATATTGGATAACAAGCAAACAGGTACTTTCTTCTTCGCTATCAGTTTGCTACTCGCATACGCTCAGGAATTCATTATACAATGACTTTTTGCTGCATCTTAGGATATTTTAATTTCTAGAGATAGATTAAAATATCTTTACAGAATTCCTGTAGTTCAGAGGCACTAAAATAAGCTAATCTTCGAAATAACACAGAGAGAAGAAGAGCTTGGCTCGCCGCGATTAAAGAGTTGTACTCCACAACTGCGACAGCATAAAATACTGGCGTGTCTACTCTATCATTACTTAGAATGAAATTCAATAATGATTATACGAGGGTGGGCTGAAAAGTAATTCCTCCATGGCTGCAACATTATTTTTTAACCGATTTTCAAAATTCTTTTTGTATCTGATACTCACATTTCTCCTCTATGTAATGCACTATTCACTTTTCGACATAGTCCCCGTCCCTTTCCACGCATTCTACAAACGCGTGACTAGTCAGGTGAACCCGTCGGAGAGGAATTCCGGAGTTGTAGTCGACACGAGGATCGAATGGCAGCTTTGGATCCTCTTCTGCAGCAAGATAACGCCACACGTCAGAGAGGATTGCAGTGCCTACAGTTCAAAGACGAAAAACTGCAGTTCAAAAATGAAAAACTTTGCACCTTGCGACTTTCACCAATTCCCAAAGAGGAAAGAGCACCGTAAACGGCATGAGTTGCGTTCTTACGACGAGGTGAAACCTGCCGTCCGGTCTTGGTGTTGACAGGGTTCACCCGACTAGTCACGCGTTGGTACAAAGGGATGAGAATGTCAAAAAGTGATTAGTGCATTACATATAGGAGAAATGTCAGTATCAGATACAAAAAAAATTTTGAAAATCGGTTAAAAAATAAAAAAGCTACAGCCATGGAGACATTACTTTTCAGCCCACCCTCGTACATACAGAAAACGCTTGTTTAATTAAATAAAAGCTGTTCGTCGTAATTTTCCTAAAAGAGTATGGTGTAACAGAAATTGATAAAGTTCAGATTAGCGGCCCCCAATTTTCTCGGCTGACATCGATCAGCCTCATCGCGTTTATCCTCTGAATTTATTATCGTAACATATCTAATTAATATGAAATGATTTATCATATTATGGAAATTAAATTTTAAGAAATTTTTGTAAGAAAAAAATAACGAAAATTCTATGAAGGTGTACGATGAATGATGGGCGGCCATGCCAGCATAGCCCCCTAAATAGTAAATGGGGGCTATGCCAGTGGTCGCCCGTTAGCCGTAGTTCATCGCCACGGAACTTTCGTGATTTTTTTCCTGCATATATTTCTTTAAGTTTATTTTCTATAACAGTATAAACCATCTACATAATTATTAGATATTCTACGATAATAAATTCAGAGCATAAACGCGGCGGAGCAGATCGATGTTAGCCGAGAAAATTAGGGGATGCTGCGCTGAACTTTTATCCTGAAAATTTACTTTCGGTGTCTCATTTATTGCATACTTACCTTGCTATAAACGAGTGTATTGTGCGACGTTGCGACGTTGATATCTCGAAAACTATGAGTCGTACAAATGAAAACGAAAGTTATTTATTTTATCCAAAGTGTACATAAAGAATTTATAAATACACTCCAAATGCGTTAAGGTATTAACGTTAATTTGTTTGTAGCGGACTTCGAGGACCCAGCCACACAAAAAATTCTTGTATGCATTGAGTGATTTCTTTGCGGGTAATCCGGCTTTGCTTGTGGATGACGTAGCTTGAAATTAAGATGAGATCCAACGAGGCAAACTTCTTTTCTCCAAAGTAAACTCCTGATTTAATAGGATATAAGGATCAATACTATCGATATCAGCATTTTTTTTGTTCATATCTCAGTTGTGCATGGATTGGGAGATTCGTGTAATTTGCTATCTTGCCATAGCGACTAGCGTGTGCAAAGCGTGCTTGTTATTCAAGATGGCTGACCTACTTTTTCGTCCTGATTTGCTAAGCAGCCTAAAACCAGAATGCCTTACGCGGTCACGTGCTGTAAAAGCTCTATTCTTAGTTTTCTATTTGCCATGTTAACTTCTCTGCAAGGTCTTTTTATGAAAGTGGGTCTTAAAAGTATTTTTGCAGTGGGCGAGTGTGGAAGGGGTGAAAGTGGAAGGGGCGATAGTGGACGGGGGCCAAAGTGGAAGGAGCCAACTTCACAGGGCCAAAGTGGAGTGAACTGTTATTTTATTATTAGTATTCCATATGTTTTATATAAATGTTTGTGATGACAGATGATACATAATGGACTCCCATAGGTGAATCTTCCATTTCAGTAAATTTTATTAATTTGGTGATGACTCTATTGGTGTTAATTGTTTTATGCTTTTCATTATCTATTTTGTTTACTCTTTTAAATTTTCTTAGTTTATTAAGTTAAAATTATTATTAAACAATTACAATTTTTTTAATATCTTAAAAAATATATTTATTAATTATTAAATATAAGATGTTTTATCTAAATTGTAATGACAAAAAAATATTCATGGACATTAAAATTTACTCTGAATTGCAAGATTGTCTTCTGTATTTTATAGTCCCTAAGTTTAATTTTTTGATTATGTGAATTGAAATAAAATTTTAAAAAATAAAAAAAAAGTTGCTTTAATTCAGCTTCTACATATATCAAAAATAAGACTACTTGTGTCCTTCAATGCCATCTGGTGGTATCCTTTAGCGCTAATAGCTTTTTGAGGAGGAGTTGACCAACCACTAAAATCTAAAAACCATGCTTTTGCTAACCATTGATTTAAATCGTGGTCATCGAGCGTTTAAGTTAAACTGCTACTTAACGTCTGGTTAAGTCTTAACTTCGCTTGGTGCAACGCAATGAACTTTAACTAACACTTTAACGAAGAGTTAGTTATAAATGAGCTTGTTGCAACCAGCCGTTAATAGTAAACATCCAGATGATGTATTTTTAAAATCGTAAATAATATAAATTTTTTTGTATATTCTTGCATATTTTATTTCTCAAAAGTTATTGACAAGTGAAAAAGAAAGGGGATCGCTTTATACAAGAGCTCACATTATACACTGTAGGCAAAAAATGCACCACATAGCAGGAATGGATCGATTTATTTGAAATTTTGCACACATGCAGCATTGGTGGCGTACAAGAAATAATTTAACTTGCAAGATGAGACATCCAGAAGAAAGTTGCTGGAAAGAATTTTTCCGACCAGATTTGCACGAAATCGTCAGAATGGCATCCGCATTGTACTGGTGTAACGGCCAGTTTTGGCGTTACAAATCTGTCTTTCTCTTCCCCTTTTTCTCCCCCCGCCCCTTCCGATTTTCCTAATTTTTCAAAGTTTTGGCTTCTCAGCTCCACTATAGAGGAGTGGATGTAATAAAAGGTGTAAAAAAAAACCCAAAAAAAAACGTCATTTACGGATAGTTTATTGTCATAGACGTCGGGAACAATGGATAGACTAACAATGAGAGCATTGAACATAATGCAGTGTTGAAAGTTTACACGTAATACACAAAAAGATTTTGTATAAAGAAAAAGATTTAGGCTAGGGTCACACTGGCGTAAAACGCCACGTAAATACGCCGACGTAACGGCGTCGCCAAGCGCGGCACCAAGCTATTTACCGGAAGTGACATCACTGGCGTCGGTACGTCGGCGTATTTACGTGGCGTTTTACGCCAGTGTGACCCATGCCTTAGTTTTAGAACGACGGCCACCATCGAAGATATTCGACGGTGAAGATGGGAGCCGCCGGAACGAAATCCTTGTTTATCTACCCCCATTACATATCCACGTACTTTTCTAATGAGAAAAAGAAAAGGAGCTCCTTGATTGGGGGAGACGTTAATCAAGCTCGATGAGATTTCGACGCTTTTGTCATGGATAATGTATAATTATCGTTCTCAACTAGTTAAACGAGGAGAACGCCTAGCTTTACTTCAGAGATACAAGGAATGGCTTAGAATCAAAGGCTATCCGGCATGAAGCTTTGTATTTAGGATCTAATACAAACGAAGAGGTTTTTATTGATTATGTTCTTTTATTTATTATACCTATCAGTTTATTCGACTTTCCGTACGGGAGAAACCCACTATGCAAAGAAGGACTTGCGAATCTACTTCAGCGAACCCGTAGCTAATGAAGGAAACAGTGTTGTAAAAATGTCGTTGGTGTTGTAAGTGTAGCGCAGTAAGAACCCTACTAACATCATCAAATTCGTGTGCTTTGCGGATTTGAGTTTCCCCACCCCTTCATCCGTTATTTATTAGTATAGTAATTAGTTTACCCTTCCGTCTTACTTTCGATCAACACCATCGTCCGTGCTTGAGAAAAGTTGTTTACGTAACGAAATTCACAGTTTCGATCCCAGGAATGCTAGTAAAGTATTGATGATTCTGCTTTTACAGAAAACTTTACTGCGGTTTTAGAGGAAAAAACTAAGATGAAAAGAAAGTGATCTGGACCGCGAAGGAATATTCCGAAAGGGGTCAGATGATAGAAGTTTCAGATGTTAAAACTAAAGTGCAGATACTTACTCGAATAGTCTAGAGTGTACTTTCAGATCTTTTAAACTCTGACTGTTAACTTCGATTAAACTATTTATTACTATACATTATAAATTTTTTTTTCTTTCTGAACGCCCGGCGGCGAAAGACTAATACAGCCAGATAACGTAAAGCATAATTGTTGGAAGTAAAGAAAGAAGGCTCGTCCGTTATACATACGTTTCTATATTCCGAGAAAATAATGACTAATAACAAATCGGTGTTGAGACGCTGTTGCGAAGTTTAGGAAGACTTCTGTACGGGGGAGCGTCGCGTCCACTAAGACTTCTGTACGCGTCCTCACGTATTTTTGTCCGTTACAGAGGCTCTTTTTCTTTTTTTTCTGACAAAAATATTTTATGGCTTTTCCTTTTATCGTTCATTATGGAAAATGAACAGGGAAGAAACCCTGGAAACCCTCATGAAGGTCAACCAGAAGACAGTGCTCGTGGTGTCCCCCTCCAGATGAGAGAAGAGGTTCCGGATCCTACAAATCTGTTGATAGCGACGCTTTACATGCAGAAATGTCCAATCACCCTACTTAACAATGGAGCCTTGAGAGAAATTGCCGGACGGTTGAGGATCCCGTTCAGATCCGATGTTGACCTTAGAAAAATGGTTCAAATGAGGCCGAAACATATCCGCGAGGGTGTTGTCCATCACCCAGACTCCCTGGGTTGGGAGACTGCAAAGATAGAAGCTTTTTTACAGAAAGGGATAACTCAATTCACCACGAAGACAAAGGTCAGGTCCAAATCAAAAAATAATGAAGAATGGTGGAGGTACCTCAAGATGATGAATGTCCTGCCTTTCCGATTCGGGGAAGATATACGCGAATTTATAGCAGATTTAGAAGAGGAACTCTTTGCGTACAACATTGATTCAGGAATACTATTGAATATTTTGCCACTACAAATAGAATCGGGACTACGTACCTGGACTTTAGAGATATTGAAACACGCCCAGGATTGGAAAGAAAGGAAGGAACGACGTATTACGGGGGTCATAAGTCCGAGAGTTTTTACTTGAAAAACATACATAAAAGGCTACATTGGAGAAAAATTCATCGAGTTCGCGGGGGAGATGATACGCTGGAACCTTACGCTGCAAATTCCTCTAGAACGCAAGTACCTCTGGCAGCTAATAGTCGAGAATCTCAATGAAGAATACACGTCAGAGTTGCTATTGCTGAGCGAAGTTGAAGAATCAAAAAGCTGAAGACGTATTTTGAAATACGAAGAAAGTAAACGATGTCAGGAAGTGGAGTGAGAGAGAGACGAGGCCATCCGTATGCCCCAGGACTCCGTATCCTTATGACGAAGAAACTGGAAGAGAACCCTGAGAGCTGTCTCTTTCCACGTACAATCACGGAAGAGAAACCGAGGACCCGAGAAGGATACACCGAGAGAAACGATGAAGAGAACGAGCCGACGCACAAGATAACATACAAAACAAAACCCGACCTGAACTACAAAGGGAAGACGTAGAACCTCACTTCATTAAATACCATCTGGAATCTAAGGGGTTCAACGAGATCGCTCTAACGTTGGATTCGCTCGAGACGAAATTAACCCTCGATACTGGATCTAATATCACTTTAATACACCAGGATTTAGCACAGAAATTGAAAGGATGGGAAAGAAAAATATTCGAATCCAAAACTTTTAAGGTAGCAAATAGCGCCGAACAACGTTTAGACATTTAAATCAAAGCTCGTATTGAAGAAGTTCAACATCAAGCCTGCCTTCCAGTTTACGTTCAGTTATGGGTATCCAATAAGTTGCCTTGTGACGGAATAGGAGGGTTGGACGTGTTACGAAAGTTGAATTTCAGTTTCACACTCACGATAGTACCCCAGAGAAATATCGTAAGAAACGAAGGAAACGAGAAACGAGACGTACACGCACAAGTTCTACGTTTGATACAAGAGAATGAAGTCCAAATGAACTTAATTCGCGGAAGATATCCGAATTATCAATATCACATCGACACAGGGAAACATTCACCTGTCAAAATCCGACCTTTTCCGCAATCGCCAGCCAAATTAGAAGCACTTAGGGAAATCGTACGCGACATGGAAAAACAACAGGTTGTAAAAAAGGGTAGAAAGTTCTTGGTCCCTTCCTTACTTCCTAGTTAAAAAAAAGAATTCATCGGAATATCGGTTTGTGCTGGACGCGCGTCGGCTTAACGCTGTTACGAAGCCGATGGTATACTATCCTCTGCCCATAGAGACCATTCTACGGAAACTTTCCCACGCTAAAATCTTTTCAGTTTTGGACCTCAAGGCCACATATTGGCAGATTGAGTTGGACCTCGAATCTCAAGAAAAGACTGCGTTTGTTGAACCAGGCTTAGGGGCCTACGCGTTCACGCAATGGGGCGCAAGTTTTTCAATCCCTTATGGACCAGGTGCTAGTCCTTGAGATCGAACCCTGGAGTTTTTACTATATGGACGACATTATAGTGGAAACTCCAAATCTAGAAACACATTACAAAATACTGAAAATAGTTTCGAACGCTTGGTACGATTTAACCATAAAGTAAATTTCGCTAAATCAAGGTTCCTTCAACAAGAGGTAGAGTTTTATAGGATATCGAGTAGACGGTTTAGGGCTCAGACCATCAGAGAAAAATATAGAGCCCATGTTATGCTTCCCTAGACCGAAAAACCCCGAAAAAATCAGACGGTTTATCGGGATGATTCAATTTTACAGGAAATTCATCCCCGCATTCAGCGAATTGAATCATCTTTTGCGTCAATTAACCCATAAGGACCAAAGATGGGAATGGACACAAAAATGCGAAGAAGCTTTCGTCGAAATCAAAAAGGATTCTCACAATACCTCCCATCTTAAGCCAACCCGACTTCAGGTATCCTTTCGAAATCCACTCTGATGCCAGCAAAGCTGTAGTAGGGGGAATGTTTTTTCAAACTATTGAAAACCAAAGGAAGATCGTCGGATATTGTAGCCGGTCGTTAACACCGTTAGAGAGTCGCTATTCCGTGATCGAATGGGAATGTTTGGCGGTATTGTATGCCGTAAAGACCTTTTGACCTTACATCGAAGCGACCCATTTCGATATTTATTGCGACGCCCAAGCTCATGTCTGGTTAGATAATTTTAGAGACCAACATGGAAGAATTACCCGTTGGGCTTTAAAGCTGCAAAGTTATGATTACACCATCCAACATAAACAGGGCAAACTCAATCACATCATCGATGCCCTATCTAGGAGCCTACATATCCGGGAAAGCTCCGACGTGTTTGATTGGGTTAAAGAACAAGAAGGAGACGTACAGTACCATCAAATCAAAGAAAAACTAAAAGCGGGTTGGAGAATACAAGATGAAGGAAAGGAAAGATACGATGAGTCACCTACGTCCCCTGTTCGACTAAAGAAAAATTACTAGAGTTCTGGCATGCCACCGGACCCCTCGTCCTACCTGGCATACGCAAGATGCACGCCCTGTTACATAAAAGATACTTCTGGCGTGGTATGTTTAAAGACATACGAGAGTTCGTGATGAACTGCCCCGTTTGTCAACAGTGTAAGCCAAAAACGGTTCCCACTCCGTTCAAGTACATCAGGCGAAACATCTTGGGACCGATAGTCTTGTGGTCCATTGACGGGTTCGGACCATTATCCCGATCTTCAAAAGATAATCAGTATTTGATAGTCGTCGTAGATGTGGTTTCCGGGTGGGTAGATGCGAAACTGACGTCCCATCTTATCGGAAAAAATATCCAAACTGCGTTAGAAAACAACATTCGTATATGGGGGCGGCCAGACCGCTTAATTCACGACAATGCGGCTTGTTTTTCGAACGCCTAAGTACGGAATTATCTGAAAGCATAAGAAATACAAGATGTGTGCAGCGTTCCTTATTGCCCACGGACGAACCCCGTGGAAAGATATATGAGAACTCTTCTGGAAAAACTCCGGATCTGCCTGATCGGGAAACCTATGGAAGAGTGGGAAGAACACCTTCCAAAAATCCTGTTCACGATGCGGGAAACAATAAACGAAGAGACTCAGTTCAACCCGTCCCAATTAATGACCAAACTAGACAATCTGTACGAAGAAAATCGAGATTACGACCCAAAGATACATGAGGAATTGATCCGGAAGGCGTATAGTCGGCGTTGGACTAAACGTCATAACAAGAAAAAAACAACGAAAACACTGAAATTCGCCGATGGGGATAATGTTTGGGCACACTCAAGAGTAGCAGCGGGGAAGAGAACCGCTAGTAGGAAACTAGGGGTGTTATACCGCGGACCATTTTTCCTTCGAAAACAATAAGAATGCAACACTTATGAAGTACAAAAATTAGGGGACGAAAAGCACTCTTACAAGTTGAGGGTAAGTGTCCTAAATATGAAAAGATTTCAAGGAGAATACAGAGTACCCTAAACGACGAATTGAACTCTTTTGCATTCGTCGGCTGGTCAGGGGTTAATGTTTCTCCTCCCTATTTGTGCCAAAAGGGAAACACCGCGCTATCCTATTACCGAAACTATTACCGAACCTTTCCCAAAGGTTTTTCGTCGAGTGGGGGAGGACTGTAACGGCCAGTTTTGGCGTTACAAATCTGTCTTTCTCTTCTTCTTTTTCTCCCCCCCCCCTCCGATTTTCTTAATTTTCCAAAGTTTTGGCTCCTAAGCTCCGTTATCGAATAAAAGGTGTAAAAAAACAAAACAAAAAAAAACGTCATTTACGGATAGTTTATTGTCATAGACGTCGGGATCAATGGATAGACTAACAATGAAAGCATTGAACATAAATGCAGTATTGAAAGTTTACATGTAACACACAAACAGGTTTTGTTAAAAAGAAAAAGATTTAGTTTTTGAACGACGGCCGCCATCGAAAATATACGACGGTGAAGATGGGAGCCGCCGGAACGAAATCCTTGTTTCTCTACCCCCATTACATATCCACGTACTTTTCTAATGAGAAAAAGAAAAGGAACTCCTTGATTGGGGGAGACGTTAAACAAGCTCGATGAGATTTCGACGCTTTTGTCAAGGATAATGTATAATTATCATTCTCAGCTAGTTAAACGAGGAGAACGCCTAGCTTTACTTCAGAGATACAAGGAATGGCTTAGAATCAAAGGCTATCCGGTATAAAGTTTTGTATTTGGGGTCTAGTACAAACGAAGAGGTTTTTAATGGTTATGTTCTTTTATTTATTATACCTATCACGTTATTCGACTTTCCGTAAGGGAGAAACCCACTATGCAAAGAAGGACTTGCGAATCCACTTCAGCGGAGCTGTAGCTAACGAAGGAAACAGTGTTGTCGGACGTAAAAATGCCATTGGTGTTGTAAGTGTAGCGTAGTAAGAACCCTACTAACATCCTCAAATTCGTGTGCTTTGCAGATTTGAGTTTCCCCACCCCTTCATCCGTTATTTTATAATATAGTAATTAGTTTACCCTTCTGTCTATCTGTCAATCAACACCATCGTCCATGCTTGAGAAAATTGTTTACGTAACGAGATTCACAGTTTTGATCCCAGGAATGCTAGTAAAGTATTGATGATTCTGCTTTTACTGAAAACTTTACGGGGGTTTTAGAAGAACAAAAATAAGATGAAAAGAAAGTGATCTGGACCGCGAAGGAATATTCCGAAAGGGGTCAGTTGATATAAGTTTCAGATGTTAAAGCTAAAGTGCAGATACTTACTCGAATGGTTCAGAGTGTACTTTCAGACTGTTAAATTCGTTTAAACTATTTAAGACTATACATTATAAATTATTTCTTTCTGAACGCCTGGCGGCGAAGGACTAATGCAGCCAGATCATAGATTACCGAGTAGCCAGATACGACATTAGAGGATATGAGCGGTTGCGCCTGGTATGCCAGCAATCCTGGTGAAAAAGATAGGAACTATGTTTCGTTGTAATAGAAATGCCATCGGAACTACGTTTCGTCTGCTTTTCCGTTTTTTATTTTTGTTTTTTTTGTGTAAAAATTTTTACATTTTATCTTGCACATCTCTCAATAGTTTTAAATAAAATGTTTTTTTTTAATATAACATATTTTCTCTATATTTTGTTTTTTTTTTCCTCTGTATTTTATCAATGAATAATGAATGAAATGTGAATGACATATTAAATCAAGATTGATTAAAATACATGGCAAAGGTTTAAAATACATTCTACTTATCATTTTTTTTTACTATCATTTCGTTTTTTCCGATTAATTTTGAAACTCAAATACACTGTTTTTCCATGGCAGAGTAATTCCCCTCTTTTTCACTTGAGGGCGCGACCGTTCATCCATTGTTAAAAGCGCATCCAATTATCCATTGTTAAAAAGGGCTTATGCACGGCCTCCTAGAAACTACCAGGCCTGAACATGACGTCAGTACTGTATTGTCGAAGTGTAACGACCAGTTTTGGCGTTACAAATCAGTCTTTCTCTTCCCCTTTACCCCCCCCCCCCTTTCTTTCCTCTCTTTTGTCTCTTACCATTATCCTGAGCGAAAATGATTTGTCGACGTTAATTATAGATGGTCCTTCTGTTACAAAGGAAAGTAAACAATAGTCGAGATCAACAATGTCCTCCAACAAAAGGTGGTTATTATACGAGCTTCGCGTCGTTAAGGGAAAGACTTAACAGTTATAATAAAAAAAAAAGCCAGAAGAGATAGAACGATGACGGCCATCAAACGAGTCGGAGTAAGATGGAAAACGTCCATGGAGAATTGCCTGTAAAGGACGACTTTGACTTCTACGCGTTCCATTCTTTCGTTCGGCGATGATACGGAAACTTATCAGAGTCGTAGACGATAGAAGATTTCTCGCCTTAATTTACTCATCGTTATCGATGTTTGTCGAACCGGAACGTTGCAAGAATGTAGGCGACAGATGGATTCTAGTTAATATCGAAAAAGATTGCCCCAAGATCTTCCGGTATTAAGCGTAGTATTCGGGCCATATGTCTAGATATCTGCTCTTCTTTATTCCTTTGTTCATATTCCCTTACAGAGTAATCCAAGTTTATAACGACGGGATTAAACTTCCAATGAGCCTCAGCACCCGTTCACTTCATTCCGAAGGCAGTCCTGGTCTGTGGTAGAAATACGTTACGTGAAGAAAGCCGAGATGACGCACGAAGATATTCCATTGGTTACGTAAGATGTGTTTTAGCGCAATAAGAACCCCTACAAACCTGCTCAAATTCATGTCCTCATTTCGGATTTGGGTCTTCCCCTCCCTTACCTTGTTATTTTTAGGTTAGCTTTAGTAATTTCCTATTCCCCCTTACTCTTGCTTAATTCTTGCTTATCCAGAAGTTTTCGAAGGACTTGTGTGAGAACTATGAAGAATTGACGCAATTATCACAATTGGTGGACTCGGGAAAGATATAAAAATGCTAAAAGAGAAAAAATGAGAAAGGTATTGATGAATGATCATAGAGACGTTTTTTTTGGAAACTTACCTGAGAACTCTAATGAAGGTCTTGTCCAAACCTGAGAAAAAAGGATTTTAATGCTTGGGGAACAATTAGCGTCAGAAAAATGTGTAAATGATAAGAAAGACTTTTACCTCTTTCATCTCATCTATGTGAGGAATGATCTCGTGGATCCTTTTGGTCTTGAAGTTTTGGGTTATTAATGTTGTTAGAGAATTTTTGAACTGTTGGTAAAATTATAATTTTTTTTTTCTGAACGCCCGGCGGCGAAAGACTAATGCTATCAGGGAAAGTAAAATCTAAGAGCTTTGAATAAATAATAAAAAAAAGACTCGTCAGATATACGTGTGTTTTCAGTTGCGAAGAAAAGAATGCCAATTGACGCATCAGTGGAAACCCTGTAGTTATAATACCTTACTTTGTAGAATGTTTTCTTAATACAATTGTAAATGTCATCAGTGAGAGAAATTTACAATAAAGCCCCGGCTTTTTTAGTCAGACATAGTTGTCTAGCAAGGTTTTGATTTATACCCAAATAGGATATAAACAAATCGTCTCTTTTTTTTCATCCATAAAAGTTAAAACGAGAAAAGGAGTATTGCAGATTATTTGTATATGCATGATATAAACTTGTCTAAACGGAACTTGAAGTCTGTTTGCTAATGTTTTGTTGTTTTTTCCTCCCTGTTTAGGAAGAGCTCTGTACGGGGGAGCGTTGCATCATTAAAGAAGAACGAACCTCACGTATTTTTGCCCGTTAAGAAGCACTAAGATTGTGACGTTGAACTAACTTCTCTAATAGCACCACCAGTTTGACGTAATAATGTTTTATCTTTTCCATTTTCAGGCCTGGTGGTATCTAGATGGCCGTGGCTTATGTCGCATCTGTCTACTCGGTAATCTGTGGCCAGATAACGTAAAGCATAATTGTTGGAAGTAAAGAAAGAAGGTTCGTCCGTTATACATACGTTTTTATATTCCGAGAAAAGAATGACTAATAACACGTCGGTATTAAGACAATGTAAACGTATTACCTTGCTTTGTAGAATAATTATTTTGATCTAATTGTAAATTTCAACAGTGAAAGAAATGTTACAATAAAGCCCCGGCTATTTTTGTCAGACATAGTTGTCTAGGTGAATTCTAGTTTATGCCCAAACACGATGAACGAATCGTTCACGTTGTTTTTCTCTTTTATTCTCGAAAGCTAAAAGAGAAGAGAAGTCTTGGTGATTAATTACATTTGAATAATATTAGCATTTCTAACTAGAACTCAAAACCTCCTTGTTAATGATTTTGTTGTATTGTTTATTCCCTGTTTAGGAAGACTTCTGTACGGGGGAGCATTGAGTCCACTAAGAAGAACAACCTCACGTAT
This sequence comes from Rhysida immarginata, assembly GCA_023313115.1. Taxonomy (NCBI): domain Eukaryota; kingdom Metazoa; phylum Arthropoda; class Chilopoda; order Scolopendromorpha; family Scolopendridae; genus Rhysida; species Rhysida immarginata. The sequence goes on along the minus strand of JAHWFO010011831.1, from coordinate 2,734,515 downwards.
TTTTGTCCGTTACACTGGAACAGTAGACGTAAGTAAGGTCACTACAACTGCAATGCCTCACACACACTCCACCCTGCTCCTGTGCAACAACTCACAAAGATTGACAGAGGTCGCATTGTGGGACTTCGAGAGGCTGGATGGTCTCATAAGCATATTGCGGTTCAATGTTATCAGCAGTGGCTTACTGAAGGAACGCACTCACATAGAGCTGCTTCTGGATGCCCATGCACTACTGACTGATGCCAAGACTGTCATAACGTATGAGAAGATGTGAGCATAGATAAAGGCCGGAGTTGCACCATCTTTGTCAAGACAGACCATTGGTAGCCGTTTGTGAGCTGGAGGACTCCTCTAGCTAGACTCCCACTTCTGCAAGAACACCGTACTAAGTGGTTGCAGTGAGAGCAGATTCTGCTTGTACACCAGTAAAGGGCGTGTGCATATGGGGGAAGTACAACAGAGCACCATTTTCTAACAGTGCATCCGATTACGGGACACAGATCAATCCCTGGCGTAATGGTGGTGGGTGCGATAAGTTACAGCTCTCGATTACACTTAACCATGGAACCTACATATGCGTAAACTCTGTGGAACATAACAGCGGAGTGTAACAACTTGTCACGTGACATTCGTACTTTTTATGTTCCGTTGAGTTCCGTTGTGCGTGCGAGTGGCCCCATGTTGGTGGCATTGCGCGTCAGAAACTGCAGCATGCAGCACCGCCTGGGTGATAGGTTTTTGGAAGCTTTGTACACATACTTCGTGCTCCTTGGCTGACATCGCTACTCTCTATTATCATTGCCGGGGGGGGGGTACAAACTTTATTCAATAAATTATGGATAATGGTTTCCCACGTGCCCCTTTTCAAATCAACGTCCTTATATTGTTTGCGACGCTTATCGTAGAAGAAAGGATGTTTTCTTACCTCCTCTACAAGCAATTCAATGTCGCACACGAATCACTGCCTCACTTTTTTCAATCATGGCGGCAATTATACCTTCCACAGTGACGGTTTTCAATGTTTTCATGTCCGTTCCTACTATGTTACCATCGCTTGTCGCTTCTGCCATTTTGGTTGTTGTTTTATGTGGCACCACGATGAGCAGGGTGAGCCGAGGGAGGGGTGAACCACTCGCAATGTATTATGGGATGACCTCATTAGTTTCCTACTCGTCCAGATGCTCCGCTTAAGTCACAGAAAGCACGGAAAGTTTGAACGCCGTTCAACTCTCCACTCCGCAGGCTTTGCGCCGACCTTGAGCTTGATGAGGAGCGCTAGCGAGGGGTGTGACGTCACGATTTTATGCTCCGCTGTTACGTTCCGCAGAGTTTACACATATGTGGGTTCCATGCTTTAGTGTTTGTAGATGGAGCATTGAAGAGCATTGTGGAGCCTGTTCTTTTGCAACATGTTTTTCCAGCAGGATAATGCCCGTCCACACGCTGCCCTGTGGCAATGCTTCCCTGGTCAGCCCGATTTCCAGACTTGTCGTTAATTCAGCATGCGCTCAAGATGTTCAAGAAGATATCCAGTATCTTCATAACCGCATGGATGTTAGAGTCAAGGCCTGCATTGCAGCTTGCAGCGGTCATACGACCTATTAATGTGGTCTATTGGGGAATGGGAGTCACCCTGTACAACGTTCTTCTGGACATATTGTCTGTTGGTATTATACGACATTAAGTATAAAGAAGGGCTCTTTTACCACAACAAAAGTAATAAAGAATAAAACAAAAACAAAAATAACTGAAAAATACAACCTGAAAGCGCTTTTCGAGAGCAAAGCTCTCATCATTCGGCAGGAACCAAGGAGAACAAGTGGAAAACCCAAAGTGAACTGATTAGAAACCGAAGAAAGCGGTTTATATAGCGAGAGAAATACAAAACAGACCAATAATAGCAAAGAAATAAAAACAATATTATTGGTCGCCTAATTGAGGCCACCACTGAATTAGAGAGGAATCACCAATAGAGCCTAAGTCGGAGTATAATAACGTGTTGTTCTTGGATTTATGGATAGCCATGCTCTCGAAAGCATCTAACAAGTGTTTTTTATTGATAGATTGTACAGTTTTAAGTTGTCGATGGAAAAATCGTGACCCGTCTCAATTGAATGTTTGGCTATGGCTGATTGACTGCATCTACCGAATCTTCTGTGGTCGAGGTGTTCCTTAAATCTGGTGGATAGACTGCGTTTGGTCTGACCTTTGTAAAGCTAGGACATTGCGAACAATGGATGGCGTAGATGCCTGACTTTTGTGTATGCGGTACCTTATCTTTGGGGTTGCCCAGCAAGTTTCGTTTTTGGTTGGGGTAGCTGAAAGAAAGAGAAACGTTATATTGTTTGAAAATTGAATTTAAATTTTTAATAAGTAGTTTATTGTAAGGAACGGATATTGTTCTGTACTTATCTTTGATGGGATAAAGAGTGGTTATGTCTGACAGAAATTTTTTGAACTTCCTCTTCCTCAAAAGATCGTCAATCATTTTCGCGTTGTACCCGTTTTTCTCGGCTATTTTTTCTAATCAAATCAATCTCTTGTTTGAATGAAATATTGTTTAATGGGATATTTAGTGCCCTATCCAACATGAAAATAAAAGCTGAAACTTTTTTGGGTCCAAGGATGGCTTGAATCGATGGGAATGTAGTTTAGGTGATTGGAGGGTTTCCTATGAATATCAAAATGCAGGGAGTGATTATTCCTAATTATCAGTATATCCAAGAACGGTAATTTATTGTTTTCTTCAACTTCCCAAGTAAACTTGATAGAAGGGAAGAAACTATTGAAGTGATTAATGAATGCATTAACGTCACAGGAGTTTGTGTCAAAAATTGTGAAAACATCGTCTATGTAACGGAACCAAGTGTCGGGAAAGTAAAAATTAGAATTCTTAAGATTTTCATCAAAATTTCTTAAAAAACTTCAGCAAGAATAGGGCTGAGACACGATCCCATCGGTGTACCACCTATCATTTTATAAAACTGATTGTTAAATTGGAAGACATTATTATTAACACAAAGTTTAGTTAACGTTATGCATTCATCGCTCTTATTCTCGGGGATCTTGTTTTTGACAAGAATATCTTTGAGGAATTCGAGAGTTACCGGAATGGGAACGCCAGGAAATCAAGAAACTATATCGAAAGAAACTAAAATCTCGCCTTCTTTAATAGTCTTATTCTTGAGCTTTTAGACCAAGTCAGTACTATTGATGACAGAACTGTCAAAATTAGACAGTTTTAAGGTTTTGATAAATTTGGCCAAATGTTTTGAAACCAATTAAGTAGGGGTGTTAATGTTGGAATCTATGGGACGCATTTTGTTTCCAGGTTTGTGTACTTTGGGCAAAGCATATAATTTTGGCATTGTTGGGTTAGCAATTATTAGGGATAAAGCCATATTTTTGGGAATGATATTAGGGCAAATTTTGATGCAATCTTTCACTGCTGTAATTAATTTAGGTAGAGGGTTCTTATTTAATGTAACAAACGGCCCTTCATCGATAAGATTGTTAACCCTATTGAAATAATCTGATTTTTCTATAATGACGGTATTATTCCCTTTATCGCTCTTAAGATAGAAACAGTCCTTCTCCTTAAGTGAATTGATGATATTAAAATTATCAGAGCCATTATCTGGACCGTGGCTTGTTTTGCCAACCCAATTTTTGCATAGAACTTGTTTACACTGTGCCCTGATATTACTTTTAGTTTGTACTGGAAGAAAACGAATTCCTCCTTCAATCTCCCCAACTAGTCGGTGACCGTCTTTCCAATCATTATTAAGAGCGTATTTTAGCCCCTTCGAAAGTAGTCCAAGTTCAAGGGGGGGGGGGGGGAATTGTACATTGGTTTCATTAATCACGCTGTCAACACAAGTGGATTTCTTGACCGGAGGTTTTTGATTAGCAATTATGAGGTTGAGTTTGTTGGATAGTTTTTGGTTCTTTTGGATGATTTTTTTTCGTTGACGAAGTTCATTCTAAACATGAAATCATCATTCGACATATTGGAATATATCATTAATTTGTCAATTACTTATTTACTTACATGAATATAAACACACAAAAAGAGAACCTTCATTTCAAAACTCATAACGAGCTCTCATTAGGTTGTTTGATAAAGTTAATTATTTTCAGGATTTTTCAGATGAACATGATGACTCTCGTCGACTTCCACATATTCAAACCTATGACAATGTTTGTTATAGATGTCTAAAAATTCATCGTAGATTTCTTGCCGCTCATACAACGGCCCGCCTTTAGGTTTAATAATCTTAACATTTCCGGTTATTTTGGTCGACACTGCTTTCAGATAATTTGTAGTTAACATCGGTATACATATCACTTGGACACGTTTATCTCTCGTGTAGAAGAACCGTTCGGCATTATCGGGATCAGGCTGACATCCTCTCTTCATTAGAACTGCAGCAGACTCATAAGTTAACGAACCGTTTGAACTGTCCATTAAACGTTGAGCGCAATCACGAAAAGGGTAACTGTTTGGACTTTTCTCATCTTCGTCGTACGTCGCATACTCTTCTAACGAAGCACCTAGTGATGCGAGGAATTTATCTTTACTGCTGATAGTGACGAGTTTAATAGCATCGAGGGTAACTAAATGGTTCACCATTAGCGGATACAGTGCGCAGAACTCTAAGCCTATACCTCCTCCCATGTTGTGCCCTATGTAAGAAAACGTATCTCACTTCAAATGCCGGATTACTCTTCTCACCTGGTGAATGTAGCTGACATCGTCGTATGGTGCGCCAAATGGTAAATGGGATGAGAGTCTGTGACCAGCTAAATCGATAGCAACAAAGCGCCAAGTCTCGGGAAGCAATGAGGCCAATGTGTCAAAAGTGTCCAAATTGTCTTGCTATCCATGAACTCTAAGCACGGGCATTCCATTTGGATGTCCCCTTTCCTTAGCTACAAAAAAAAAGAAAAACGCAAAGAAATTATGTAGATGTACAGACAGCTATTCAGTCTATGCTTATTTAATGAAAGAAAATCTGCATTGATAGTATGATTAATCATGTTTCCAAAACCAGAATGCCCCCAATAAAGTAAAACGTTCCTTTGTCACTATCCGACCTTATTTTTTTTTGCGAAAACCTGATGCATTTGGATCGCGCGCGCTTGCATGAGCCGACCTTGAACTTTGTGCGTATGCGTGAATTTTTTCCCGCCTCTCAATAGCGTCAGTTGGTGGCAATCAGCATTAGAGGGAGGTAGTGTGTTGTGCTCTCGTCGGTTTTTGATTTGGAGGCTTTCGGTGATGATACTATGGTCGTACCCGTACACCCAGGACTCGTCACCAGCGATTATGGTGTTCACAAAGTCGGGGGTCACTGTTTGTGGACGCCAACATGTCCTGTGAGACGTCGACACGAAGTTGTTTTTGCTCCGCCCGAATTTCGCCGCCACTCTCTTCATGACCAAATCTTGAGTCAGAATAGAATGTGCCGAAAACATACTGATGCCCACCTCTTCCGCAACTTCTCGGATAGTCACGCGATGGTCCCGCATCACCACAGCGTACATTTTGGCAATGACCTGGTCGTTTCGGCATGCTGATGGCCGACCGGTTGTACCAGTCCTTAATCTGCGTGATGCCCATAGCATCGTCACCGAAAGCCGTCTGAATCTTCCGGATGATTTCCACCTGGCTGTCGCCCAGTTTCTGGTATAATTTGATGCATAATGCTACTCCAGTCGTTCCGACATTTTCCTTCAAATCAAAAACCAACGAGAGCACAACACACTACCTCTTTCTAATGCTGATTGCCAGCAACTGACGCTCTTAAGAGGCGGGAAAAAATTCACGCATACGCACAAAGGTTCAAGGTCGGCTCATGCAATCGCGCGCGATCCAAATCCTTCAGGTTTTCGCAAAAAAAATAAGGTCGGATACTTTTCTCACAGGCCTCGTATGTCTGGAAGTCGTCGAAATACATTACAGGACGAGTGAAAACTATTTACACTTTTAAACACATACTAGGTAACCACAAAAGTTCTTGCCGTTTTTATGTTGCCATAAAATGAAGAGGTAGAAGATATGCAAATGAGTGTACAGTGTAGTCCAAAATATGTCAGGGGGTGGGGGGGGAAGACTGTATAAAAACAGGGCTGTTGGGCATTCACATCAATCACATCTCATACAGATAAATGGAGGTATCGAAAGAGATGGTTAGGTATCATTTGCTTTATGACTTCAAGGTAGGCTTGTAGGCAGCCGCATCAAGTCGCTGAATGTGTCCTGAATTTGGGGATGTTGCTGAGAATGAACGCACTGGAAGGCACTGGTTCCAGACATTTAGGTCGGGAGAATGAACCCCGTGGTCTAGTGGACTAGACGCCAGTTGGTTCACTATGAGCTGCTATTGACTGGCCAAACCAACACTGGGGACCTGTACTCCCAGGAGTTGGAACTTGTGCAAATGGCATTGCAGCAGAAGGACCCAGCACTGGTGAATCGCAAAGGGGTACTCTTCCTTCGTGACATTGCCCAGCCACATGTGGCATGGGTGGCCAGGGAAACCAAAGAGTGGCTTGGCTGGGAAACTTTGTGTCATCCACCTAACTCAACAGATCTTGCTCCAATTTTCCAAGGATGTATATTATCTCCTTGAAAAACTCTACACTAGATGTAGATGTAGTTCAGGTGATTAAAGTGATATAAGACAAGTCGCAAGCAACACCGTAAATTGAACTTCAAACTAAGCAGAATGGCGTGGCACTGCGTAGCACGAGCCAAATTTGAGCGACTGCGTCCCCCCTGCTCCACTTTACCTCTTCCTGAAGAGGTCTGCCTTCCAGTCCAAATTGAGAAAATTTCTATTCATGGGTTATGTTTACCTACGACACAGAATTAAACATCATTCAAAATTACGTTGCACTGAGGTTTACTATAAAACAAAAAAATTTTAAAAATAAAACAAAATGACAATACGCCAAATGCTAATTGAACTACCAGTATGTACACTGAATTAGCAAAACTCATGAGATAGCAAGCACATTGATCGATGGGCATGGCTCACGAATTCACAGGGGTAACGGATTCTAGGAACGGACCATTAGACGTTGTGGGAAGAGCTTGGATAAGTGATTAATCAGAAATGGCACGCTGTCGTGAGTTGGCGTCTTTTGAACGGGGTATGATAGTAGGTGGCCGACGCATGGGATATTCCATTTCTTCAGTGGTGCAGGAATTTGGCTTTTCTCGCTCAACTGTCTTCAGGGTGCATCGGGAATGGCTGGATGAAGGCATCACAGTACACAATAGGCACCATACGGGCGTCCAGCTACCCTGAATGATCGTGACTAGCGACACCTTGGACGAATGATTCAGGGAAACAGGAGCGCAACAATGCAGCAAATCACAGACCAGTTCAATACTGGCCGCGCTAGAAACTTCTCTCGGGTTCTGCATGCCCTCGGGTTTGATAGCCGTCGCCCTACACGGGTGCCAATGCTTACTCAGCGTCATCAAACACTCCGACGTGCATTTGCCACCAACGATCTTGGCTGGACTCTGTAACAGTGACGTAACGTCATATGGTCAGATGAGTCACGATAACAACTGTACCACGCTGATGGGAGGCACCGTGTGTGGCGCAGACCTCTTGAAACGATGGGTCCCGCATGCCAACAGGTGGTGGGGCGTCAGTGATGGTCTGGGGTGCATTTTCCTGGTTTGGAATGAGCCCTCTGGTTATCCTGGACCAAACGTTGAATGGTCCACGGTATCGTCAACTCATCTGCACCCGTTTTTGACATTTCAACACCCTGACGACGTAGCAGTTTTTCAAGATGACAATGCTTCATCTCATCGCTCCAATGTCGTCTATGAAGGGTTCGAGGAGCTTGCAGGAGAGGTCCAATGACTGAGCTGGCCAGCTCGGAGCCCTGACATGAATCCCACCGAGCATAACTGGGAAGCTGTTGAAGTCAGGCTGCGGGCACTGGATCATCCGCAACTAACTTCGGCTCTGCAGACTATCTGGTGTCAACTGCCTCCAGAAGTGTACCAGGGACTTGCAGACTCACTACACCGCCGTATTGCTGCACTCCACAAGGCCAGACGTTCGGGCTATCCATTCCTGCAACGTTGTTATTGTAAATTATGGTAACACTAATTCAGAATACTTCATTTATGTTAACATCAAAATTTTTTTGCTGAAATTAAATTCCAATAAATGGACAAAGAACAAAAACATATAAAACTTGTTTTCTTTTGCAATAATTTCTTAAGCATAACAACTTTTATGCACTTCCACTATGTAAAACTTGTAAACCACTTTCAGTTGGCCTAAATATCTATTACCCTCAAATTACTTGATAACAATGACAGAATTTAAAACACTGTTAAGACTTGGGTGGGGTAACTGCTCGTGACCTTCCGTCGACATGATTATGCAAATTATGACATGTACAAAGTTCATCTCATAAACAGTGATGCATAAAGACCTATATCCAATGATAAACTTGTTCTGCATTCAATTATAAAGCCAACTTTAAAGAATACATGCATCGTAATCGGATGAATAGATCATTCAAAAACTAAACAGAAACATTTTTATACGTTTGGTTGCCCGTTTAGATAAAGCATTTTTATTAGCAGCACTCTAGCGCATGTCCCTGATAGTCAATTCGTTTGTCTAACCTTGTTCTAGTTATAAAAGTCATTGTTCAAATTCAACCAATCATACGAAGGTGGGCTGAAAAGTAATGACTCCGTGGCTGTAACTTTTTTATTTTTAACCGATTTTCAAAATTATTTATGTATATGATACTCCCATTTGTCCACTATGTAAGGCATTATTCTATTTTCGACATAGTCCTCTCCCTTTTCACGCATTGTACTGACGCGTCACTAGTCGGGTGAACCCGCCGGAGAGGAATTCCGGGGTTGTCGTCGACACGAGGATCGAATTTCAGCACGATAACGCCACACATCAGAGGGGGTTGCAGCCTACTATTCAAAAATGAAAGACTTTGCACCTTGCGACTTTCACTACTTACCAAAGACGAAAGAGCACCTTAAAGGGCATGAGTTGCGTTCTGACAACGTGGTGAAACCTGCCATTTGGTCTTAGTGTAGACAACGACCCCGGAATTCCCCTCCGACGGGTTCACCTGACTACTCACGCGTTGGTACAATGCGTGGAAAGGGATGGGGACTATGTCGAAAAGTGAATAGTGCATTACAAAGAGGACAAATTAGATATCAGATACAAAAAGAAGTTTGAAAATCGGTTAAAAAATTAAAAAAGTTACAGCCATAGAGGCATTACTTTTCAGCCCACCCTAGTAAAAGTAAAACGAATTGGCTTAATTTAAGAGCAGTATACAGGGTGTAAAGTATCTCCTTCAAAAACTCTCCCATTTGTTCTCTATGTAATGCATTATTCACTTTTCGACATAGTCCTCATCCCTTTCCACGCATTGTACTAACGCGTGACTATTCGGGTGAACCCGTCGGAGAGGATATCCGGGGTTGTTGTCGACACCAACACCGAAAGGCAGGTTTCACCTCGTCGTCAGAACGCAACTCGTGCCCCTTAAGGTGCTCTTTCTTTTTTCGGAAATGGTGAAAGTCGCAAGGTGCAAAGTCTTTCGTTTTTGAACTGCAGTTTTTCAACTTTGAACTGTAGGCGCTGCACCCCCCTCTGACGTTTGGCGTTATCGTGCTGCAGAAGAGGGTCCAAAGCTGCCATTCGATCCTCGTGTCGACGACAACCCCGGAATTCCTCTCTGACGGGTTCACCTGACTAGTCTCGCGTTGGTACAATGCGTGGAAAGGGACGGGGACTATCTATCTAGTACAGAGGGTAGATTATCGCAAGCGATAATCTGCGGCATCTACTCCTACGAGGGAGTTTTGCGCCATCCCATTTAAATAACGACTGCTACGAGATGACAGGAGCAGCCGGGACCGACGGCTTTACGTGCCCTCCGAAGCACGGGGGGGTTTCATGATAGAAGAGCTGCTGGGGATAAACGAACCAGAGGCTGTCACCAACTGCTGGAAAACCAGCTATGGTCAATCGGCAAATGGGTCAGACTAAAGTCCTCCAACAGCCACGCCCCAAATGGCTCTCCCGCCAACGGTGGCCCTCAAGCCCTGGCCGTCACCCAACCAGCAGCTGGCCGCGCCTGAAGTTGCTGAACTCTATCGATTGGCAAGCTAACCGACGAGACAGCCAGGCCACGGCCACCCCCTAAAAGTGGTACTATGTTGAAAAGTGAATAGTGCATTACATAGAGGAGAAATGTGAATATCAGATACAAAAAGAATTTTGAACATCGAGACCTTAAGATTGCAGGCCTTCACCTAGACCAAGCCAAAGACAGAATCAAATGGCGCCAGCTGAAGCTAACGAAGGCTAAAGACAAAGAAAAAGAAGATATAATGTGCTAACCTTAACTTGCTGGTGTTTAAAACCTACGGCGACAATGCAGGGTGTTTCTGAACGGTCAGTACAAAATTACAGCACGAGTTCCTTTAAGCCAGAGAAGCAATATATGTCCCAAGAACACAGGATCACAAATGCTTCCTTCTGGAGATACAATCGTGCGACTTTGTCCTACACGTCAATTGAAAATAGTTACGTTGTATGCCGACAATTGAGGCACACGTCATAATCCTATCCAACCGTCATTGTTTCAAACAAAAGGAAAACTGATAAAGCATATGAAAGTTGGGTTGTTGCTAGCACCCAGTTGGTCAGGTGACTTTTTCGCTTCCAAGCCTTGTTATCTCGTAGGCCTCGCTGATAATGCAATTTAGCGCGTATGGACTGTTCTGTTACTCTACAAACCTAGTTTGTAACGCTGAACGGATTTGAAATGACAATTGCGCTAGCTATTGTAGGACAATGTCGTGTAGTTGTATCTCAAAAAATGGGACGTCTGGTCACCCTACATAATACGCTAGTCTCCTAGTTTGAAAAGTAAACATTTCAATTTTAATAGGTTTATATTTCGGGAATTAAGTACAGGGTGTCTACAAAATCCGTGACAGATATAAGCGTTTGGATTGTAGATACAATGATAACGTACAGACACAAACCTCGATCTATCCTTCCCAGATATAGTTTTCCCATCGTTGTTCGTCATTGGTTCCTGCGCAACTGCTACTGAAGCCATGCTAGTAAAACTTGCATCCAACGTTTCTCAATCTGACCTGTTAAAGTCTAGTTGGTACGACGAAAGGATAAGAAACGCATTTACGTGATCCGTTCGTGATCAAGTAGAAGAAAGAGAAATTCAAAACAATTTTTCCTTAAACTTGCGTAGGTTACTTAACGTAACACCAATTTACGCTGTATCAGCAAATTAAGTGTTTTCATAAAAACGATGAATCAAGGTTCGACTTATCGCTATTTGTTTGTTGTTTTATCGCTATTTTTTGGTTGTTTTATCGCTATTTTTTATCAAATGAAATCATAGATGGCGCATCCTGCCTGGCCAGTTAATGAACTGAAAGCCAAAATAACCAATACAATTGCAAATGTCAATGTCGGCATGTGACCCTATACGAAGTTTGATATAGCCCTAAAAATCTGAACAAGAATTCTATATCTCTCCTATTGACGAAAAATGAAATTTCATCATATATTTATAACAAGGCCAGTTACAATGTATTAATGTATTCCGGTCTGAACCTAGCGCTGCTTCGTTCTGATGTATCCCTTCGTGCCTCTATGAAGCGTCATCGACTGCATCCCAATTGTGTTTTTGTTAATTGCGAGAGAGAGTCGAAAAACATCTACGCTTTCACCATAACACACCTTCAAGATTGTCATACTGCCTTCTGAGCATGCATGCTTAAGAGTTGGCACGACTGTGGTCACAGTTCAAACTATGAACAAGTTTAATTTGGAGGAACAGAATGCTTTCACTACAGCCCAGATCTTGCTTCCTCACACTTTCATATCTTTAGGCCACTCAATGACACTTTGCGAGGTCGTCGATTTTCTATAGACTTAGACGTGCAGGAAGCAGTGCATGAGTAGCTTTGCGACTGACTGAACATTTTCTTGGAAGGAATACGCAAGATGAAATTCGCAATCACATTTTGAGCGCACTCATACCAAATCTAAGCACATATGTACAGAAGGCAGTATGACAACCCTGAAGTTAGTATGACAACGTAGATTTTTTTTTCGCCCTCGTCTAATGAATATCGCGCAGGAGTTAGCAACGTACTTTAAAGCTATCCAACGGTACCTTCATTTTGGCTGTACTTCCCCAAAGTACTGTACAGGAAGATGACTGTTATGAAACCTCCAAAAATAGTCAAAACTGGACGAGCATGTGACATGATTTGCATGTCGAAATGTTCTGATTTGATGAGTGAGCTATTCATCCGACATTTAAGATGCGATTTTTGGTGTTACTGCATTCATAATTGAATGCGGAACTATTTTATACACCAGTGCCAGCGGCATCGTCTACATCCCTCCAGATGGGTGATAATCACAAGGGCGGGCAAAGAAATGATGGATGGATCATCTTAGAGAAGATGTGCACACCAAGAGAAGAAGAATGGCACCCTGCTGCCGACATAGGATAAACGCTAAGACGAAGAATCGAATGTGAAACAACTTCGTGATTGGAAATTGGTCCCTATCAGTTACGGCTTATGAATAACTTGTATGTCCTAATTTGCATAGTTAGGTCATCGGGAAGACCACCAACAGTTAACCACCCACAATTTCAATTCTACAATATCTATCATATCATTTGACGGTATAGACCTTTCGACGACCTGTCTATAGCGTACTCGAAGATTATCATCCTAAAGTACGTTAAAAATCCGAACCCTTCTGAGGTTCGTTGATAAAGTCAATTATGTGCGATGCTACGTTTTCAGAGTTATTCAAATGAACATGATGAGTTCCTTCAACTTCGACAAATTTGAAGGTACGACAATGTTGCCTGTAGATATCTAAAACACGGTCCACCTTTAGCTTTAATAATCATAACGTTTCCAGTCAGTCTGGTCGATATCGCTTTGACAAACCCCGAAGTCAGCATTGGCAGAGTTCTAAACTGAATACGCTTATCACTCGTGTACATAACTCGACTGGGATCATTAGGATCAAGTCGAGATCCTCTTTTCATGATAATTGAAGCAGATTCATAGGTTAGCAATACACAGTTACTGCCCGTTAAACGTTCAATGGACTCGTCGAGAAGGTAGCTTTTTTTAAACTTTCTGGTCTTCATCGTACGCGACGTTTTGTTCTAACGCAGTGATTATCGACGTAATAAATTCATTGGAAGAATTGAGAGAGACGAGTTTAATCAAGTTGATGGAGACAGTACGCCTCACCATTTGCGGATAGAGTGCAGTGAACACCAAGCCTAAACCTCCTCCCAAGCTATGTCCGATGTAAGAAAATTTTTTCCACTTCAATTGTCGCACGACTCTTCTCAATTGCAGAGCGTAGCCGAAGCTATCGTATATCAAACCGGGAGGCAAATGGGACGAGTATCCGTGACCGGCTAAATCGATAGCGACAAAGCGGGAAGTGACAGGGCCAATGTGTCAAAAGTTCCTGAATTATCTTGCCATCCGTGAATCCTGAGCACAGGCAACCCATCAGGGTGGTCCCGATCTTTCGCTACAAAAAAGAAAAGGAAAGAAAGATGCAAAGGGCGTTTCTAGATTTCCTGAACAAAACTAAGACAACATACGAGGGTTGTTTTCAAAAGATTTCGACTTGATTTCGGGGTCTGGTATGCAAACCCTCGCAGTGGCATGTCGGCGATAATTCGGTGGTCTTAAGCTGTTGAATAATGAAGTGCGAGCTGGCCATCGATAGTCAGCCTGTCTGTCGTCAATGACATATCAAGGGAGGTCATTATGATGGGTACATTGACTGTATGATCCTGTGGAAGAAAAGCAACAAGCCCGCAAACATTAGGAGCATATTGCATGCAATGCGTGGTGTCAGCTTTCCAGACAATAACTCGCTGGAAAACACTGGGTGTGTGACATCCCAAGAGAATGGTACAGTGCAACCACACTAAAGCTACCGGAGGTGTGGCAATGACGCATAGCTCTTAAGCAGGTTTGACATTTAAAAAGCAGCGGCGTGCAGTGAACCTCATGGATCTGTTTCCAAAAGTGGCAGATAGTTGTTGATAAAAGTGGCACAGCAAGTGTCTGCATCTGCTGCTGCAATCTGAGTTGTTGCTGATTATGACGTCACCCTTGGTTGTCTGCCACTGATCGTCTGCTTGGTATGTTCATTCTACAGGGTGATTATAATTAAAGTTTAAGTTTCAAAACGCTATAAAAAAACACTTAGTAGAATGACGTCCAATTGGAACAGTAATTTAAGAATGTCATTAAAGACGACTGTACAGCCAAGCTGTCACTAACGCCCATAGTCACCAACAGCAGTGTAACCCGTTCTTAAAAAATTCAACTTTGTTTAAACTTGATTGGTAGCAGGCTTTGCAAAAGTTTTGTTACACTCTTTACATCCCCCAAAAAATGGACTGCTCATGATTTTGATAATTCCATTTCCACAAAAGGATCAAATAATGAATTGGAAATTACGTGTTAACCTCTGAGTGATCCTAATGTCCACGACAAAAGCGATGGAAACGAAACGATTGGAGATAGCTGCTCTCCTGCGCGCGGGCCACACGAAGTCCGCGATTGCCAAGCTCCTGAAATTCAGCCGGATGACCAACCACAGAGTTGCGGACAGGCTCGAGAATGGTAGAGACCTTAAAGAACAACCTCGTTCAGGTAGATCTCAAGTCGTCAACTGTTTGGCTGTAAGAAATGCCTTTCAACAAGACCTAAAGCTCAAAATGTCTTCGCTCGCAAAAAAAAAGAAAATATCGGTGTCCACAGTGTCCGGAGCGGTCGAAGAAAAAGGTGGAAAGAGCGTGAGGCCTCTGCTGACTGATCGAATACGGGTACAACATCGGGAGGGCTGTCGCTGTCTTCTCAACGAGCGACTTGTAATTTTCTCTGACGAAAAGACCTACCCTCACGGTCAATCCTGTCATTAACAAGCAAAACGACTGTGTGGTAAGCTTCGGCCAGGACATCTCCAAGGTCCGCTATGTGTCACAACCAGGCACCCGGCCTCTGTGATGATGCTCGGAATCGTGGCGTCGAATGGCAAGAAAATGCCACCCGTGTGGCTCCCAAGTGGATACAGGCTAATGGCGGCTTATTACAAGGACATCCTGGCCACAAAAGTCCTTCCCTGGGTGAAGAAATGCATACTACATCTTACAACAGCACGGTGCCTCTGCCCACATGGCCAACACTGTGCAAAACTGGTTGGGGTCCAACATGACCTTCTCGTCGAAGGGCTTTTGCCCTCCGAAGTCGCCAGACCTCCATCCACTCGACTACAGCGTGTGGGCCCATGTCGAGGGGAAGGCCTGCAAGGTCCGTCACAGCAACGTCGACGAGCTGAAGACATCTGTCAACCGTGTGTAGACCAGAATGAGGAAGGACTACATTCGCAAAGTTTGCAAAGCTTTTTGGCCTCGTCTGGAGCGGGTTCTTGATGAAAATGGTGGCTACATTGATTAAAAAAATTATTACAATATTATTCTACATGATGGCACAATAAAAACATGTCTAACTGCACCGTCAACGTCGCCGTGTCCATTTCTTTGAGGGTCGTCACGAGTGTAACAGAACTTTTGCAAAGCCCAGTATACACCACAATTTCAAGGCAGCGACTTGGCCATAACCTCCAATGATAAATCTCTTACGCCTGCATTCCGCACGTTTTAAACTGAGTTTAAGTTGCCCACTACGGCCGTTTAAGTACATCTGGAAGACGTTTTCTTTCACGTTAAGCACTGAAACGTCACATTTCATTCCAAGCAAGGCCATGGCGACTAAACAACAACGCTCTCGCCGAAATCCTTCACCAATTTCAACAACAATCAACCCATTTGTGAAAATCATGAAAGTTTGGCAGAAAGTGTGCACGAAAGTGTAAATCCACGCATTTGGGTGCATTTCGGTGAAAATCATGAAAAATTTGCCAAAATGTGCACGAAACTGTAAATCCACACATTTGGGCGACTTTATGGATTTCGTGCTTTCGTGCGATAACCAGTAGCACTTTCAAAATCAGCCTCATCTACAACCCTAGCGTCTGGAACTTCGGACAGCTACAGAAATTTGGAAAAGTACAACGAAACTAATTGTAAACAAATGAAAATTACTTTATTGAGTGCACAGAGCTTTAGTATAACTGTGATATAGCATTTTAACATAATGTTATGTTTTCAACACGTTGCAATGAACTTCGTACACCGTACTGTTTATTGCACATTACCACTGAGTGGCGTCAGCTTTCCGACGAATGACGCTCCGAAGTCGTTGAGGCGTGCTGGACACTAACATCTGCGTTGTTTATACTGGAAGTTTGTCCCACTTATCAGAAATGCACGCCCGCAACTGCTGCCGTGTTCGAGGCATCCGCTGTCTGACTTTTCGCTATAAAATGCGCCATACATTTTCAAGGGGTGACAGATCTAGGCTGCAGGCAGGCCAGTCATACACACTGAAACGCTGCTGTAGTAGCCAAGCCTTGGTGTTATGAGCAGCATGAAGCTTCGCGAACTTTTATTAAACATTCATCCTTTGGCGGGATGAACGCAGATGCTGTTGAAGAATGTTTATCAAGGCAGCAGTGTTGATAGTGCCCTCGCAAAAGTGAAGCTATCCTGTTCCGGCTGCACTCGTGCAGCCCCACACGATCAGCGATGCAGGCTTCTGAACTTTCTTCTGGTAACAGTTGGGATGATAACTTTCGTGCTTGGTCCTTAGCACCTTGTGTTCAGAGGGGGGAAGCAAAATAATATAATATTTAATGGGTGATACTTTAAAGGAAACCCTGAAACTTAAGAATGAAAGTGGCTCGTTAAAGACTTTTAAAAAATGCAATATTTATTTAAAAAATATGAAAATATTCTATACAATAGAAGTTTTATACAATATGGTTTAATTAAGGAATAGGCAATGCGATCTCAAATATTTACGTTAGATATTTCTCGGAATACAATAAGGAATACTTGAATGTACGTTAGATACAGCAAAACACTGTAACGAGAAATATTAATCGCTACATGACTGAATTAACTTTAAATATAAAAAAGAATTGAGACAGACCAAGTCCTTATAATGAATAAGGAAAACAAATTTCAAATTCCCATTAAATATCTAAAGAAAGACCGAGGAATGATAAGCAATTATTAATGGGAATAAAAAAATGAAATTGTGCAGCATGGCGTCCCTTATGCGCGTTGTAGTTGAAATAGCATTAAAAGAAATTTCATTATTACCTTATGGGGTAACACGCAAAACAATGCTGCTCGATAAAGAATCATGGCTGCCGCGAGAAAATAAGAAATTCAATAAGATACTAAACATCGAACGGCAGAGTAGAAGTAATTCGCAGAGCATCGGAATAAAAATGATAAATGGAATATGAACGCCATGCTGCAGGGATGACGTGGAGGACCAGATGGAGGGACGACTGGTCAAGCCAGAAGCTGGAAGTGGTCTGTCTAAAATTAAAAAAACAGAAACCACCGAAGGAACGTCAACAATAGTGGGACACACATCTTCGTGCTCACGAAAATTATTCGGGAGGGATAACTAGCTGCAGACAGTGATAATCACGTGGAAATTTTTTTAATTAACATTTATTAAAACAATATATACCCAACAATCACTGTCTGCAAAAAACTGTTAAACAAATTTAAAGAATAGAAAAAATAGAAACTTAAATTATACCTATTTTTTACATAAAAATCTGAGTTTTCTCGAACAAGCCCCCTGTAAAAAATAAGACGGTCATTTGTACAATTATAAGTTTAGGTACTGACGTTATATATACAGATTCCAAAAAAATTTTCTAAGTTACAATAAAGAAATAAATATTCATGCAATTATTATTTTCTTTCATTTTTGTTGACAAAAGATATTTTGTACTGTATAGCAAAAAAAAAAAGACAAAAGATATTTTTTCATTTTGCTATACAGTAATTAAAATGAACTTTATACTTACATTAAGTTAAAAAAAATACATATCATGTAGTAAAAAAATGTAGTTACAGCCTTCACGTAAGGTAAGAACAAGCCCAAAAAATATCCTTTTGTGATTTTAAAGCTAAAGTCATTTAACAAAAAATATTGCGTTTAGAACTCCTCTCATCCCGCGAAGTAAATAACTTTGCAATTATGAAGTTTAAAGGAACAAGATAAACTTTGTAATAACCTTCTGTAGGCCGGCAAACTAATGATTTAGGTAATAAAAATAATTACTTATCCTGCTCAGATAAGGATAACAAATCCAAGAACCTGCGTAAAGTAAGAAGAGGTAAGAATGTCGGGAGAAGAAGAATAGGTAAGAATCACATTCTGAAGATTAATTTCTCGCGCGATGAAATTATGCAATCTCAAGATGTGTATTGTCCTCCTCCCAGACATGCTATGACAGACGTTGAGTCAGTATAAATGATTGTGGGGAAAGATACAAACTCCCCTTGTCCTAACTCGGTTATGAGGTCCCAAAGACATTTCAGTGACTAGACGCATTCGTTTATAGCGATTATTTCGGCTTCGCAGCTGCTCAGGGCGACCAAACGTTGCTTCTTAGATGACCAGGTTATGGCATTTTTCCCCATTTTAAGCAAAATGAGGCCGTAAACTGATTTACGCAATTTGCAGACGTGATTAACTGGCGTTGATAATCCCTTGGGTGGCGATAGATATATAGTGTGGTCTATCGGTGCGTGAAGGTATGCACATTTGACGTCATACTGGCGTAGTGACATCCCTGTATTTGCAGTAATGGCAAACAGTAAGCGGAGAGATTCTATTCTGATGACAGGTGAGAAAGTTAACTCATACTGGCTCTCGCAGAGTTGTGACGAGCCGATAGCCACCAAGCTTGCCTTTAATCTGGACACCGAACCATCAGGATTGCATTTGATGCGGTATATCCATTTGCTCTTTAAAATTTTGACATTTGGTGGTGGAAGCTCTAAATCCCAGACATGATGAAGCATGAGTGAATTCAACTCATCTTGCATGGACTCTTCCCATTGATGATGTTGGGGAGAAGCGAGTGCTTGTTCATAAGACCGGGTGTGATTGGCAGAGTGATTAGCAAGTCGGAGTCAGTAAAGTCAGGATGACATAAGGTGGCACGTTAATTTTCGAACGTCGTAATACCGGTTGTGGGTTTTCAACGCGTGGTTGGTTCACTGGTGATTTAGACGAACAAACTGGAGCATCTTCCATCGATGTGGTTTCTGATGGAGGTGTGACCACTAGCGTGTCCTCAGTATCAGATCGGACCTGCTTTCTTGTCTCGTCTAATGTTAAAGTGGGTGAGATTGGTGATATGCTCTGAATGATGTGTGGTTCATCAGGCTGTGGTGCTTCAAAGACTGGGGGTTCCATGTGAATTGAAAATACCAGGGGAACAGATGATGGATCTGATTTCCTAGTGAACTCTGGAAATACCTTAGGAATGAAACGAACGGTACGTGCTCGTAAAAACTTGCTCTCATTGAGCGCATAAAAAAGGTAACCAGGAGATGAAGCGGAGTATCCCATAAAAACGCCACTTTTGGCGCGAGCGTCAAATTTTGATTGGTGCGACTTTGGTACATAATAGTATACTAGGCAAACGAAAGGAGTTCGATATTTGATGGTCGGTTTCTTTTTGGACTATATCTCTTCAGGGGACTTAGTTTGACCTCGTCTGGGCAAAGAATTCAGATTAAAAACTGCTGTAGTCGCAGCATGGTCCCAGAATCGGTGCGGAAGTTTTGACGATGCAAGAAGAACTCGAATTCCATCGCAAATGGAGGGCACGGTTCTCTCAGCAACACTATTTGACTGGGGGTTCTCAGGAATGGTGAACTGTTGAGATATGCATTGCTTCGTACAGAACTCACCTAGCTCCGCAATTTTGAATTTTGTTACATTATCGGAACGTATATACGCCAGATTTTTTTCTGTCGAGCATTGTAGCTTCAATATTAAGTCTATTAACGCTATTAGTAGTTCACTTTTTGTCGGAGTAGCAAAATGAAAGTTTTTCGTGAAAAGTCATCGGCGGCTACTAACAGGAATTTGTTACCACAAATAGAAGTGGTAGGCATTGGCCCCACTGTGTCCACGTGAAGTAGATGTAAAGGACGTGTTGACCGTTGACCTTGCACAATGTTGCGAGGGGCATTGCATAGTCGTGCATGAAGGCTTGCAACACATGGTTAGTCATCAATTAATGGCGGCAAAACTTCAAGACCGCGCATGCTATGGTGTTTCACGGCTGCGGTGAGTTTTTTTGATGAGGGATGGCCCAAAGCATTGTGAATGTCACTATAAGTGACAGTCATTGAAAGTAACGGGGGTCCGTTCGGGAAACTGAATGGGTATTTGAGACCACGGGAAGGAACGGGAGGTCCTCCACGCACTCCTGCACAGCGATGGTCGTGCCCTTGTGTGAATTAATAGAATAACCAATTGGGCCGAAATGAGGACTAACCCTGCTTTGATAATTGACTCATGGAGATAAGATTAAGGCGCGTGTTTGGGGCATAAAGCGCGTCATGGAGTTTTAAAACTGCCCCTGAATCTAATAACACGCTTGCCCCACCAGTACCGATGGCAGCAATCGTTTTCTTAGGGTCTGCAGTATGTATCTGCTTATGGCAGCTTTGAAAAGAATCAAAGAACTGTTTTTCTTTATTTACATGAAATGAGCTGCCCGTACCAATTATCCAATCCTTGTTTGGAACACCAACACTTTTGGCTGCAGGTTTCTTGCTTTGTCCTTTTGTACCCGATTTGCGAGGCTTACGCTTAGGACGTGAAGCTGATGCACGAGGCATGCGCTTTGTTGAAGCAGGATCCTACGAACGAGAGGGTATCGCGGTGCGTGAAGTAGCTGGACCTGCAGTAGTGGGATAAATTTTGGACGGACAAACCGTTTTTACGTGTCCTCGGCCTCCACAATTAAGACATGTTACGTCATTTGTTCAACGAGCATTTGGATATGGACGGGCGGAAGAAACAGAGGTGGCACACGAAGCTACATCTATTGAGGAATTTAGCGTCTTGTGGTCCTTAAAAAACACATTTAGTTGTCTCAGGAAAGTTTCAATTGACATTGATGGGTTTGATTGGACAGCGAGTCTCAATGGAGTATAAATTGAGGGTAGACCTGCGACTATATGGTCAATCAAAAATTTATCATCCAGAAACAGGGATACGGCTCCAGCCTGAGCACGGATTTGTAGCGCTCTTGCTACATGGGCATTCTGATCGTCAGCATCTAATAAACGCAAGGCTGAGAGGCGCCGCATTATTTCAGCCTGTGTCACTGAATCCGGCCTTCCAAATCGACGCTTAATTGCTTCCCACAATATACTCACCATACTCAGGAGATAATGCCGTACTCTTGCCCAATCAAGGCGCATGGATGAGCTGACTGATGCTTCCGTAGGGAGAGAGATCTTCTCTTGTACATATTTCGCTAGCCCTTGGGTTTCAAGAAAGGTTAAAACTCTATACGTCCATTGAATATAATTGGCACTCGTTGGCCTAGGGAGGGAACGACCCTCTTCAAAATATGATTCCTCCATATTGTATTAAAATAAAAAATAGAAACCACGCTCTGCTATCGTATGTTCAGAGGGGGAAGCAAAATAATATAATATTTAAGGGGTGATACTTTAACGGAAACCCAGAATCTTAAGAATGAACGTGGCTCGTTAAAGACTTTTATTTTGCTTTAAAAAATGCAATATTTATTTATGAAATATCAAAATATTCTATACAAAAGAATGTTCTATACAATATGACTTAAAATTGAGGAATAAGCATTGCGATTTTAATTATAAAAAAAAATTTCTCGGAATACAATAAGGAAATATTTGAATGTACGTTAAATACAGCAAAACACTGTAACGAGAAATATTAATCGCTACATGAGTGAATTAACTTTAAATATAAAAAAAAGAATTGAGACAGACCAATTCCTTATAAAGAATAAGGAAAAGAAATTTCAAAATCCCATTAAATGTCTAAAGGAAGACTGAGAAATGATATCAATTATTAATGGCGAATAAAAAAATTGAAATGTACAGCATGGCGTCCCCTATGCGCGTTATTGTTGAAATAGCATTAAAAGAAATTTCATTATTACTTTATTGAGTAACCCGCGAAACAATGCTTCTCGATAAATAATCATGGATGCCGCGAGAAAATGAGAAATTCAGTAAGAAACTAAACATCGAACGGCAGGGTAGGAGTAATTCGCAGAGCATTGGAATGAAAATAATAAATGGAAGTTAAACGCCATGCTGCAGGCAAGTAATGACGTGGAAGACCAGAAGGAGGGACGACTGGTCATGCCAGAAGCTGGAAGTGGTCTGTCTGAAATTAAAAAAATTAGTAACCACGGAAGGTACATCAACAATAGTGGGACACACATCCTCGTGCTCACGAAAATTATTCGCGAGGGACAACTAGCTGCAGACAGTGATCGACAATCGAACAGTGTAGTGTATCGATATTCGAGTGGAACTTGAAGCAGAGCTTCCATAATCTCACCCTTCATAATCATATTCCAAGGGAAATACCCAGAGCTAGAAAAAAAAGCCTGATGTACCCACAAGGTCATCCAAAAAATCAGACAGTGATAATCACGTGGAGATTTTAATTAACATTTTTTAAAACAATATATATAGTCAACAATCACTGTCTGCAAAACGGTAAAAAAAATCTTAAAGAATAGAAAGAAAAGAAACATGAATTATATCTTTTTTTTTTACATAAAACATCTGAGTTTTCCCGAACAGTAACGTTCATTTGTAAAGTAATTAATAGACACTTAAAGCTGTGAACGCCTTTTTCGATCCGGTATCATTTGGAGGAAATACTTTACCGTCTTCCCTTCACCAGAAGCCAGAAACATCTAACCGATTATCTTGCCGTATGCTGGCGCCGCCTATTGTTGGCTTTTCTGCTGTCTGCTTTTAAAACTGAATTGAACAAACGTGACCAAATCTAAAAGTAGTTCCAGTGATGAACGACCCACCGTATATTAAGTTATTCCCATTTAACGATTTCAAATAAAGTTATTCCCATGATTTAACGGCGAGTTGTCACTAAAAGCCGGAATTCTGCCCACTTTGGCTAGTGGGTAATTCCAAAATCTTGCGCACCTGGCGGCGCAAAAATGGTTAGTTGAAGAACAAGTATCAAACAGAGTTAGAGAAGAACAAGTATTAACATTCCTTTTAAAAGAGGCGGGAGTTAGAGAAGCATGAAGAGTGACAGGTACAAACGACCATCATGTGATGCCAGAATAAGAAATACAATGACGTTAAAAATTCCTTCGGACTAATGGAAGGCGTATCGAGTTCAAAGACTGCGTAGCATAAGAATTGAAATCCAAATGGGCATGATTTTACGGTTTTCCCTTCACCGGAAGCCAGACACGTCTGAGCGATTATCTGTATGATGTACGGTGACGCCATCTGTAGAGAAGATTCTAAAAGTGGGCGACTTGTTTTGAAGAGGATTGAGAAAAACAGGGGCTTGATTTTTTTGGGGGGTTCATTCTTATGTTGGTTAGGCTAACTGAGGTTGGGTTAACTTAGGATGGTCCATAAAATGAGCTCCCAGAACTTTCTGGGAGCCATTTCTCGGCCAATAAAAATATTTAGTCCGAATACTGTTGGCACCCACCTGCATGTGGATTCCGACATTATAGGGCGTGTTTTGGCTGTCTCTATCCGGCGTTAGCTGTTGCCATAGCAACCACACAATTGGCATGTCGCGGTCGTTTCGAACTATTTGTGGATTTCAGATTTTCTTTTTTCTGGATAATTAGCCATTGTCGAAAGGAACCATGTCTTAAAGGTAAGCCAGCATTTTTTTGAGCGTTCTGGTGTTGGGTTAGGTTAACTGAGGTTGGGTTAATTTAGGTTTAACCATAAAATGAAATCCCGTGACATTCTGGCAGCCATTTCTGTGACCACTAAAAAATACGGGTCATTAGCCTCCTGTAACCGGCTGAGGGGAAATCAACTGCCCCCTGTAACCAAATAGGTTGGGGTATATATCAATTATTTACCCCCGGAGGGGGACGTCGTAGACAGAACGCCGAAGGCGTTCGAGTAACGGATAACAGTGACCAATGAGCCTCAGCCGATAACGGATAACAGCCAACGTGAGGCGCGAAGCGCCGAGAGTGGTAAAAGTTTGTTAAATTTAAAGGTAGTTTTTTCCACAGATTAAGGAGAAAACATTAAAAAATTGTTTTTCTCCTTAAATCTGTGGTTTTTTCCTTAGATAACCTCTCTCAATATACGGTGGGTCGTTCATCACTGGAACTACTTTTAGATTTGGTCACGTTTGTTCAATTCAGTTGTAAAAGCAGACAGCAGAAAAGCCAACAATAGGCGGCGCCAGCATACGGCAAGATAATCGGTTAGATGTTTCTGGCTTCTGGTGAAGGGAAGACGGTAAAGATTGTTTTGTTTCTATAATAACTATTCTTTTAACCGAAATAAAGAAAAGAAAAGTGAAGTATAAAAAATAAATTAAAAAAAAATAATTTTTATAATTCAAATTAATATGTTTCTGATTTGTTTAGAAAATGACGCCTATTTTGGTTTTATGTCAATAGATGGCAATGGTTATTCTGGTAATTTTCCCCAATGACGTATATTAAAGATAGACTCCGAATCCTATTGTTGTAACTTGAAGCAAATTGGGTAGCTCTATGCCCAGAACTGTCATGGCTGAAAGTGAGTGAAGATCATGCAAAACACATGGCTAAACACGAGAGTAGCTGAATTATAATTCTTTCACACGCCGATCACGGACTGATAAATTTATCTTTCCGTTTACTTTGTATTTGAAGTATTTTATTATATTTTATAAACAATGTTTCGATCTTGGTTTCAATTTCAAATTCGTTTCGATTGTCTTTCAGTTCAGTATTTTCATTTTAGTTACGTATTTTCTATTTATTTTTGTGGAAAATGATTCCTGATCCTTTTTCTTGTCTGTTTGTACAGTTATAGGCAGAACAACTTTGAATAATGATTTTGAATTAATAATTCCTCGCCAGACAGCTAATTACTCCACGGCTCACTCCTGCCCGGAACAATCATGGTTCAATTTGCTTCACTTTTTGCGGCTGTTAACAATAGGATTCGGAGTCTATCTTGAATATACGTCATTGATTTTACCTCTTTTCGCCATCTTTATTGTCGTCACTTTTTTTATTGTACGGGTCAGCTGTATAATCTCGGAAGCCTCGTCTTTATTATCCTTTATTGTGATGTCAGAGATTATGTCATATAAGCAGTAAACAGAGCCAACAATATATCTTTGGCCCCTAGCAGTTAATATGAGAGATGACATCATAAAAGTTCCAAGGCGATCGTCACGTGATAACATATTAGTTTACATCTTAAAATGAAAAATTATTAGATTGATTTTCATTTATTTTTTTATACTTCACTTTTATTTTCTTTATTTCGGTTAAAGGGATAGTTATTATAGAAACAAAACAAAGAATTATTTCGAATAAACTTATTCCCTTGATTCAACGGGGCGTTGTCACTAAAAGCCGGAATTCTACGGACTCTACCTTATGCTAGTGGGTAATTCCAAAATTTTGCGCACCTGGCGGCGCAAAAATTAAACACGCTCCATTTGTCACGATGCGGTTAGTGCAAATTTTTTTGATAGCTACTGTACCTGCCGCTGTTCATGCTTCTCTAATTCCCGCTTATTTTAAAAAGAATGTTAAATCATTTCTTTTAAAAGGAATGTTAAGTCATTCCTGTTTGATACTTGTTCTTCTACTAACCCTTGTTAATTTATTTTCTTGTTTTTTTTTTTTTTGCTGTTTTTTTGATATTATTATTTTTTTAACCTGTTTTATTTTTTGTAACCCTAATTTTGCTTCTTGATGTTTATGGATCTCTGCTTAGCGTTTATTTTTTATTGTCTTGTTTATTATTATCATTAATTTGGTTTTTTAATTTTTACTTATTTTATGTAGTTCCGTGTTTTTGTACTTAACCTTCCGAAGACCTAACTCGTCGGCACTTGGCCATACAGGCTGTTTCATAATAAACAATTAAGAACCAAACAATGATATTAAAATTAGAAACTGAGAGAACTATAAAAATTTTATTTATAAAATTACTTATTTAAGAGTAGGCAAATTGAAGAGTGTTTGAAGAAACCACTATTTAGAAAAGGTTTGTAATCTAGGGATAATGGAAGAGTCGGTTATGAAATGTGGAAAGAAATTATCGAATTAGCATAAAATAAATTTAAAAATGGCATGTTCATTTAACAAAAATAATTTAGTTATTATATTGTCGGTGAAAGTGCAGAGTAGCCTTCCCTAATTTTCACGGATTATATCGGCCAGCTCTCTCGCGTTCAAGCACTGTATTATCACTATTTAATAATAGCTAAAGGATTTACCATTTTCTTCTGGAAAATAAATTTATTCAGAAAATTGCACGGGAAAAAATCACTAGCTTAGGGGCAGCCATAACGACATTTACATTAACGTTAACGTTCTTTGCTTTATCGAAATTCAATAGAGATATCATCCGAGAAAATAACGAAATGATACTCTGTACATTTACCATTATATCTAATTATACGAGGGGCGATTGGTAAATAAGGTCTCCGTGGCTGTAACTTTTTTATTGGTTAACCGATTTTCAAAATTCTTGGATTGAATGGCAGCGTCTACCTCGCCGTCAGAACCAACTCATGTCCCTTAAGGGGCTCTTCCTTCTTTGGGAAGTGGTGAAAGTCGCAATGTGCAAAGTCTTTCATTTTTGAACTGCAATTTTTCATCTTTGAACTGTAGGCGCTGCAACGCCTCTAGTGAGTGTGACTCGTGTGCGGGCGGACGTTATCGTACTCCAGAAGAGGGTGTAAAGTCAATCCTGGTGTCGACAACAACTCCGGAATTCTTCTCCGACGAGTTCACCCAACTAGCCACGCGTTGGCGTAATGCGTGGAAAGGGATGGGGACTATATTGAAAAGTGAATAGTGCATTACATAGAGGACAAATGTGAGTATAAGATAATAAAGAATTTTGAAAATTGGTTAAAAAAAACAAAACAGACACAGCCATGGAGATCTTATTTTTCAATCGCCCCTCGTATGTTCAGAATATTTCATATTGTTAGTATTTTATAATTAATTTTTAACTATAATATAGTGATTGAAAAAACTCTTTCAATGCTGTTTAGTTTTGTGTTCAACTTTGAATTACCTGAAAGTAAATGTTTATACATTTTATTTTACGATTTAAATAAGACGCATTTAATGTAATGACAGATATTTTTGATCAACGTTTTCCACAAACATTAAGCTATAACTTTGTTTTTCAAAGAATTGTACATTTGTTAGTATGCACAATTGGGATAGTTTTATTTTGTTAATGGTCAATTCCTACAGTTTTTTCATTTTCTCAGAGTGATTTAAATAAATCATCTACACTACAATATTATTCAATATTTAAATGTCTTTTTTGATATCTTAAATAAAATAACCTGTAGAAATAAGTACCTTCAAGTATTATAGAATCAAATAAAATAACTATACACCATTGAGACTGTTTTGTAAGTCACTGTATTATATGTAGTAGGACTGCTATGATTTTTTCTTCATTTAACGTAAATATTTATTGTTTAGATATGTCCATTGACATTTTGCAAGTCGATTTAGAATTATGAAAACAGCGGTTATTTGCCTACATAAGAATTTATAATACCATGGTAATCAATTAATAGGCTGTTACTTTTTTTTCTAGATTAAGAGTAGCATCCCCCATGAAAAGGCAAAATTGAAAACTTGAGAGAAAATTGTCATCACTCTTTTACTATATGATTTCTATGAACCTAATTTTTATTCTTTTTGTATTAAAAAACAGCATTTTTTGTGTTAAAAAAGCCCCAATTAGAATAAATTTCTTGTCAAATTTATGATGAAGTTATTAGTCTAATTGAGTTGAAATTTTTTCTAGTTTTTATATAATGTGTAGTACATTCTGAACTAGAAATACTGAATTCAGTTTATCCATTCAGGTGGGGAAAAAATGAATATATCTCTACCATTTTTAGTCACGTTATCTTGCTTAATACATATTTCAAACTCAAACCAAAAAAGTTATAATTTTCACAT
The DNA here is from genome assembly GCA_023313115.1 of Rhysida immarginata. NCBI lineage: Eukaryota > Metazoa > Arthropoda > Chilopoda > Scolopendromorpha > Scolopendridae > Rhysida > Rhysida immarginata. The sequence goes on along the minus strand of JAHWFO010011831.1, from coordinate 2,706,250 downwards.
ATCAATGATTTTCGTTCATTATGTTCCTTGATTATGTATGAAAAAACTGAAAAAAAATTTTCATAATATGTTAATTCTTTAAAAAGATATTACGCCAAAACTGATAGTGATAATGTGAAAATAAGAGAGCAGAGAAAATTAGGTTTAAAGTTGAAATATCAATTTATTTTTGTTTTATTGATTTAATGAGTTTAAATGATTAGTGTAAATTTAAAATGGATTTAGTCTCTTTATTATGCAGAAAACTATATCAGCCAAACGGTATATGACCTTACTTTAAGAGAGATTACAGCGGAATTAAGCTATGCAAGGCAAGATTGCCAGTAGGCTAGTTTAACGATCTAAGAAATTGTGTTAACGCCTTAATTAATGTGCATGTTAATGAGATGGGCCCTTAGACTTAAGGTAATGAATAATATGTATGCCATTTTGTACATGAAAGGAATAAAGCGTGTATATCTCAAATTACGGTGTTATCAGTCGTTTTTCTAGTATCAGTCTCGGACTTCTGCTCTCACTTACCCCAAGTGCTGTTCCTTGGCTCAGTGCACACTTAAGCAATATGCTAATGGGGTTTGGGAGGCTACAATTAAATGAATTGTGAGTTGTAATACATGCAATTTAATACATGCAACGCAATGAATTTTGGGATTGTCTACAGACGGACGGACGGACGGACGGATGGACGGACGGACAGCTGGACAAACCGATCACATAAGCACATTTCTATATATAGAAAATGTGCTAAAAATTTCAGAATAGATTCACAAAAACTTGAAAATGTTAAAAACGTATACAAATTTTTTTTCAATTTTTCGTCAACATTCTGATTTTTCGAGGGGGATGCTACCCTTAACAACATGCCAAATCGTTGCTGTGTTACTGCGTATCATTCTAATTATGACACAGAAGTACAATATCATTCAGTATTTCGATTTTCAAAAGCTCCTAATGCTCGGATAGTGTGGATTAAAACCATCCTAAGAAAAGACTGGAATCCAGGACCACAGACAGTAGTTTGTGAAAAACACTTTTTACCAGAAGACATCATTCAGTACGATGAATTGCCTGATGGATCAGGAAATATTCTGAAAATTCCAAGGAAAAATCCAAATTTAAAACCTGGCGTTGTCCAAGCATTTTTCCTGGATGCCCTAGTTATGTCACACAACAAGCTCCTGTTGAAAAAGAAAGTAGGGATGATAAGCTGAAGGTAAACGAAATTCACTACTCTGATTTCGTTGAAAATGATGTAATACCTTTCTTTGGTAATTTTTTTCTAGCATGCTCATTCGAAAGTGCATGATTCTAATATAATTATTCATCTAAATGATAAGTGAGCGTTTTTTCTATTTCCGATTTTGAAAATGTACACCTAATAAAAAAAAACATTAACATCAACAGTAACTTGGACACAAATTTTTATTGCCAAGGGGAATAAACATCCTATAGCAAGCTTTATTCATGTATGTACAAATTATCACCTAACTTTATAGAGGGAATTTCACAATACTCTGATTTTTCCCCAAAATTTTGACATGAATCAGCTATCGTACCTAGAGCAAGCGATTATTTTTTTTAAACTTCAGAATACAAAAATCTCTTCCTGAAAGTGAGGAGGACTTTGATAAACTGATGTTTTTACAAGAACAGTTGAAGCTATGTGGTTAAGAAAATGGGAAAAAGGTATAGCTTAGAGTTAACTGCTTTCTCTTATTCTCTATATGACAGGTTTTCTTCACGTTATATGTTCATTTATAAAAGCAATTTAATTAACCTGCTCTCAATTAGCTTGCTAAGAAAATTGATTAGTATGCTAAATGTAAACAAACCATTAAATAAAACAGCGTCCCAGTATTTACGCAGTAAATGCACTGCATTAAAAGATTACGAGAAACTTGTGAATTTGCAGATTGATGAAATACACGTAAAATCAAAACTTACCTATGCAGATAGGTGCTTGAAAGCTTTAGCAGAAACCAAAGTGAACACTGAAGCTAAAAGCATGCAAGCTTTTATGATTTGTTCTATGTATTCAAAATATAAAGCATTGTTTCCAGTCGCTAACATGAATGCTCTTGACCTGCATATATTAATTTGCCAAGCATTATCCTTGTTACATGAGGCAGGGTTTTCAGTTTTGTCCATAATTTCTGATATAAATAAAGTCAACAGAGTCATGTTTCAGATGTTGTTAAATACCCTGTAACAGAAGATTTGTTTTTATTATTTGACAGTGTTCATTTGATTAAGACAATTCGTAATAATTGTAATAATCAAATGGATTTTAAAAAAGCATTTCTCTGTTCTGACTTTGATGATTTGTCCAAGATAATGCGTGTGAAATTTTCTTATTCGAAAGATATTTATAATCTTGAAAAAGCATCCGTTATAAAACTTGCCCATAAGCTTACTTATAAAGCTCTCTTGGAAAGACAAAATGTTAGTTTGGTGTTGAAAACAATTCTGGAAAGAAAATTATGCTATGCAAAAACTTGCAGAAAGAAGTACGATAAGTAAGTGGTAATATACTTGTTTTTTCAAATTAACAGTCAAAAGATAGTGGGATAACATGAATATCGATTACTTGAGTAAAGGAATACACTCCAAAAAAGACAATTGCAAACATATTTCTTCTGTAGATGATATCAGGCTAACATTCCTTGACAATTTTGCAAAACGGTTGCAGCACTGGCAGAATTTGAAACAGAAAATTCGTTGTGGTTGCATGACAGAGAACATCTTTTATGTCTTATTTCATACAAACAAAACAATTTTTGTTGTTATTAAAAAACTTTTACAAACTGGAGGAAGATATGTTTTGACAGCAAAATTTCAGACAGATAATTTGGAGAAACATTTTGGTCAGTATCGCCAAATGTCTGGAAATAACTATAATATTTTCATTCATCAAGTTTTACAGTCTGAACGAAAGTTAAAACTGACTGGCATTTTGAAGCTAAATTCTCATATACGTGGGAACTTTTCTATTATAACAATAATAGGGGAATTTGGTGAAGAAACTCGGCAAGAAAATCTTAACAATAAATTATATAAACAATTATTTGTCAATATTAAAAAATATTCAATGAAACTGAGGCATAAATTATATTGCAGGATAATGTGTTCACTGTTATCTTACGTTAAAGTTGAGTTATATGAAATGCAAAACAATGTATTCAACTGATTTGACCATAAATGTGGAACATGATGAATCTAATCAGACTTATTTAGATATGTTAAACAGAGGTTGGTTGAAGAAACCCTTCACTTATTCTACATTTATTCACAAAATTTTACTTCATTTTTCATTATATCCAAAAAAAATTGAAACGTTATTTTTACAAAGTTTATCACAACATGCTCTTTTTATTAAATTGTGCTTGTATTATATCAATGAACATGTAACGGGAAAATGTAAGGAGTGTCAATTTAAACAAAATTTATAAACTTTCCAGCATATTTGGAAACATCTGTTTGGAAAATTTTTGTAAAAAAAGACAATCAATTACAGATGTTTCACTTTCATCCGAAGCCAACGAAAAAGATAAGAAAGAAAACTTGGCCTCGGTTTCATCCAAGAAAGATGAAAGAAAAGTTAAAAAGTTGAGACACTTGTAAAAGTTTTTAAATGTATCGTTATATGTATAGCAATTGAAAACTTTATAAAGTTGTAATAAAAAGCACATAATTTTGGCAAAGATTTCAATTTTATCATAAACTTACGCCAAAAAAATTTAACTAGATAATATGTAAAGAAGTGTGAAATATTTAAATAACCGTTATATTTTTTCAGCTTTTTTTCGGTTTTTTTAAGTTGAAAAAATTATGCATAACACATAAAAGTAATTTTAAAAAATAGTTTTAATACCCAAATAAAAACTACCTATAACAATTTCAATCACGTACAAAATTACTTTGATAAACTTTCAAGCATCAGTTTTTAACTGTTATTTAAAGCTAATTAAATTTCCCAATCAACTGAAAAACATTTATTTACAAAATAAATTTTTTTAACTTGTACCAATATATAAATTAATGTGTTTGCTTTTTATCAAAAGTTTTATAAAACATATTTTTCTTATCAAAATATAAATTTGTATTAATTGAAAATAAAATTGTATTAATATTATAAACATCTGATAATTAATAAAATTTATAACATTAAAAATCCATGACGAAAACTTATTTAGAAAAAATAGTCTCAACTTCAGATACCTCCCTATACCTCCCTATAAATTTCATATTTTTTCCTGACGAAATTAGAAACTGAACTTGGAATCACGAACGTATAAAACATATTTCAAAAGTAGTGACCCCATTTAAATACCTGACATTCTTTTGGGATAAGTTCATAATTTTTATTTTGTAAATGTGGGTGGGATTCTAGAAGTTAAGGTGTCGACTACTTAGGTCATTTTGCGCCTTTTACACAAGTTATTTCTGGACAAACACATACATCCATGCCCACGGCGGGATTCGATCCCACAGCCAGGCGGACTCGAGAACTAGAAAGCCTACGCCCTAGCCCTCTCAGCTACCTGGCCAGCTTTTGTAAATGTATTTTGTTACTAGAATAAAGTAGTTATAACTATTTTTAAAAAGTTTGTTTAAAAGTATTTTATATGAAATTGAAATTGTTACTTGTGAATTTTACTGTAGTTATTAAAAGATTTTTAAAATTATTTGGTTAAAAAGTTAAGCAAATTGGTTAAGGTAACAATGATTGAAGACATAGGCATGAAATATCAAAGCATCATTGACCCCAGTGAAAATAAAATCTAGTAAGAGACTCGATTTCAATTTTTTGGACTCGTGAAAACGGTTCGAAGTAGCATCAGTTTCTCACCTGATGGCTAAATGCTTGGAATTCAGTCGTGACGTAGCCACTTGACAGGCTTTGCCAGGGCCTGTCTTTCACGTGGGCTACGGGACACACCACCTGAAAAGAAAGCCAAACAACTTAAACGTCATACATTGTTACATCATCATGTTTTGACCATTATAAACAGTATTTCTACCAATAAGAAGCCTTAAATTTGGTTGACTTCGAGGCCAACGTGAAAGACAGGCCCCGGCGCGGAAAAGTCACCTGACCTTAGTAGTCTGGCCAACAATCCAACCTTCATTGTTTCCAACAAACGAAAAACTATTGTTTGTTAAAATTTAAGATGAAAGCAATGAATGTTACATTGTTACCCGGACTAGTATGGTCAGGTTACTTTTTCTCGCCGAGGCCTGTTTTTGTCGTTGGCTACGGTCGACTTATGATGATGTATAAAATGCATGACGTTTTCGTTGTTTAACTTTGTTTCTAGGAGGTGTTGCTACTTGACAGATCAAGCAAAATATATATATCAATGACGTAGTGTACGGACACTTAACCACCCGATAGTTCATCACCCGACGGTTAACCACGGTTAAGCTAAATTCTGACACCATTACAATCCTGCCATCGTCCCAATTCATCAGAAGGAATAGCCTAATCAGGGCGCGTATCACAGGCGACGATTGCAAAAAAAAACGCGCCGCACATGACGAGATGCTAAACCGACGCTAAATGGATACTGGCCTTTACACATAATTTCATAAAAACAATACAAAAAATTCAAAACTGTATTCCACTCCGTTTTGAAAATAATAATTTTTAAAGGTCGAGTTCCAAGCCACAATACATGCATTTGTATCAATTGTATAATAATTGTGGGCTTATTCATCTGCTGAACATAGTATAAAATTGAAAAATCAATTGACATTAACAAAAAGGAACTAAAAAGGGAAGAACGAGGAGATCTTTCGTCCTGGCCTCAGCGCATCTTCAGGTCATCTGGCATGGTTTAAAGTTTAGGGCATTCCCCTTCCTGGACATTTCGCGGTGTTGGGTGTCAGGCAAGATTTGCGGCTTTTTGCGGGGAGGACTGACTTGGGGGGTGAAATGGGCAGTGTGGGATGGACATAGGAGGTAAAAGTGCAAAGCAAAACGTAAATAATGGAATTAAAATCGGCATATATATTGAAATGAAAATAAATCTAATTATAGAATTAATGCCAACATTTGGGTGGATTTGATAAGAGAATAAATATTGATATGAAAGTAGATTGAATTATCAAATTAATTGCCAATTTGAGTGAATTTGATAAGAGCGATCGCCAAACTGTTATCATCTTTTTTATATGTAAATTGATTCTTTGATCAGTTTTCTTATATAATTTTGCTCCTCTATAATATAGCTACCTGGTTCCATGCTATTTGGCGATCATTTGTGTAAGCATAGAACCAGGGAAGCTGGAAGAGCAATGGGATTGTTGATATGTTCTGTTTTGCATGCATTATTATGTTCTTGTGTACGTGTTTCTAGTCGTCTTTTTGTCTGACCTGTGTATAACTTGTTGCATTGTGAGCATAGTATGTTGTAAATGAGTTCTGTGCTTTTTTTCCGGGACTGGAATTGATGTGTTTAATTTGACTAGGCTGTTGAAAAGAGACTTTGTTGCGAAATACTGGTTGGACATTGGTATCATTGAACAATTTTTTATTCTCACGATTTAGTTTATGGTGGTATTGAAAAGAGAATTTAATTTTTTTCTTTTTTGTTATCTGTTTGATTATTTTCCAAAGAATACATATTTTTTCTTTTTGAACTGTGGAAATTTTCGTTGACGCATTTTGTCAGAATTTGTTTTGGATAGCCATTATTTTCCAACTTTATCCAAAACATATCTATTTGTTTTTGAATATAGATGGGAGAGCAGAGGTTGTATATGCGAGATAGATGATACTTAACGATGTTCATTTTGTGGTGGTAAAGTTGATAAGAGTTAAAGTTGATGGTTATGTTACCTTGTGTGGGTTTTTTGTATAAATCAAATATCATCCTATTCTTGTAGCGAGTGATTAAAAGATCTAAGAAAATGAGCTGGTTATTTTTAGGACCGATAGAACTTATGTTTTCACAATGTGCGTCCGTCTGTCTGTCTGTTGAAGCTCTAGCTTTCGAACGCTTTCGAATTTTCGACTTCCGTTTTCGCAATTCGACAACTTTGGGAAATCGGAAAACTGAGGTGGAAAAAATCAATGAACTACTTCCGGTTCAAAAGGTCAAAAATAATATAGGGACTACGTTTTTCACTATACAATTTCATGTATGAATGGCCTGTGCATTGCTAAATGCTGTTGTCTCTTGAAAATTCTATAGCAAAAGCAGAGAAAAGGCTTGTGAATTAAGTGAAGACACGTGATCATCTTTCTTGATGGTCAATATCAGTTAGAACTGGTTCAAGGGTATGTGATTAAGTCGTACAATTATGGTCCATTGGGAACTTACAATATTAAGATACGGTATGTAATATATCAAACAGCTTGAAATAACTTGTGATGATTGAATATTAACGTAAAATTAACGACAGTCGAAAGAGGTTAAATGGTATGTAGTTTCATGAAGCCATATGGTACAGAAGACACTTTCAAAGCTCAGATTTGGCATGTAATATCTAAAAAACTTGGAATGATGTGTAATATTTGAATATCACGTAAAATGAATTTTACTCGAAATTGGTTCGAAGGTACCTGCTTTTCGTGGACCCATTATGGTTTATTAGAACTTTCAATGCTAAAATATGACATATAATATATCAAACGACTTGGAATGTTGTGCCATGAATGAATATAAAATTATTAACAAATCAGGCAACCAAAATGCCCAGGACCGATAGGATTTTAAAGCATTCGAGAACGAAAAGGAAAGCATTTTATTTCTAAAGAAATCTTTCGTTGTTAAGAATTAGATGAAGTTACTGAGAGTGCCTCTGATTGCTAAGCAAGGCGAACTTCTAAGGGACATTAAGTTCAAACGGAATAAAATTACCCGAAAAATTAAATGGAGAAAATAACAACTCTCTATAGATTAAAACATATACGAATCCTTTAATTTGTAAGCATTCCTATTTCATGAAATAGGCATTAATTGTTGAAGCGTCCTGTGTAAGGGTCAATTCTTTCTTCATAAACTATTGCCAATGCTTTTCTACGTAAGCATGTACGATTAATGGAATGATAAGCTACAAGCTGTCGTTGAAATTTACCTAACACAAACTAACTATTGATAATATAAAGCGTAAGTACTTACATGCCATATCATAGCATTGAAAGTTTCAAATGGTGTCATAATGGTAACATAAAAAAAATAACCATGGTACCAATTTCGATTATCATTAATCTTACATTGTATTGTTTCATGGCACATCATTCCCAGTCGTTTGATATATTACAGGCTATATTTTAGCATTGACAGTTCCAATGAACCATAATGGTTCCGCGAAACCAAGTGCCTTTGAACCAATTTCGACTATCATTAATTTTACTTTATATTCATTCATGGCATATCCATTCGAAATCATTTTTTATATTACATGCCATATTTTAGCATTGACAGTTCCAATGAACCATAATGGTTCCAGGAAAGCAGGTGCCTTTAAACCAATTTCAACTATCATTAATATTACGTTGTATTGTTTCACGGCACATCATTCCAAGTCGTTTGATGTATTACATGCCATATTATAGCTTTGACAATTCCAATGAACCATAATGGTTCCATGAAACCACGTGCCTTTGAACCAATTTCGACTACCAAGAATTTTACAACATATTCATTCACGGCACATCACTCCAAGTCGTTTGAGATATTACATGCCATATTTTAGCGTTGAAATTTCCAATGAACCATAATAGGTCCACGAGGAGCAGGTCCCTTTGAACCAATTTCAACTATCATTAATTCTACGTTATCGTCATTCTTGGCACATCATTCCAAATCATTTGATATATTACTTGCCATATTTTAGCACTGAAAGTTCCAATGAACCATAATGGGTCTCTGAAAAGCAGGTACCTTTGAACCAATTTCGACTATCATTCATTTTACGTGATATTTTTGCATGACACATCATTCCAAGTTGTTTTATATATTACAGCTATAGAATCTTAAAGGGACAACAGCACTTGGCAATGCACAAGCCATTTATACATGGAATTGAATAGTAAAAAACGTGGTTCTCTATAATATATTTGACCATTATGGTGCATTGGAAATTTCAACCATAAAGTATGGCATGTATTATATCAAACGACTTGGAATCATGTGGCATCAATGAATATGTGATGTGCATGTAAAATTATTGATAGTCGAAATTGATTCAAACGCACCTGCTTTTTGTGGACCAGTTATGGTTCATTAGAATTTTCAAAGCTTAAGTCTGCATGAATATATCAAACGACTTGGAATTGTGTGTCATGAATGAAGAATATAACGATAATTGAAATTGGTTCAATGATTCGTGCTTTAATGAAACCATTATGAAATTATTGGAAACTTTTTTCACTAAGATGTGGCATGTAACTACTTACGCCTTATCTTATGAATAGTTAGTTTGTGTTAGGCAAATTTTAACATTAGCTGGTAGCTACTCATCCCTTCAATGATATATGCTTGCGTAGAAAAGTGTTGGCAATAGTTTTAGAAAAAAGATTATTAAGGAAATCTAACAATTTAAAGGATCCGTATATGTTCTAATCTATTAGGAAATGCTCCTTTCTCCATTTAGCTTTTCAAGTTATTTTATTCAGTTTGAGGTACAAGTTTTTGTTCGGGAAAACTCAGATATTTTATGTAAAAATTGATATAATTTTATTTGTAATAAATTATTTTATATTTTCTATTCTCCAAGTTTTTTTTACTGTTTTGCAGACAGTGATTGTAGAGTAATAATTGTTTTAGTAAATGTTAATTAGAAAATCTTCACGTGATTATCACTGCTGCAGCTAGTTGTCCCTCGCGAATAATTTTCGTGATCAAGAGGATGTGTGTCCCACTAATAAATATCAAACTTATTCCCCATTATTAATTAAAGATTTACAGAAGACTTAATCATTGCCAGCGCATAACCGGAGTACGGCTTGGATAGAACCAAATGGAGACAACTCTTCCGCTGGGCGGACCTTGCAATAGCGGGAATAACGCCAGGATGAAGAATAAGAGTTTAGATTAAATGAAAATTGATCGAGTAAGCTTTCATCGAAAGAGAATTTTCGAATAGTCAAATTTAAAAGAAAATATAATTAGATGCGTAAAAAATGAATTCATTGTAGGGTCCTTGGGAAAAGAAAAGAACGAAATGCCTTCCACCTCTCCTTCATTCTGGCAACAAGCTATTGCACAGGTGCAAACTATTTGAACAAGAAAATTTCAAGTTTAATTACTCTATATTCACTTCATCACGATGTAAGCAGTACGAACAACAATTTTATTCCGAAATGGATCTCATGAGTTCCACGAAAGTACCTAATAATGCCTCAATCAAACCGAAATTCGCGTGATTCATTTGCTAATCGCGCCACTTTGCCTCTGGATGACGTCACAGCGCGCCGAGATCTTTTTGAGATTGTGTGAGAACTTGCGAGATCTGCTCTGAGCGCGCAACCGTATTATTCTAATAACCTTGGTCCGGCCCAGGTGATTTATAAGGATCAAAGGATTTAATTGCCCAAATGACCCTACGACGAGTAATTACTTCACCCGCAGCAGCCCACCCAGTCCGCGATGTCCTGACCATGGAGTCAAGATACACCGAATCCAACGGACTAATGAGCCCAGAGCCTGGGAAGTGAGTTGCAATAAGAGTCTCAAGGACTTCTCTACTCTTACTGGTGAATTCACCATTAGATTTCTTGAGAGCGCCAGCCATAATAGTTTTATCGCATCTCAAGAGTTTATAGAGTCTGGCTCCTTCCTCAGTCTTTTGGACTGATTCACAGGACTTCCTCCATGAAGTACGTTTATACCTGCCACTCATTAGTCTTTTTAGTTTTATTAAAAAGCTTCCTTATTCTTTGTCTTTGTAGAGATAGGTCATGGTTCCACCAAGCACAGTGGGATCTACATCTCTTCCTCAGCAGAGGACAGTTGTTATGACACGATTGTACCAGGGCCTGCTGTAACCCATTTACACAAAGCTCCAGGTCAACTGTATTATTGATTCTGGTTGGAAAACTGAAAATCGCGGAACGAACGTCCTCGCGATATTGAACCCAATTAGTCTGCTGAGGATCCCTAAACCTTCTATCCCCGTGTGTACCAGTAATGAAAGAAAAGTGGATAAGTTGATGGTCCGCAATGGGAGGTTTCTCATCTACATGCCATTTTCTAATCTATTTCTGCAATGTGGAACAAACAAAAGTAACATCAATCACCTTCCTTCTTAGTGCAGTAATGAAGGTTGGCTTATTACCTTGATTAAATATATCTAAGTTATTCTCTAGGATAAAATCAAAAACAAGTTTACCTCTGAGATTTGTGTCGTGCCCCACAAGGTGTGGTGAGCATTGGCATCACATCCAACGACGATTGCCACCTTGTGAGAAGTCGATGTTTCTCTTATTCTCTTGATATCATCATTGATGAGAGAAGTTTCCTCGTTTGGAAGGTAGGCCGAGACAAATATTATGTCACGATCCTGACCGTCCAAACGAAGGGTGATTTTTGCTACCGCTAAGTCTCTAGAACACAATTGATACATAGGAAGAGCATTAATACTGTTTTTAATTAACTGACAAGCACGGGAGATGAACATTTAAAATCATAAATTAGTTTACCTCCACAGTTAGACAAATCTCTGATTCCGCCCTTGAAAATCCAGGGCTCCTTAATCAGAGCGATTTGTATGTCCTCAGCCTGGAAAATATTGCTGAGGTTGGCGACGGCCAGTTTCTTATGCTGAAGATTTGCTTGCAGGCACTTCAGCATTAAATGATGTCTTATCAGGTGGTTTCCATATAACCTTAGCTTGGTTCTGGGACAGTCCAATGTACTAAAGCCATTTTCTGTCTCTCAGAATCCTAGCATCCAGTTCAGGGATGGATAATAAAATGGTTACTCCTTGATCCTCAAGTTTGAGGTTAATGATGCCCCATTGTGTAGGCGATATGTCCTTATTCTGGATATCAATCCTTTTCAGCATATCCATAACAGAATATTTCTTGAACACGACTGAGAGTTTCAAGATAATCTTGGTGGTTTTGACGATTGTCTTCGCCTTACCAACCAAGAGAACCTGTTCTTCCCAGGGAGTGATACGCTTGACTATAGTAGTCCGCCAATCAGTTGTGTTTTTGTCGGCCCAGAGTAAAATCATAGCTCTGGCCTCTAGGCGACAGTATTCAAATTTGAGTCCTGTGCCAGAAGGCATTTCTCCCATATAATTCATCAGTAGCTCTTGGAAGGATTCTAACTGCTGCTCATTGCGCTGCTTGTCTGGATAGCCTTCCAAAACTACTGCCATTTTGGTTGATGTTAGAGCTTCGCGAAAATTCCCAGTTTTGGGTCTTTTGCGAAGATTCTTACCATCTGATGAAGGAGTGTGCCCATTGGCCGTGGTCTTTTAGTCGGGGTATGCACCTCCCTATCGGATGGCTGAGGGTCGACTTTAGGCGTTGTGGCTTTAGTGCTCTCCAACCTTTTCTTTCTGGATTTACAGCGTTTAGCCACCCCAAAAAGTAATTTGGATAGAAGTTTGCCGCTGCCCTCACCCGAGGTCTCCTGCTCTGCAGCAGGTGGCGCCTCAGGTTTAGGAGTGGCAAACTTATCAGTTTCAAATGATTCAACTGAGGTCATTACAACCTCAGTGGTGGCACCTGTTTGTCCTGATTATCTGAAGGGTCCTCAGGTAAGGTAAAATTTTTACTTTTCATAAACGGTAGTAGGAACGAAGGATTTACGGTCCATCGCGGGAGTGCCTGTATGCCGGGATAAGGCAAAATACTCCTGAATGTCGCCAGGTAGACAGGAGTCTCCGTGAGAGACACTTTAACCGAAGTGCCATCCAGCTATCGGCACGGGTCGCATGACACATTGGGTTCGGGAGTTGGTCTGCGTCCCCTTATTGGTTATTCAGGGAGTATAACAACCTAGGATTACAGGCTCTCCACCACCTGCCGAGCACCCAATAGCCACTCAAGCCTTGCACAAGGCACGTGCTAATAAACGATAACCATTATCATTATTTCTTCGTTATATTTACTCATGGCACGTTGTTACGAGATGTTTGATATATTAAATGCCATATCTTAGCAATAAAAGTTCCAATGGTACAATATGGTATCATATAGCAAAATTACAGCAGGTGCTACTAATCCCATAACCATTATCATTTTTTTCTCGTTATATTCACTCATAGCAAGTTGTTACGAGTTGGTTGATTTTTTACATGCTATATCTTAGCATTGGAAGTTCCAGTTGGTACTATTAAAACACGTTCTACTAAATATTTCACACCAACATTATTTACGCGTTATATTCATTCATGAGACCTGCTTGCACGTACACGTGCTATTAGAACATCCTTGCTATCACTAGATACTCTTATATATTCGTTCATGATATGTTGTGACGATTTCTTTGATACATTACATGCCATATCTAGTTATAGGAAGTTTTTAAGGGGGTATGTTTATGGTACCATTAAAGCACGTGCCACTACAGTACGTACTCATTCCGGCTTTCACACGTTCGTACTTGTTCGTGCTGTGTTCCAAATTAATGGATCGGATAAAGCAGACTTTGAAAAAGTTAATTCGTTTTTAAGTTGTCGTAATAAATACTAAGCTTCACAGAAATAAAAAAATTCTCTTGATGTAGAGACCGAACTGCCCTTTCAATAATCGTCAAACACGTGCATCCTGCACGCGCACCATCTCATTAACGTTTAGAGTACGCACAGAGCCGAACCCATGTTTGTTCTTAACACGCGTTTTCCCGATTGCGAGGATAATTCCTGTCTTCCAGCAATTCAATACATGCAGTCTTTCTACTGCAACGCAATGAATTGTGAAATTGTCTACAACGGACGGACGGATGCCTGGACAAACCGATCACATACGCACATTTCTTTATATAGAAAATGTGCTAAAAACACAAATTTATCTCTTGGAAATATCCCAAAGACGTTTCCCTCCGAGTTCCGTTCCTTTATCTTTATTACCTGCTAAGTTGGATCAAACTATCAAATATATTTTTGGAAACACCTGCGAAAATCGAATTTTTTCTCAGTTTTCACACCCTTAAAAATCTCTGGTTTTTGCGTAAATTAGAAATAATGTAATTAACAAGAACTTTTTTAACAAAAAATGAACCGACTTCATGGTTCAGATACCTTCCCAGAAATATATTCATTCGAATAGCGAAAACCTCATCCAAATCAGATCAGTAGTTTTTGAGAAAATCGCGAACGTACATACAAACAGAGAACCTCCTTTTTTGAAGTCGATAAAAAAAACCTACCCAGAAAAAAAATCATGGGTCAAACAGAGAACCACCTTTTATTATTATTATTATGAAAAGCTTTTATTTGACTTGAAATGTTAGAGTGTTCGGTCAAATATTATATATAATCAATATTAAACCAACCTCCCTGGAAGCTAGAGAGATGAAACTTGATACACATGCGCAAGTCTGATGAAAATACATTTATTTTTGTTTATTTATTTATTTATTTATTTATTTATTTATTTATTTATTTATTTATCTAAGTATAATAAGGCTTATCGATGTATCTCGAAAGAGTAATGAATGCTCACAAGAGACAAGATACATCGAAATTAACACATAATTGAGAAAAATAAAATTGTTTCTATAAACGAAAATTTTTACAGATGTACATGATAATACTATTTTGAATCACTATTTTTTTTTTTTACAATACAAATAATTATTTTTATACTATACAAATATTTTTTTGATTATGATTGTTAGTTTTTAATTTTTTTAAAGAAATTTAAATACAAAAGATATACAAAAGTATATAAAAACATAAATAAATCTCTTTATATACAATATAAAACTTCATATAAAACTTTATATGAAAAATATTGGTGAAAAAAATCAAAAATTATTAAAATCTATAAGGCTATTTAACCAGCACCTAATTTTTTTCTTAATAATATATACATTTCTTTATTACAGTCTTTAATATCATTTGGCATTAAATTGTACATACGGATACTCATATAATCTATTTGATGACAAGCGAAGGAATGTTTCACTCTTGGGATGTCAATACATTGTTGTGCGTTTCTTAATGCGTATTGAATAGTTCTGTATCTTGGTTTATTTTCATAATAAAATTTTTGTGAATATCTTCCTAAACAGTTTAAGTATAATTTTTGTAAATCTAAAATTTCTGAGTTTGGAGTTTTTTTGGAAATTGCTAACAGTATATTTTTGTAAGGCTCTAAGTGGTTTTAAAGAAGTTGTATAAGTTCCTCCCCATATAAAAATCATATACTGTAAAACGGATTGAAATAAAGCCATGTATATATTTTTAATCATAGAATGATTAAGAATTGCATGCAGCGTTCTAATTGTAATTGTAATGGATTTAAGTCGTTGAAAAAGATTATTAATATGCTGGCTCCAATTTAGTTTGTAATCAATAATGACACCAAGATATTTGTAACTGTTAACCTGTCTTATACTAGGACATGTACAATTTTTAATATTAATGCAATCATGAGTATGGCATTTGATATTTTTGATAAAGTTATTATTTGGATATAACCTATATCTAATATAAACAGTTTTCTGTACATTTAATTGCATTCCCTTTTCATTTAACCACTTATTTATATTTAATATACTAGGACGGACTGCGACTCGCGGAGCGCGACAATCTTATCCAATAAAAGAGCGAAGCTTTTATTGTCATATTTCAACGTTTATTTATAGTTTGATCAGAGTAAAGACTTTAATTTTTGAATTTCATCGCGCCGAACGATCCACAAAGAATGCTTATTGATTGCCAACAGTCGCGAAATCGGAAAAGCTGGGTCAATCAGAAGACCATCAATGGTTTTCATTCTTGAAAGCGCAACATACGTTAAACCAAGTCCAAATTCAGTGTCACCAATATCAATCACTGCTTTGTCGACAGTTATTCCTTGAGCTTTATGCACAGTAATTGCGTTCGCCACTTTTAACGGAAACTGTTTACGTGAACAACTCACGCCATTTTTCTTGAATCCAACAGAGACAGGTGTAATCGGAACGACTCTGTCATACAGACACGGACCAGTATAATTGTCGAACTCAACCAGTATACATAATGGTAACTCACTAAGATGGTTTCTAGACAAATCTATCAGCGCGTGCAATTGTTTGTTTACATTTTTTTCAATGCATTTCAATGGGAACAGCTAAATGGTGATCATTCCTCGATGGCTGAACCGATTTTTAAAATTTTTATTTAGTGACCATCAGGATGGTCATGTCCACCTGTGTGCAAAATTTCATTTGTCTATGTTTTCTGGTTCAAAAGTTTTATGCGCAAAAAGAATTTTGATTTTCGTCTGATAACAGAGCTTTGCTAACGCTTCGCTCTAATCAATTTCTGCCTCTTTATAATTTATAAAATCATCTCTTGTGTAAGTCAATACCAAGTCATCAGCATAACGTTGTATATGGCTATACCAATTTTGACTAAAAATATCATTTATATATAAAAGAAACAAAAAAGGACCTAAAACCGTTCCTTGAGGGACACCAATTTTATTCATTTCTGAAGTACTAGATTCATTTTCATTCTTTAAAATTTGTTGTCGAGGAAAACCAAGCATGAGCGAGACCCGTAATTTCGCAATTTTGCAACTTTCTAAGCAATTTATTTTGATTAACGGAATCAAGTGCTTTTTTTTAGGTCAAGAAAAATTGAAACAGGACAGAAAAAATTATCAAGTGAGGTCGTTATTAATGAAACCAAATTATGTACTGCCATTTCAGTGCTTTTACCTTTTTCAAAGCCGTATTGCTTGCATGAAATAATACTATTTTTTTGAAAGAAATTCAACAAACGTTTTTTAACCATTTGTTCAAAAATTTTAGATATATTTGAGAGTAAAGATATAGGTCTATAATTGGCAATGTTTTATTATCCCCTCCTTTATAAATTGGAATAACAATTGCTGTTTTTAAAGTTTCCCGAAATTCTCCCAGTATAAATGAGGTATTTATTAAATGAGCTAAAGGTTTTGAAAGGTTATTAACATTCCTACATAATATCTTAGTAGTAATCTTATCAAAACCAGGTGAGGAATATTTTGACATATTATTGATACATACTGTAATTTCATTTTCATTTACTGGATGCAGAGAAAAAAGATTCCGATACATTTACATCTCGTGAACTGAAATTTTTATCTGTATTATCCTCATAAACTTGACACATGTTTATCAAACCTATCTTACATTTATTATTTGGTCTATTAATTCATGAGGGATTTTTGCTTCTTTTCTTTTCCTACCTGCAATCTCATTTATGATATTCCATTTTTCTCTATAAGTTTTAGTATTGCTTATTCGAGCCTTGCAATAATCAAATTTGGTCTGCCTTATAAGTTTAACCACATCATTACGAAGTCGTTTATATTTATTAAATAAAAGGGTATTCTGTCTATTTTTTAAATATCGAGATCTAAGTTTGTTTTTTTTTCTTATTTTTTTCAATTAATCATCTGTAAACCAAGGTTTTCTTTTTTTATATTTAGATGTAATCTTCAATTCTTTTGTAGAATAATTTATTTTTTTTTGCAGAACATTATTAAAATATAGATATTTATTTTGCAAACCTTGGATTGTCTGAAGTCTGTTCCAATCAATCATTGAAAGTTCTAATTCAACCTTTTTAAAAGTCAAAACTGTTTCTTTGAATTTATACTAAGTTTAAGATTTTTTTCTTCATTATAATTTTAACAAATGAGTATCATGCAGTGAACAGTTATATCACTATCAATAATATATGAATCTACTAAATGAGAAATTTTTTTTGAAGTAAATAAATGATCTATACAAGATTTTGTTGTCACCATTATACGGGTTGGGGATCTTATTATAGAAACTAAAGATCCCTTTACCATTGCGTTAATATATTTTTGTATGATATCATTAAACTCAACATTCAATATATCAATATTATTGTCTCCAAGAAGTAAAACTTTATCATTCCGAAACTTTTTTAGTTCTTTCCCCAGATTTTCAATAAAATTCTCCAAACTCACTTGATTTGAACGATACAAAGCGAAAATGTAAAATTCATCATTTACTTCTTCAACAGAGCATTTAAGAATTAAAATATCAATTCTATGTAAAAAAAATTGGATGTATTTCAGTAATATGGATACTTTTATGAATAAACATAACTATTCCACTGGCCTTATTTAAACCCGAAGTCATCTGGTATTTATCATATCCCTCCAGAAAAAGATGCGCATAATTGGGAAGATTTATCCATGCTTCCGTTAGGACCATAATTTCAATTGGGATTTTGAAAGATTCTAAATAAGTAATAAAATGATCAAAACTCTTTTGAATACTGCGGATATTCTGATGTATAATATTTATATTATTAATGCAATAAATGTGTGGGAATTTCTTCGGGATTATCAATAAATATTCCATTTCTATCATCATTTTCATTATCATTATCATCATGTTAATTTTTTTTTTCAAATCGGTTCACTGTTTCATGTTCTAATTGTACTAATTCATTAGAAAACTATATATAAACCATTGCAAACTATATATAAACCCGTCCGCTAGTACAAATTTCATAACTTCAGGATAATTCTCTAATATTCTATTTGCCTTTAGAGAATTATCCTTTTTTGCTTTGATAAAGGATAGGCTCTATCCGAAATGTCAGCTTTTTATTTTGATTTAGATTAATTATTTTTTTTATTATACCTTATTTTTTATCTTATTTGTATTTTTAATTAATATTTATTATTTACTAATTCGTTACTACGTGCTATCCAATTGCCACAACAAAGGATTCGTTATGACTAGGATTAAATGTCTCCGTTGTTTCTTGTTACAAAATTATGCCATATTCTTGACGAGATATCCAACTACATATAAAGGAGAACATGTGGGTTCGTCACGGAAACAGTTTTGCATTGTTGTTGCACGTTCAGGCATTGTCGGCGCTCTCTTAAAGCAGACGCCGGAACTGAAAAGTCACCTAAGCATTGTTGTCTGAGCAACAATTTTTAAATCAATCAATCACAAAACTATAAATAGAGGAGAAAATACGAGTTCATCAAACGAAACAATTTGAATGACTTGAATTTGATTAAGATAATTACCGCGCAAATTGCGCGTGGGACCCGTTCATTATAATAATAAAACATGATAAAAGCATGGTTTTAAATGAAACCCTTATTACATAACTTATTTGAAAAGTTAAAATCCTTCCCAGAAAAATATTCAATTGAAGAGCGAAAACCCCATCTAAATCGGATCATTAGTTTTTGAGAAAGTCGCGAACGTACGGATATATTGGGGTCAAACAGAGAACCTCCTTTTTTTGAAGTCGGTTAAAAATGCTACGTGTTTAATATAGAAAATGTTATTTTACTCTAATAATAAAAATTATATAATGAATGAAACAGAATAAAATTAGATAGCATAAATATAAATAAAATAGAACAGGAAAGTGAAATTAAATTTTACAGTAAATTAATGTTCTTTAGTTGTCTTTAGTAGGTGGAACATCGTTTACTATTTGTTAAACGCTATTAACATTTAGTAACACCAGGGATGGATGAAAGTACATCTTTCATCCATCTCTGGTGTCACTATGTGGTGCTTTTTTTGAATTTGAACTTATATTTTTTATTTCGAAAGCATATTTTTTATTCCTGAAAACACATTTTTATTGCTGAAATATCTTTCAAGAGTTCATGCAGTCCATTTTCCAGAAAATCAGCATATATCTTGGCATTCCTGCAGAAACTTTCGCTCCAGCAGTGGGCCATTGAAATGCCCGCCCGCATATTTACATTAAAACTTAGCTGGAAATGTCTGCATTTAGGATCAAGGAAGCCGCTTTGAACATTTCTTGTAACTTGAAAAGAAATAAAAATTGGAACCATGTTATTAGGACTTTTTGTGTTTACCTTGACCTCTATAATGCCCACTTAAATTTCTTTACACACGATTTGAAGTTTACTTTTTTATAAAGTCGAACCTCTCTTGAATAAGAAATGATATAACGACTTTTTCCATTTTTACTTTAGTCCTTACCTAGATAAACATGTAAATATTAACCATATTTCTGTCTAAGGAATAATTTTTTGGAGAGGGGCTAATGATTTCGTTAAAGGAAGTTCAACTCTATCAGGTTATGGTTATTTGTCGTGGATCGGAAATTTTTTTCTGTGGACCGGTGGTCAATAAACAGCCCAATAAAATTTCAAAAAGTGGCAAAATATCTTTTTGGAATCCGCATATGATACTAAACAACTATCCACAGCATAGTTGAGAAATGACTATCAGCTCTATCAGGTGGTAAGCGAGATTATTGTTCAAAATTTCGCATGATTGCAACAATAGAGCAGCGAGCAGGCCTACCTTATGTTTGTTGGCTATGGCTGAGGAGACTCCTAAAAATATAAGATATTTTTTTTGTTGACCCTGTTTTGATGAAATAAAACCTATATGTTGGCTCAAGCTACGCTCAAGTTACCTATGAAAACCTCATGGAAATTCGTCAAGTAGTTCTGGAGAATAGCGTGTTCAATACATAAATATACAGAAACAAAATTGTTACACTCCCTAATCATCCGCAATCCCTATCTTTCAAGGTGCTGACATGACGGTACATACAAATTTATTATATGTATAGAAGGTAGATAAGTAACATGTTGGAAAAGGTTTCAAAACGAAAGAAAGTTTTGAAACCGGGATATCTAAAAGCACCATACAAGATTACGCGGTGCCTTGAAGATAGCCATGTGGTCTTCGCGAGATCCGGATCCTTCCATCAATCCGTGATAACAGAATTTTGATTCACCCAGAGACAAATGAAAGTAAGAGACTGGCAGTGACCTCCCCTCCAGTGGTGCCTTCGCGCTGCCATATCGGGATTGGCAAGAAACAGCTGATCGCCGTAAGCAATGCATGTGAATCAATCGCAAACATTTATTTTTTCTAATATCTACCTAAGATATCTCGATGAATCTATTACGGAACCACCAGAAAAACTTTCTCTATTAAACCAAAAAATAATCATTCAAATCAGCCCATCTGATAAAAAGTTATTTGATGATAAATAAAGTTATTTTTAAACATAAATTAAAAAAAATTAGTTTAAAAGAAAAAAAAGGAAAATATTATATTAAACAATTAACTAGGAAAATTCTCCTTTATAAATTACAATTTTAAAGTAAATAAAATAAAATATACAGATTACATCAAATTACCTTTGATATGGGAGTATAATAATAACTCACTGGACTATATTAACGTGAAATGAGAACAGACAAGCGAAAGTAACCTCCCCCCCTCCCCTTTTAAAATAACAGTCATTGTTGTTCTGGCGCTATTCTATTGTTTCATAATTTATGAAAGAAAAACATGCCTGTCAGTTGTTGTGCATATAATTGCACAAATCGTTTTTTAAAAGGATCCAATATTTCATTTCACAAGTAAACATGTGTATTAATAATATGTTTATTATTTTATTCAACTGAGAATTTTTGTTCCTTTTTTTTGTTTAAAAAAAAATTGAGTACCTTTTAAAAGTATTTTAGGTTTCCAGATTTTCTTTTAATTTAAAATTTTAAAATCAATTAGCTAAAATTGGATAGATTATGTCAAGTTTGTTTATCAATAGTAAGAAACACCTTTAAATATATCCCCAGTTTGAATGTTCTGACTATATCAACATTCCATTATTGTCAGATAAAAAAAATTAAAATGACATTTTTTTTTTATTTTCTTAAAATAATTTTGTGACACAGCTTGTTAAATTATTTAAAGTATAAACATCTAATTGATATTTCAATAAAGATAAGTATTGTGATAAACATTTTTATTGTGATGAATGCATTAAAAAAACAACTGTCACTCAATGAATGAGCACCAAGCTCGTATAACTGTCACTCAATATTTGTACAATAGATTTCCAAAAGATGACATTCTTCTTAAAAAGTGGATACATCTTATTAGGCGTAAGAATTGGAAGCCAAACTCTTATGCTTCAGTTTTCTTCATCTATGCTTTCACTTGTCTTTGGCTAAGCCTCCATTATTACAATAACGATAGGAGTTGCGAGTTGTACGCGCTCTTTCAAAAATTCGTAAGGCATTGAATCAGCTATTGAAAGTCATTAAAAGTAAACGTTATCGTTAGGTAATGCAATAAAGTTTTTTTAAAAAAAATCAGAAAACAGGTTACGCTTACTAATACCTCTTGAAGTCATCTACAAAAACAGCTGAAATATCATTGAGAACATACGCCACCTTACGTTTCTGCCATTCCCATAATAGAGATCGCTGCACTTCCAGTGGCACCAGTAGCGCTCAGCAAAATGAAAAGAGCACTGCCAGTCTCTTACTTTCATTTGTCTCTGGATTCACCAAACCAAAACCCGTTTCCAGTCTTCCAAGATCTACGTAACATGTCGATACATTATGTCTGGTGTTCATGCAGTGTTAGCAGTGGTACTCTCATGTTACCATGAACATCATCCAGCTGAAAGACCCCATCATGGCGGTGCTACAACATGAACTCCATGAAACTGTGTAAATCATCCAGCACCTCAGCATACCAGAAAACGGTCAGAGTGTGTCTAGGAAATTCAAAATTTCAAAAATTTGCTATTTTGCTTTGGGTAGGAAATGCCAGAAAATCTGAAGGTGGTATCCGTTTCTCGTTTCGTTCTCGCGTTCTCGCGAAATTTATATTATAAAATTGAGTAAAATGTTGACAGAGGTTCTAAAAAGATTCAAAGAATACATGAGTAGAGAGTGTTTTGATGACTATGGCGTCTGGGCTATATACGAACCCTTCTTTCAGCCTTTAATAATGGAATTGTGATCCAACAGACCAACAACCCGTTTCCAGTCTTCTGTAGATCCACATAAAAACTAATATATAAAATGCTTAATCCCTAATCGATGAAATAGAGCAATGAGGGAGGTAAAAAAATATAGAGCATTGTAAATGTGCTTTTGTGTTAGGTTTTACCTGTCAAATTGACAGTAGTGATTTTGTCCCATTATAATAGGACACGTTGTGTTAGTATCGCTCTCATGTTGACAGTGACTTTTTTTACTATTCGCAATACTGTTAATTATCGCAGTCCTGCCAAGTATCACAATCCTGTCACAGATGGGATTTTTTAAAATTAGAATCGAACTTATTGCAGTTTTCTGTATTGCAGTAACCATTGTACGCCAGGCTTTCGAATAAAATCAAAATCTATAACATTATTTATTGGATGCTCTGATCGGTGCAGCAATGTTTGTCTGATGCGAACTGTTATGATCCGTTATAAAAAACCTGAGGTAAGACTGAAACCCAAGCTGTCTGTTTTCAAATCTTTGTCCCCATTTTCTTTCTATGATCATGAGTCTTGGGTAATGGCCGAAAAGTAGGAGGAAGGACAAATGTTCTCTACTAGATAGTGTTTAGCATCACAATAAGGCAATCTTTAGCTGCTGAACTGTTACTTCTCCGCATTGAGTGGTCTCAGCTGCATTGGTTTGTTCAGACGTACAGGGTTGCCGCAAAACGGTTTTCTTAAGCAGTTGCTATTTTCCAAGTCGGTGGTTGGGGGGGGGGGGGATGGACCTAAGTCGAAAGCCGATAAGAAAAAAAAAATCCTAGGTCAGGTGACCGTGGAGGCTGGGGAAGAAGAGGAGAAGTATGTTTAATATGAGACCAAAGGCTCGGCCTAGAACTATATGCCTAGATTACATTGATCATCAGGATTCGAGTCGCTTGGGTATTACCATTGAAGACATCGATCTGACGGCGGAAATTCTCGTGCGCTGCCCCGCGACCTTAACGAAAAAGCAGGTTTGAAAGTTAAGTAAACATTTTTATTTATTATTGGCCGTCCTATCAAATATCACAGTCCTTTCACAGGAAAAATTTATAATCAAAATCGAATTTACAGTTTCGCCTGTTGTGGCACCGTCGTATGACAGGCTTTAACACTAATGAGAAATAATTTGCTGCTATTCATCTTTATAACTGTTTTTTTTATGTAGGAAAGTATATGTGCATGAAAAGTAAATCTATTTCAAACTATCAATTTTCAACTATTTTATATTTATAAATGCCTTTCCTGAAATATCCATTTCTAATTTGACAGAAAAAGAAGGGTTTTTAAATTTTTTTCTAAATGATGTAATTTTTAGATAATATTGAAAAGTTTTTTGAGGTGTTCTGTTCTTAAAGAGATAAATTAGGTGATAGATTAAAAATATTCATAAATTTCATTTTTTTACATAAAAAAAAGTAGTTTCCAAATGTGGTCTCAGAGACCACGAAGCACCACCCATGTGGCAAACACCCGCGCCACCTCTGGTTTGTTAATTGTACCCCTGAAAATGATTGACTCAACAACAAAAACACCCTAACTTTTCTTTCCACTTTTTTTGTTTTCTGTTTCACCTTGTGCTTCCCTTTGGAATATTCTTTTTAATATTCACTATACGAACCCGCACTCACGAAAATCCTAATGCGATGTCTTAAGTACCAATCGATATTCCCTGTAAACGTGAAATCTCGTGTAACTTGAGAACGAAGCGAGATATCGAAAAATGGACGCCACCGTCAGACCTATCAGAAAATTCCAAATAGATAGGTCACATGACTACCTTTTATAGTTTTGAAGTGTGAATATTCAAAATGGCTGCTAAGCCAAAATGTCTGTATAACACAATGCTGTCAGCTACAATAACAATAGACTTGATCGAGCCTTCGATGAGCGCAGAAACAAAGGCACATGTCTAAAAAATTGCCTGAGAAAGTCTACATTTTCATCGTGCACCCATGTATGATAGCAATTTTTCCAAGCATAGAAAAGTAATTTTAAACATTATAAAAAGTTGAAAATGTTTTTTTATCTCTCATGGAATTATATTGACTATTTTTGGCAGTAAAATTTCAACAGAAAGTTATTAAAATAAACTAGCTCTGCCGCGACTTGGTACACGTGGGATTTATTTTTGACTTATTGTAAAGCTTCTTTATAAACGATGTTTGGAGTAGAATGATTGGAGAACGAACAAAGAGCTTGTTTGCTTCATACGGTGGAGAGCCACATAGAGCTGGCCATGCGAAAAGTAAATGACACTCAGGTCCACACCCGCAACACGCAGCGTCTGCCTTTGTGCTTTATTTATTCTCATGGCATAACATAAGCTCACCGGGAATTAAATACGTTTAAAGCGAAATGAGAAAATGTTAGGAATAAACGGGATTCGGCGTATAAAAAGTCGCTCGCCTGCGCCACTTCCTGTCAAAATTTCAGCTTCTATGATATTACACTGGAGAGATGTAACTTTAAGCCTCGTACTCTTGCACAATTTTGATGTGCTTAAATTTTGCAACAGAATAATAAGGACGCTTTTCTCAAATTAATTTTGTGTGATGGAAGGCCAGGTGCGCTGACAGAGGGTAAAAAATAGCCTGGATAATTTGTAGAGTCATCTTGGTCCATAACTATGTTAATAGAGATGTACTGTACATTTTCTCTCTCAACATGAGTAAGTATGTCCGAGTTATATCTTGCAGCTTGATCGTTTCAAAGTGTCAATATAGTCCTTTCACAAAGCCGAGAGTTTTCATGAATTGTTGTTTGCATTTGATCACCATAAAAAATGGTATCTTCAAGTGAAAGTACTGTACGGCACAAATTACCAGGCAAAACGATTTTGCCATGTGCTGTTGCCAATCTTTAACAATAAATCAGAAATTTGTGAATTTGTTTTGCCTCCTATTCGCGCCCGCATGTCCACTGTTAAGTGGATCCGCGTGATGTGTCGCCAGTAGTAAGGGCAGCCTTTTGTATACCACTTCTGGCCACGCCCACTACGCCCTCGCCTCAGGCGGTGGTATATAAATCGGCCTCATGCCACCCTTTCTTATCAGCAGAGATAAGATGAAAAGATAAGATAAGAACAGTTGTCGCCATTTTGAAAAACAGCGGCAATTTCTGTTTTTCTTCATATTTTTGAATCCCATTTTTATTATTATTTATGCATAATAATTATCCTTTATTCAATAACGATAAAAAGATAAGAAAGATGAAAAGATAAGAAAAAGGAGAAAGAAGAAGAAACGGAAAAAAGAAAGCGCGAGAGAGAGAGAAGGAAAGAAAAAGATGGAGAGAGAGAAAAAGAAGAGAGGAAAGCGGAAAGAAAGAGAAGTGGTTTTTTGGGGGTCGCTGCCTCTCCCTCCCACCCTGTGCTTGGTGTTGGTGGTCCTGAACCACCTGACATGTCGCCAGAGCACTCTTATGGCGACAGTACAAGGGATCCGGTCCACCCACGCCTATGCAGGCGGGTGGGCGGTTGAGGCAGCTGAGGTACTTCGAGACTCGACCAGGGCGCTGGTTCCTGTGCAGAAAGTGGAGGGCAGAGCTTAGGTAGTCGTAACACTCCATTGAGATGCCGAGCACCACCGCTACACACAGGGCAGCCGTCGCTGTGAGCCTCAAAGGGGATTCATCTGCACCCCCCTTATGCCGTGGCCAAGGGCATAAGAGCCGTGGTGATTCGGTTAACTAGGGATGGTTGGGCACCTTCCCCTGATTAGTGTAGCCACTGGGTAACAGATACTTAAACGTTCTCTTGGTTAGGGTGCCTATGCCGCAGCCATGCTTTATTCTGATTGGTGCCACCCAAAACAATTCGCCTTTGTTAATTGTCTATGGGTGAGAGAAACCCACATGTTGTCGATTTGTTTTGGCATTACTATTTGAAGGTTTGTTGTAAAGTCACTTGGTCCTGGGGTCAAATTTGGCAAAAAAAACAACCTCATGTCGCAGTGAAATCTAGTTCCCTCGGTGGCCGCACCGTTATATGGCGCTGCGTTTACCGTTTCTTCACAAAAGCTATGTTTGTGCGTGTTTCCAGGCCCATTGGCCGAATGTCTAGGCTCTCACACCATTCACCTTTGTGATGGTGGAGTATCCGACGGGTTTATAAGTCAGAAAGAGGTGTATGTTAAAAAAATGCGCCGTTATTCAATCCCTTCTCCTTCACCTTCGACTACGACGCTCCCCAAAGGACGTTGTGTGTGTTTACGAGTTCCCTCGGCGTCCGCAGCGTGATGACCAGGGTGCGCCATGCGTTCTACGACTCGCTAAACCATTAAAAATGGCTCCATAAAGGTTTTTTCCAGCTCTTTTCGCCCGTTGTCGCGCATCCAATGCGGTCTATATGTTGTTTTTAAACGTTCTCGTCGTGTGATTTTTTTTACGCTTTACATGGCGAGCAACGTTTGTAAACGGTCGCCGACGCGAACATTGCTTCGTTACAGCGAGGTTGTCGGCCATTAGGCGCTCGCACGACGCGAATAAAGGTTTCTGTGCGCGAATAGAGGGTCTGTGGGTGTTTGTATGCACAAACGTCGTGACACGACGTCTAAAAACGTTTCAAGGCTCCGCATAAATAAAATTTTTCGTCCCCATGACGGTTTAATCGTCGAGTTCACGACTTCTGACGGCGAGCGTTGTGCTAACGAGGGCGTCGATCTCCGCGTGTATGAGTGAAAGTCTGGGTAAGATTGTATGTACCTTTTATACAAACGGAAAAAGCAAAGTCGATGGTCACTTCACCAACGCCCTTCGTTACACGTGTGGCACACAACAGATACCGACGTCGTTTTCTCGTGAAATACACC
This sequence comes from Rhysida immarginata, assembly GCA_023313115.1. NCBI lineage: Eukaryota > Metazoa > Arthropoda > Chilopoda > Scolopendromorpha > Scolopendridae > Rhysida > Rhysida immarginata. Next base: position 2,678,507 of record JAHWFO010011831.1, on the reverse strand, counting down.
GGGAAACAGAACAGTTTACAATGTTTTTGTGTTACCTAATGCCGTTCTCGTTCTTCCTCTCTCTCTCTCTTTTTCTCTCTCTCTCTGGACAGTTATCATGTTTTAAATACGAGTTTTTGATGTGTTGTGTTGTTTTAAGGAGATGCCGCGATGCTCGCGCACAGTGGCTGTAGGGATTGATGATTACCGATTGGATAGGATTGAATCACCGGTGAAAAACGTAAACTTTTTAAACCCTCGAATTTACCGAAAAAATACAATACAACACATTTTGATTCCTGAAGAAACATCTAAATTAATGCATTCTGTTTCCAACGTACATTCACATGGCTCGGTGTAACTTGGCTGAAGGTATGCGCGCGCGCAACGACAACAGCTGTGGCGGCGGTGGTCGCTGCCTCTGTTTCGGTAACAACGATTGACACATGTTATGGCTATCAAAACAAAATTAAATTTCCCGCATTCAAAAAATAAAATAAATGCATAATTTTTTTTTTTTTACCCCTTGCAAAAAAAAAATTTTTCCCCACAAAAAAATTTTAATGAATTTTTTTACCCCACATAAAAAATAAAAACAGTCTATTTGCCTTCTTATTATTTTTTATTATGTTTGTTTTGTTTTGTTTTTTGTTTTTTACAAGAATTATTTACAAGATTTATTTACAAGAATTGTACAAGTATTATTTACAAGTGTTATTTACAAGAAGAATAATAAAATATTTTTACAAAAAATTTTGTGTTCTTCTTCTTCTGCTTCTTACAATACTGTACGTGTTTTCGAGGTAAATCCCACCCTTACCGTTTGAAACTACTCTGGTTGATTTTGTTGGTCGTGCATAAATGTACACGTTTTGTGTTTTCCAAACGAGTAATAGGACATCTCACAAACGCATTTACGTTTTTCTGTTTCTTTTCTCATTCATTACAAAACGACATAAAGAATTTGGTTGGAGTGAAATGGAATGAAAGTCTTCGCTTTTATTTCGGAATAAAACAGTAAAGAAATATATTGTCTGTGTTCTTCTTTCGAATGTTAATTTACTCGTATAGGTATGTAAAAGACACATGCTTATGTGCCAAACAGTACAACACATTCATAAGGGAACATGTGTACACAAGTTTATGTTCAAGAGTGTTGTAATACAAATGTTTTACCTTTCGATTAAGTGTAAATAAAATGACTTTCACACACTATTATTTTTAATCTAATGTTTATTATGACAACTTCTGTTCACCGCATTAACTAGTTAATCTAACAGATGGCAACGAGAACTTTTGTTTGTATGATTTGATTGCGGACAAATATACATTGTACATGATCTAGAATATTTTTCTAGGATTTCTGCTTGTAATTTTTGAAGAAGAAGAAAATTTTTTTTATTAATGTTGAAGTATTCAATTTTACATTTTCATGTTACACAATCACGAGTTTATGCACAGACACATTTTCTGAAAGTTTCTTTGTGTGCGAGGCGGCTTCGTCTTTGTTGATAAGGTGGATGCTGAATTTGTTCTTAATCAACAAAACTGATCTGAACTAACGTTTTATTTTCATCACTTGATGTATCTCTCTTTCTATGACCGTCAGTAACGTTTGTGATCTTGTGCGGTTGATATTCTAAAGACATTGATGTGACGAAAACTGTATTTCATAATATACATTTCTAAACAGTTTTGTTTTAATCAAAAAACGTGACAATGAGTATATGCTAATGTGTTCTACATAATGAAAACAAGATGTAACAACTACAATTCTAAAAACCCTGTTTTAATCAAAAAACGTGACAATGAGTATACGACGATGGGTACTACGTCATAAAACAGACAACCGTATAAATACTCGTGTTTTGATGCATAGTTAGCTCATCGTGCAACAATCATCTTGTTAGCGACCTAGCTGCCGTCCATTGACCCTACTCTGCTCTAATCAATTCAACTAATATTCCAGATTCTACTTGTACAAGTAAGTTTTATTTTATAGTTATTTTAATTTTTTCTTGCGATTTTTCATAGTTAAGTCTTTCCTAATTACAATTTTCCACCTTTTTCTCTCCTACCCATAATAGAACCTGAAACACTCGTTCATTTCCGACATTTTTTCTTCTTAGTGGCTTCATTTAACGAAACATCTGTCACAGATTACCGCCCCCAATCCCTTACTGATTTAACCGTATGATTTTCTCTCTCTCTCTCTCTCTCTCTCTCTCTCTCTCTCTCTCTCTCTCTCATATGATTTAATTAATTCATCTATATTATTATATATTATGAGTTTCTCAAGTAATGATAATTTCTTTTTTTCTAGTCGGCTTACGACGACATCGTACTACCCTCACGAGACTTCTCTTCAGAAGACGATTCTTTCGAGGTTTGGACCAGGTTGGTGTTTCAAAAGTCTTTTTTTCCATGTTTATTTTAATCAAAAAAAAGTGTCTTTTAAATCTTAAAAAGAACTTTTTTTTGTGTTCTTCTCGTAGCCTTTGTTTCCCGGGCATTATACAGATTTAGACCTGTAACAGATTTAGGTTACCTTCTACTTTTACAGAAACAAAGTTAAGGAGGACGAATTCGCAGACTGCAACAGAGTAATTTCCTAAAAATGTTTTTTAATGTATTACAACCTCTGAATCTTTGTCCGAGACCAACCTTCACACACCACATCCACTACAACAAATTCTATTGCAACGATGGTGACGACACCCGTCACAACCTTCACCAACACCACCACGCCTATTACACCTCCGTATTATTGCCCTCCACAGTCCCAACCGCTCGACCTCTGGTGAGACGGGAAGACCACCCAAATGATGATACATCGAGCGATCCGGTAACCCATTTCCCTCCATCCAAATGCAGTAAACTTTCCCTAACATATCAACTTAGGCAAAGGGGAAGAGGGAAACCTCAACCCGCTCCTTCTCCTCCTCCTCCGACACCCACCCTCTCTCTTCAACCTGGTTTTTCTGTTACCTCCGCCTCGTACACATCAACTCCTTCACCACCCATCCTCTCTCTTCAACCTGGTGTTTCTGCTACCCTGACCTCATCCCTGACTTCTTCGCACCCACCACCCATCCTATCACCCCAATTTAACCCTCCCTCTCTTATACCTGTTTCCGAACAACCTCAACCCTCCACCTCTCGCACCACGTTGCATTCTAGAAATCCACCATCACCCGGAGAAGATGGTCCCTCGCCCGGTTCGGAGGTAGATCTCGGCCATTTTTATTCCCTTCAGGAGCTCGGAAGAAGTCGGTCCCGTAAATATAGAACAGAGGTGACCAAATATAGAATCTCTCTCTAGAATATTCACCAAGTACCCTTGGGGGAGTTGGCCGACAAATTCAGGTCTATCTTCGAGGTTGTTTTTGACCGTACTTTAAGAGGGAATTCGAAATACGATCACGCACGTGTCGTCTTTCGTGCTCCCTCATTAACGGATGCTGTTAATACAGGGTTTAGGGAAATTAACGAATACACAGGCGAGAAGGTGCTCGAGTTTTTACAGGCCTTAGACCAATCACACTCGGGGCTTTTGGCGAACGAACCACTCGAGATAAACGTGGTGCTTCTTCATCGCCCTCGCCCGCCCACAGGTCAAAATGCTCGAAAGGCTGCACTTCTGGGGAATCATTTAATGAGAAAGACCTCAGTCGTGCAGAATAAAAATTCTGATGCGTTGTGTCTTCCCCGTGCACTGGCTGTTGCAAGGGCCAATGAGGAGAAAAATTTGGCGTGAGCCAGTGGTGATACGGCACAGGCAGCGAAAGCTGAAAAAGAATACCATGCCCTTATAAGACCTGATCGCTACCTATACCAAACGACAAAAGCACAAGAATTATGTAAAGTGGCGCAGGTAGACATCACCTCCCCTGGAACCGTGGAAAGTTTAGACAAATTTCAAAAACATTTTGCTGCAACAAATCAAATAGTTGTCCATCTTCTGAATTCCACGGTTTCCAGGGAATTGTTTTACCCTCCCCAATTCACGGAACCCCTACCGCCGCATACGTTGCATTTATTACTCCACAACGATCATCGTAAACCTCCAAGGGTACTACGGCAAGGCAGGTTTTTGCGATCGTTGTGGTATCGTGTTTCACAACTACCACCAAAAGAAGAAACACATATGCGGCGGTCGGTGTTCCTATTGCGGCGGACAACACTACACACAGCAATGCCCCGAATTCAAATACTGCGGCGTATGCAACAGATACTTTCGAGGGAACGGATGTTTTGACAATCATTTGGCAACTTCAACTGCCACAACGCTACCAAAGCTGAAGACATGCAGCACGCATCATCGCTGCGTCACCTGTGGATGTGACTTTCAGAAATCAAAAGGACATGCGTGTAAACCCAAAGGTTGTCCCAGATGTCGTGGTAATCACGAACCGGGGTTATGTTATGTCCTCACAGGGACAGAGAAAACAGCCTTGCCACCGACTGAACGTGTCAAAACATCCGATCCCACACACAGGTACGTATAATTCGATGTCGAAACTAGAATTGACACTGTGTCAGCGGAATTGAAGCCCGTGCTCGTCATCGTGGGGTTTTGCGAGAAACCAGGGGAGGGGGTGTTCTAATATAAGTCGTTTTGGGGTGAGCAGGGGTTTGACGCCTTTATTAAATTTTTATTGCAGTGGACTCCAAAACGCGGCCGTAAACCTGGTAAAGATACAATCTCTTTCGTAAATACAACGGTCTTGGCACACAATTTCAAATCTTTTGACGGAAGTTTTGTGCTTAATTACCTGCTAAGACAGGGAATCACGCCTGAAGTTATTTTTCGTGGATAGAAGATAGTTCTCATCTCGATCAATTCGATGAAGATTCGGTTCATCGACTCTCTGTCATTTATTACGGTTCCCTTGCGCGAATTCCCTAAAACTTTTTCTTTGAAAGGGTTTTTTTCCCTTCACGTTGTTAAACGAAAAAGCAACAGTTACAAAAGGCCTCTCCCCGACGTTAAATATTTTGACGTGGGGGGTATGAAACCACATGTGTACTAGGAATTTCTCGCGTGGTATACAGTAGAGAAAGTGCGCTTGGGTGACCAGTGGTCTTTGGAAGAGGAATCGGAGGCCTATTGTCGCAGCGACGTCAAATTGTTGGCTGAAGGTTGCGAACCCTTCTCCTCTATAATGGAACGTTTTACTGGCTATGACCCGTTCCGTAAAGATGTAACTATTGCCGGATTTTGCAACAGAGTGCTCCGTGAGCAATTCCTCGAACCACATTCAATGGGTATCATCCCTGCTGGCGGTTATGGCGTGAACGAGCGCCAGAGTTTGATAGCGCACCGGTGGTTGGCATGGCAGGAGCAGCAAAGGAAGAGCACCGGTGGTCATATTCACACTGCATCGGATGGTATAGGGGAATATCGCGTCGGACCGTCCCGATTAGATGGAATTGACCACCTTGAGAAAACAGTCTATGAATTCAACGGGTGCTTCTACCATTCCTGCCCAACCTGCACGCTATCGCACGCGAGGAGTCCATATGAGAAACTTTCTAATAGAGAGAATTATCAACGCACCCTCGACAGACTTCGTTTTCTGAGAAGTGTACTCCCTGACCACAAGTTTGAGGTGATGTGGGAGTGCGAGTACGAGGACGCTTTGAAACGGGATGCGGCAATGTCTACCTTTTGCAACGGTCTTAAGGTGAACGAATCGCGCCACATGAGCCCCAGAGATGCATTCTACGGCGAAAGAACGGAGGCATTTTCGGCTATTGCCGATTCGACTGAAACGGAGCACCTCACCTATTTAGATTTTACCTCCTTATATCCCGCTGTTAACAAATATAAACAATATCCACGCGACCATCCGGTAATCATCAGGTCGAATTTCGACGAGACCCCGAATGCGTACTTTGGGTTGATATACGCCACTGTTTTACCGCCGCAATACCTTTTCCTGCTGCTTCTACCTTACAGATGTAGAGGTCGACTGCTTTTCCCATTGTGTAGAAGCTGTGCAGAGGTGCCAAACGGTGAGCTTTGCTCCCATGAACGCGTGTTGTGTTCTGTATGGGCGTCCCTTGAATTCTATCAAGCCTTGGAGAAGGGTTACACTTTGATAGAGATGCACGAAGTTTGGCACTATCAGCGGCGTTTCACTTATGACGCGGAAGGTGATGAAACGCATTTTTTCGCTGAATATGTAAACACCAACGCATTTTCTCGCTGAATATGTAAACACCAACGCATTTTTTCGCTGAATATGTAAACACCAACGCATTTTTTCGCTTCTATCTTTGGGGGGGAAATAGAGGCCTCTGACTGGCCTGTTTCTGTCACAACCGAAAAAGAAAAAGAGGCTTTCATCGCCGAAGTAAAGTTCAAGGAAGGCATCGATTTAAAGACAGAAAGAATAGAGAAAATTCCAGGCTTGCGTGCAATTTGCAAGCTATGCTTAAATTGTGTTTGGGGTCTTTTGGGAATGAACAACGAAACAAAGACAACGAGACGTTACATAAACAATTATGCTGAGTTTTTTAAAGTTATGACGACGCCTTCCTTGGAGGTAACGAATTTGGACGTTGTGAATGAAGAAATAGTGCTTTTGACTTACGCCTCTACTCACCCCACGACTAATCAAAAAGGTAACGCAGTCATTGCATCGTTCGTAACGGCATACGGTCGCCTAGAACTTTATAAAGCAATGAAAAAACTTGGCCATTGTTTGCATTATTGCGACACGGATTCGCTTCTCTATAGTGAACCGGTCGGAACGGAACTCCTCCTTCGTGGTTCTAATTTAGGACAGCTTACGGATGAAAGCTTACAAAAGTACGGGCCTGGTGTTTTCATCGAAAAGCTTGTCATCGCCGGCCCGAAAAATTACTGTTTGTTTTTTTTTTTTTATGTAGGGAAAAAAAATTCATTTAAAATTTTTATGTGGGGAAAAAAAATCATTAAAATTTTTATGTGGGGAAAAAAAATTCATTAAAAGTTTTATGTGGGGAAAAAAAATTCATTAAAAATTTTTATGTGGGGAAAAAAAAATCATTAAAATTTTTATGTGGAGAAAAAAAATTCATTAAAATTTGTATGTGGGGAAAAAAAATTCAATAAAATTTTAATGTGGGGTAAAAAAATTCATTAAAATTTTTATGTGGGGAAAAATTTTCTTTTTGCGAGAAGTAAAAAAAAAAAAAGAATTATGCATTTATTTTATTTTTTGAATGCAGGAAATCAATATTGTTTTGATAGCCATAACACGTGTCAATCGTTGTTACCGAAACAGAGGCTGCAACCACCGCCGCCGCAGCTGTTGTCGTCGCGCGCGCGCATACCTTCAGCAAAGTTAGACCGAGCCAGGTGAATGTACGTCGGAAACAAAATGCATTAATTTAGATGTTTCTTCAAAAATCACAATGTGTTAAATGGGCAGTTATTATTGTATTTATTCGGTAAATTCGAGGGTTAAAAAAGTTTACGTTTTTCACTGGTGAATCAACCCTCCCCAACCGGTAATCATCAATCCCTACAGCCACTGTGCGCGAGCACCGCGGCATCTCCTTTAAACAACACAACACATCAAAAACTCGTATTTAAAACACGATAACTGTCCAAACATGAGAGAAAGAGAGAGAGAGAGAGAGAGAACGAGAACGGCATTAGGTAACACAAAAACATTGTAAACTGTTCTGTGTCCCGGTGTAATTCACGAGATAACGACGTCGGTATCTGTTGTGTGCCACACGTGTAACGAAGGGCGTTGGTGAAGTGACCATCGACTTTGCTTTTCCGTTTGTATAAACGGTACATACAATCTTACCCAGACTTTCACTCATACACGCGGAGATCGACGCCCTCATTAGCACAACGCACGCCGTCAGAAGTCGTGAACACGACGATTAAAGCGTCTTGGGGACGAAAAATTTTATTTATGCAGAGCCTTGAAAAGTTTTTAGATGTCGTGGCACGACGTTTGCGCATACAGACACCCACAGACCCTCTATTTGCACACAGAAACCTTTATTCGCTTCGTGCGAGCGCCTAATGGCCGACAACCTTGCTGTAACGTCTACAAAAAAAGGGATCCTTTTTTGGAAAACACCGATTTTTAATGGTTTAGCGAATCGTAGAACGCATAGCGCGCCCTCGTCATCACATTGCGGACGCCGAGGGAACTCGTAAAGCCCACAACGTCCTTTGGGGAGCGCCGTTGCCGAAGGTGAAGGAGAGGGCGAGGGACTTGCGCGCCCTCGTCATCACGCTGCGGACGCCGTGCGAACTCGTAAACACACACAACGTCCTTTGGGGAGCGTCGTAGTCGAAGGTGAAGCAGAAGGGATTGAATCGCGGCGCATTTTTTTAACATGCACCTCTTTCCGACTTATAAACCCGTCGGATACTCCACCATCACTAAGGTGAACGGTGTGAGAGCCTAGACATTTGGCCAATGGGCCTGGAAACACGCACAAACATAGCTTTTGCGAAGAAACGGTGAACGCAGCGCCATACAACCTTGCGGCCACCGAGGGAACTAGATTTCACTGCGACACGAGGTTTTTTTTTTTTGCCAAATTTGCCCCCAGGACCAAGTGACTTTACAACAAACCTTCGAATAGTAAAGGTACAGCAGAGGAGGGTGGTAGCTCCTTTTCTATTGTAAAGATCCAAATGAGCACTATTAACCTAAGAAGAGGCGTAGTGAAGTAATGATTCTATTAGCGAAGTCTATGGCTGGTCAGTATTCTCCCCAATCTTCTTATATACGGTATATAATGAGAAATCCTCCTGCTCCGTGCCCGTTTCCATAGTGACGAGCAACAATTTAAGTTTCATTGTTTCCAACAAATGAAAAAACACTGATTGTTAAAATGCAAAAATCTCAGCCAACAAAAAAGACTAATAAAAAACCTTATATTTTTTTATAGGCTACAGTTCAAAAATATATTGTCGTCATAGATTTAAGAATATAAATCTATTGAAATTTATAAAAACAGCACACTATAACAAATCAATAAATCAAATTAAATCCTTAGTAAGTAATTTATCTATTCTAAATTATGAAATTCAGTACATGTAAGCGATTCTTATTTTTTTAATTTAAATAATTAATAATAACATTCAAATAAAATTTTGAAATTGATTAACAATTAAAGTCACAAGTACGTAATATTAGTTTTTACATTTTACGATATTCGCTATATAAAAATAAATTTTCAGCTGAATGAATTTATAAAAAGTAAAAATTCATAAATTAGAAAAATAAAAAAATCAAATTGAAAAAAATCAAAAGTACATTACATTTTTTCTCATTTTTAACTGACTTCAAAAAAAAGAGGTTCTCTGTTTAACCCATATATATCGGTATGTATGTATGTTCGCGATTTTCTCGAAAACTACTAATCCGATTTAGATGGGGTTTTCGCTCTTCGATTGAATATTTTTCTGTGAAGATTTTTAACTATTGAAATAAGTTGTGTAAAACCGGTTTTTTTTTAAAACCCATCCTTTATCATGTTTTATTATTATAATATCTCGTCAACAATATATCATATTTTTGTAACAATAAACAACGGATATTTTTAATCGTCGACATAACGAATCCTTTGTTGTGGCAGTTCGACAGTACGTAGTAATGGATTAGTACCATTAGAACATGAAACAGTGAACCGATTTGAAAAAAAAAATTTAACATGTATTTTCATTGGTCCTGCGCATGTGTACCAAGTTTCAGCTCTCTAGCTTCTAGGGAGGTTGGTTTAATATGATTATAATATTTGACCTAAACATTCTAACATTGCAAATTAAATAAAAGCGTTTCATAATAATAATTAAAAAGGTGGTTCTCTCGTTGACCCAAGAGTATTTTTCTGGGTAGTTTTTTTTTTTTACCGACTTAAAAAAAAGAGGTTCTCTGTTTGACCCGTACATATCCGTATGTATGTACGTTCGCGATTTTCTGAAACACTATTGATCTGATTTGGATAGGGTTTTCGCTTTTCATTTTTTTTATTTTAATTTTTGTGTGTGTGTGTGTGTGTATAATTGTGTTAAAATATAGTGGTCGTGCCCCCAAAAATGGTCTGCTAATGTAATAGAGCAATGAGGGAGGTAAAAAATAAATGGAACAATGTAAATGTGTTTTTATGTTAGGTTTTACCTGCCAATTGACAGTAATGACTTTGTCTTATTGTAATAGGACACGTGGTGTTAGTATCGCTCTCATGTTGACAGTGACTTTTTTACTATTCGCAATAGTGTTAATTATCGCAGTCCTGCCAATTATCACAATCCTGTCACAGATGGGATTTTCTGAAAATGGAATCGCACTTGCAGTTTCCAGTATTGCAGTAACCATCGTATGCCGGGCTTTTGAATAAAATCAAAAGCTATAACATTATTTATTGGATGCTCGAATAGGTGCAGTAATTTTTGTCTGACGCGAACTGTGGTGATCTGTTAAGAAAAACTTGAGCTAAGAAAGAAACCCAACCTGTCTGTTTTCAAATCTTTGTCCCCATTCCCTTTTATGGTCATGACACTTGGATAATAACCGAAATAATGTCGAAATTAGGTTCTAAGAGGTAGGACAAATGTTCTCTATAGATAGTGTTTAGCATCACAATAAGGCAGTCTTTAGCTGCTGCTGCTACTTCTCCGCATTGAGAGGCCTTAGCTACATTTGTTTTCCAAGTCGGTGGTGGGGGGGTAGGGGGGGGTTAGAACATGAACTTGGTCGTAAGCCCGTAAGAAAAAAAAATCATAAGTCAGGTGATCGTGAAGGCTGCGGAAGAAGAGAAATATGTCTCATAAGAGACCAAGGGGTCGGACTAAAATTATGTGGCTAGATTACATTGATCATCAGGATTCGAGTCGCTTGGGTAATACCATTGAAGACATCAACTTGACGGCGGAAAATCTCGTGCGCTGCCCCGCCAAAAAGCAGGTTTGAAAATAAGTAAACATTTTTATTTATTACTAGCAAAGGTACCCGGCGTTGCCCAGGATAATTACACTTGGATGTAAACAGAACAATCTCAAAACATTAAATTAAAAATTCTTAAAAGAAATTCGAAAAAAATCTTTTTAAAGGCTCACAATGGCTGAACCTCTCCAAGGATACCACTGCTAGTCTAAATAATTTCTTACTCACGTAAACTTACCTCAGATGTATACTTAGTGTTGTTGCAATTTCCACTCTTCTCTCGATGTGTTGAAGCAAAACTTGGCCATTCATCACTTTGTGCAGTCTAGCGGTCGCCGATTCTTCTATTTACTTGCTTCCCATTTGCTCAATACATCACGGAGCTAAAGGAGTGCTTCCTCTGTCGTCTTTCCACTCTTTCTCAATAGTCTGCTAACTCTACATTATCTCCAGTTACTGATCATTTTTAAAGATTTTCAAGAAATTGTTAAGTACTAAGAACTCTCTTTTCTAAGAAAAGCCTGAATAACAGGAATTCTATGCATTGTTACAAATTGAAACTTATCCATATTACATCATCATTTTATGTTCATTGTTATAATTTTTGGAAAGATTGCTTTATCATTGCATCATCATTTTGAGCTCATTGTTATTGGTGAATTGCGGGTTGAAACCATTGTTGATATCTATTGTTGCACAAACTTTTATTTGCATTGTTGGTCATGAGATCTATATTGTTGGTTCGTGCAGAGTGTTTGTGAATTGCGTGTTGATACCATTGTCGCAAAAACTTTGTCTTGCATTGTTGGTCATGTGATATTTCTCATTAATATGCCCTGCCATAACCATGAATATCGATTTTTTATCAATAATTATTAATTTTTCGAAATCTGAAGTAGACAGTGACCTTCCTCATGCTTTGAAGGTCATGTATGCGAAATTTCTTCAAGATCAGAATAAAACTGTAGATTTGTATAAAAAACGTACACACACACAGACAGACCCACAAACATCCTTCTTTATATATATAGATAGATTGATTGGCAGTCCTATCAATTATCACAGTTCTTTTCACAGGCGAATTTACAAATAAATCGAATTTACAGATTCGCCTGTTTTGGCACCGTCGTATGACGGGCTTTAATACTAGTTATAGATAAAACACTTACATTGTGAAATCTTAGTTGAAACGTCGGATGTTTGTCCTACGAAAGTTTAGTCGTCGTGTGCGGAATGACTTTACAAAAAGATGCGAAGAATTCGCTGACATCAGAATGCAGAGAGAGGCTCGGGAAATTGGAGTAGCTATCAGCAACATGCAATAAAAATAAAATGAAGTTTAATACACATGAAGGCAAGGTAGTTAAAATCTTGGTATCACCAGGAGTCAAGCATTCTTATCGTTTCCTATACCGCTAACACTTTCAATATTATAGTTCATTAATTATTACTGCAAAGTTACTCGTTAACAACGGAAAATGAAGCGCAGTCACGTGGACGCTGCGTGGTCGAGCCCATTTGCAAGCCAGACAAACCGCAAAAGCTGGCGCCAGTTCGCTCTTCTCCTCGGTTGGCGTTTCCTCAAGCCTGGGTTCCTCCAGATGAGGCTCCGTATACGTCTGTGTATCGCTCCCCGTCGCCTTCTCTCCCTTATTTGCTCGTCTCGGATCCGTTATTCCATATTTTGTAGCGCCCTTTCTTTTCTTACACCAAATTCGAAAGTTACTCTTGCTCCGCTCCCGATAACTCTTTCTCTTGTTCTACTCTTCAATTCACGTCGTGCTGTAATTTCTCCTATCTTCCCTTCGGGTTTCATCTCTCTTATTACTCCTCGAGCATTTCTCGACCGTCCTCGTCGGAAACCAAATTCGCTCTCCCAGTTTTTTCTTTTCTTTCTTCCTCTCTACCCTCTTCACTTCCTCTTGGAGTCGCCTGTCTTCTCCTATTCCCAGTGGGGGTGCTTTTTCTGCAAAGCACTTTTGCTTGCTTCTTTTTCTACTTTCTTTCTTCTTTACTTCTTTGCTCCCGTTTCGATTGGCTCTTGATCGAAAGTCGCCCTTTTTTTGCTGACACTAACGCATTATTCAGTCAGAGCCTCATCCCAGTGTTTGTCATCATTCAAGTATTGCTCTCAGCAAGCATCACATTAAGTGAGATATTCAACCCCATTAACCGTTCGTAGAAACGCACACTCGTAAAAGCAAGCGCAAAGGGAAACATTCAGCATTGTTTAGATGAGCTGTGAACACTCTTCGAATATCGTATTCTATAAATATGTCGAGCTCCCCTTTTTGCAGCTGTGCCACGCCTTTTACGATAGAAGATACCTTACTGCTTGTCGTAAGTATTGAATGACGAAATTTCATCATCCAACATAATTCTCGCAATTTCACAAAACCGAGTATGCCAACAAAGTAGTTTGTCTGGGGTTTTCGAACCGACCTGTAACATATTCAAAGTTAAATATAATTGTTATCCTTCTGCAATCATCGAGAAAAGTTCACAGGCAGGTGTCTTTCATGAATAAGAGAATCTCAAAATGCGCCATACTGCCTCTGAAGAGCTTATGTATCGGGCCGACTGAAACGGTGTGACTTCATCATGTTCAATTTCAACGCAGAAATGTTGTAGATAATATATTTGATAGATTCAACGCTTTTCCACATTTCAGCGTTGAAGCTTGAAATGTTGTAGTATAATATCGGCGAATATGGTACGACTAATCTATTGTCCAAAACAATTTCTTATTAGTGCTGTAAACCCAGCTGTAAATCATCTTCACTCGCTATCATTTGCTTTTGGATATATCTTTTAGAACACCGGCGGTCCTAGATAGCCGTCCATCTTATCCATAACAATAAAGGAGGAAGTATTGTAGAGCGTCATAAGTTCGATGTGTCTCATGAATGCGTTGAAGACAATCGTCTCATGTGCGCAATACTATATGATTTGTAGCATTTCTGAACAACCAAATCAGTTGCATCTTCATTTGTGACAGGAACATTGTACCTGCCGCTATGTCCAGCAACGGGTCGTTTATCTGCACTAATGACAAATTTATAATCATTATTTTTGCCCTTGCAAAATGGACTCTAGTGCAAATTTAAAACTATGAATATATGGATTCACTTGATGCAGCAGAGCAATCACATCATTATTAAGTTGTGGAAAGTTTTGATTTCTAATATAAGCATGTGCTTCATAATTAGACACAAAATAAATCTTAAGAAACTTGAGTTCATTTTCGGGCAACAAAGCATCGATAAGTGGTAATCCAGGCCTTGAACCTTAAAGGTAGGCATGAATGGTCCTTCCGTTATTTGTTTCCCGCCAAAAGACGTCATTTGAAACGCATTATTATACGCACGGGCTTTATCCAAAAAGTGCTTTGATTGTGGATGATAACCATACAGTTCACAGGGAAGTTCTGAAAAATTTCAATATGCAATTTTTCACTCAAGGAAGCATTAAAGACGTTGCTTTTTGCTATTTCAGACCCTTAAAAAATGTAAAATTTACGACCATTCCACCAAATGAAGAAAATGTGGCTTATAATCAAAATGTGGCAAGATTTTATGTAAATGCACTTTTTTCCTTTATCAACCCAAAGAAGTTCAGCTTTTCCCGCCAACATTTCATTTAACGAGCGTCGAAAAGGATCAGCAGCTAGGCGAGGATCATCACTTTGTGCAGTCTAGCGGTAGCCGATTCTTCTATTAACTTGCTTCCCATTAGCTGAATACATCACAGAGCTGAAGGAGTGCTTCCTCTGTCGTTTTTCCACTCTTTCTCAATAGTCTGCTAACTCTCCATTATCTCCAGTTACTGATCATTTTTAAAGATTTTCAAGAAATTGTTAAGTACTAAGAACTCTCTTTTCTAAGAAAAGCCTGAATAACAGGAATTCTATGCGTTGTTACAAATTGAAACTTATCCATATTACATCATCATTCTGTGCTCATTGTTATTGGTGAATTGCGCGTTGAAACCATTGTTGATACCTATGGTTGCACAAACTTTTATTTGCATTGTTGGTCATGAGATATATATTGTTGGTCCGTGCAGAGTGTTTGAGAATTGCGTGTTACCATTGTTGTAAAAACTTTGTCTTGCATTGTTGGTCATGCGATATTTCTCATTAATATGCCTTGCCATAACCATGAATATCGATTTTTTATCGATATTTATTATTTTTCCGAAATCTGAGGTAGACAGTGACCTTCCTCATGTTTTGAAGGTCATGTATGCGAAATTTCATCAAGATCGGAATAAAACTGTAGATTTGTATAAAAAACGTACACACAGACCCACAGACAGAACCACAGACAGACCCACAGACAGACCCACAAACATCCTTCTTTATATATATAGAAGATAAATGTAATTTTAGTTTCTATTTTTTCTATTCTTTACGTTTTTTTTTACTGTTTTGCAGACAGTGATTGTTGCGTATATATTGTTTTAAGAAACGTTAATTAAAAAATATCCACGTGATTATCACTGTCTGCAGCTAGTTGTCCCTCGCGAATAATTTTCGTGATCACGAGGATGTGTGTCTCACTAATGTTGATGTTTTTTCTGTGATTACTTTTTTTTATTTCAGACAGATCATTTCCAGCTTCTGGCTTGACCAGTCGTCCCTCCTTCCAGTCCTGCATGTCCTTCCTAGCCTGCAGCACGGCATTCAACATCCATTTATCATTTTCATTCCAATGCTCTGCATAATACTCCTAACCTGCCGTTCGATGTTTAGTTTCTTATTGAATTTCTCACTTTCTCGCGGCAGCCATGAATCTTTACCAAGCAGGATTGTTTTGCGGGTTACCCCATAAGGTAATAAAGAAAATTCTTTTAACGCTATTTCAACAATAATGCGCATACAGGACGCCATGCTGCACATTTCAATTTTTTATTCCCCATTAATAATGGATTATCATTTCAAATTCATTCTTTAGACACCTAATGGAAATTTGAAATTTCTTTTCGTATTATTTATAAGGAATTGGTCTGTCTCAATTCTTTTTTATATTTAAAGTTAATTCAGTCATGTAGCGATTAATATTTCTCGTTACAGTGTTTTGCTGTATTTAACGTACATTCAAGTATTTCTTTATTTTATTCCGATATATATTTTTCTTTTGTAATTGAGATTGCAATGCCTATTCCTGAATTAAATCATATTGTATAGAACATCCTTTTTTATAAATAAATGTTGCATTTTTTAAACCAAAATAAAAGTCTTTTAATGAGCCACGTTCATTCTTAAGTTTCGGCGTTCCTTTCAAATCTCTCTCCCTACAGAAGCATCAGCCAGCTCATCCATGCGCCTTGATTGGGCAAGAGTACGGCATTACCTCTTGAGCATGGTGAGTGTCGATATTGTCACTATGCTTCAAGATGACTCTCCCTATACGTTGTGGGAAGCAATTAAGCGTCGATATGGAAGGCTGGATTCAGTGACACAGGATGAAATAATGCGGCATCTCTCAGCCTTGCGTTTCTTAGACGCTGACGATCCGAATGCCTATTTAATAAGAGCGCTAAGACACAGCAGGGGACCGCGCTTCTTACTCAGACGAAAACTTCTCCCGAGCTCAACAAAAAAAACAAACTCTACAGAGAAACCCTATAACAATGGAACAAATAGCAGTTGACACTGCTTTCTCAGAAAACAATGTCAGCTCCCAAAAACAAGAACTCTACAAAATCCCTGCTCAGGCTGGAGCCGTGTCCCTGGTTCTGGATGATAAAATTTTGATTGACCATATGGTTGCAGGTCTCCCCTCAACTCAACACCATTGAGATTCGCGGTCCAATCAAACCCATCAATGTCAAATGAAACCTTCCGGAGTCAACAAAATGTGGTTTTTAACACTAAATTTCTTAACAAGTGTAGCCTCGTGTGCCACCTCTGTTTCTTGCCTGCATCCACACCCAAATGCCCGTCGAACAAATGACTTAATATACCATAATTGTGGAGGCCGAGGACACGTAAAAACGGTTTTTCCGTCTAAAGTTTATTCTACTACTGCAGGTCCAGCTACTTTATGCACTGCGATATCCTCGGTTCACAGGATCCTGCATCAAAAAAGCGCATGCCTCGTGCATCAGCTTTACGTCCTAAGCGTAAGCCTTGCAAATCCTGTACAAAAGAACAAAGCAAGAAACCTGCAGCCAACTATGTTGGTGTTCCAAACAAGGATTGGATAGTTGACACGGGCAGCTCGTTTCACTTAATTACAGAAAAACAGTTCTTTGTTTCTTTTCAAAGTTGTTATATGTGGACACATACTGCAGACACTTCGAAAACGATTGCTGCCATTGGTACTGGTGCGGCAAGCGTGTTGTTAGGTTCAGGCGTAGTTTTAAAACTCCATGACGCGCTTTCTGCCCTAAACGCGTGCCTTAATCTTGTTTCCAAGAGTCAATAATCAAACCAGGGTTACAGTCTTCTTTTCGGCCCAACTGGTTATTCCATTACTTCACCCAAGGGTACGACCATCGCTAAGCAGGAGGGCGTGGAGGACCTTCCGTTCCTTCCTGTGGTCTAAAATATCCATTCAGTTTCCCGAGCGGACCCCCCCAATACTTTCAATGGCTGTCACTTATAGTGACATTCACAATGCTTTGGGCCATCCATCATCAAAAAAACTCACCGCAGCCGTGAAACACCATAGCATGCGCGGTCTTGAAGTTTTGCCGCTATTAATTGATAACCAACGATGTGTTGCATGCCTTCAGCCACGATAATGCAACGCCCCCTACAACATTGTACAAGGTCAACGGTCAACATGTCCTTTACAGCTACATCACGTGGATACAGTGGGACCAATGCCTACCACTTCTATCCATAGAAATAAATTCCTTTTAGTAGCCGTCGATGACTTTTCACGAAAAACTTTCGTTTGTGCTACTCGGACAAAAAGTGAAATGCCAAAGGCATTAGTAGATTTATTATTAAAGCTACAACGCTCTACAGGACAAAATCTAGCGTATATACGTTTCGATAATGAAACAGAATTCACCAATGCAGATCCAGGTGTGTTCTGTACGAAGAAGGCATATCTCAACAATTCACTGTTCCTTAGAACCCCCACTCAATGGTGCTGCTGAGAGAACCGTACTCTCCATTTGTGATGGAATTTAAGTTCTTCTTGCATCGTCAAAAGTTCCACACCGATTCTGTGACCATGCTGCGACTACAGCAGTTTTCAATCTGAATTCTTTGCTTAGATGACGTCAAACTAAGTCCCCTGAAGAGATATGGTCCAAAAAGAAACCGACCACCAAATATCGAGCTCCTTTCGGTTGCCTGGTTTACTATTATATACCAAGTCGCACCGATCAAAATTTGACGCTCGTGCCAAAAGTGGTATTTTTATGTGATACTCCACTTCATCTCCTGAGTACCTTATTTATGCGCTCAATGAGAGCAAGTTTTTACGAGCACGTACCATTCGTCTCTTTCCTAAGGTATTTCCAGAGTTCACAAGAAAATCAGATCCATCATCTATTTCTCTGGTATTTCCAAATCACATGTGTGACATTTCGTTATACGTTAGTCACGTGTGTCTGACGGCAGGATAATAGGTATCACTATCTAGTTGACATCACTAGTTTTGCGTTGTGCGTTTTAAAACGGGTGCTTTTCTGTTGTATGAATGGTTATTGTTTGTGATGCATGAAAAAAAGAATGCGTGTGTTTTTATTATTATTTAAGTGGAGAATGTAGGATGCCGTGAACGATCGTCTATGGTCCTCTGTTGGAGCTGTTGAGGAGTTTTCCACGAATATAGCTCAGCTTCCAGCGGAGGATTTTTTCAATTGTTTTCGGCGAAAAAGTGATGAGCGGGCCTTCCCGTTTGTTAATAAAAAAGTTAGGAGATTCCTTTTTTCCTCCTTGTTGAGAGGAGACATATTGTATTAATCTTAGTGGATACTGGGTTCGTTTTGAAAATGTGATGACGAAAAGGAAGAAGTATTTATGCAATTGTGAAAAGAAAGAAAAACAACGTTTCACTACAAGAAAATTTAGTCTGTTCCAATTATGAGACGCAGAGAAATTGCAATAAGCTCGTCAAGGTTGGAATTCGTCTAAAACGACTCTAAGTAAATATGTGCTAAGAAAACTTCTTTAATTTTGATTCTATTTCTCATATTTGCTAAACTTTTATTTTCTGACATGAGCTAACGTCTGGACGTCGCCGACTGAGTGAGATGAGCAGCAGACTTGGATCCATTATGGAGCCTGGTTACAACGGCAAGCAGCGCAGTCATTGAATGCTTGGCCTCTGCGATGGAAGAAGGGACTGTAAGTTTGGGAACTGACGAGGCATCATAAGTGGTAAAATATGGAATACCCGGTGAGTTCGTTACAATTTGTTGAGTTAAACCCACGAACCCTCGCAAAAACACTATCATGAATCCATCATCGATTACCGCGGAGCCCTGATTACTACGCCCACGGACCTTGTTATGTGTTTTTAGAGAGATAATTTAAGGTCTTCAACTGCTGATTAAGATGGATTATTTAGTGAATAATACTAAATCTTACTAAGCACCTTGCTAGTGCAATTGGGCAGCAGCTAATATAGTGTTGAGGTTCATAGTTGTAATTCGACATATAGTCTTGGCTGATGAACCGGGAGCGCATACTCATGCGTAATAACATATGTTTAAACGCGGTGTTCAGCGCTGCCAGTGGGATATAGGTAACTATTATTTTCACTTGCCAAGAAGGGTCACTGTTCCTTCCCCGTTTTCGAGGCAATTAAAAGAGGGACGTTGCACTTTCAGGTGTAAGAGTATGGAATATTTGATTCGGGAGTGTCAATAGTTCAGTATTCTTATAGTTCACTGTCAAACTGTCGTTGCTGCCTCAACTTAACATTGATATTGGCTGTTGATTCTATTTATATAGGCAAGTGTGTCGGTTGGTTGTTGAAATGAGTGGAAAATATCTTAGCATTAAGATTAAAGTTAATACACTTGCATGTTAGATGGGCCCCTTTAGCCATACCATGGTAGTTAGAAGTAAAGAATATTATGTTACAATGTATGTATCCTAGAACAATAAATTAGTTGATCAAGATTACAGTAATATGAGGTTGCATTCTCTTATTTTAGTTCCGAACCTTAGCTCTCACCCACCTCAAAGGTTAGTCATCGAACCCTAGAGCATTATCGAACATACTGCGGGGGTGGGGGAACATTAAACATGGAACCCCCAGTCTTTGAAGCACCACAGCCTGATGAACCACATATCATTCAGAGCGTACCGCCAATCTCACCCACTTTAACATTAGACGAGACAAGAATGCAGGTCCTATGTG
Organism: Rhysida immarginata; assembly: GCA_023313115.1. Classification (NCBI taxonomy): domain Eukaryota; kingdom Metazoa; phylum Arthropoda; class Chilopoda; order Scolopendromorpha; family Scolopendridae; genus Rhysida; species Rhysida immarginata. The sequence continues at coordinate 2,658,286 of JAHWFO010011831.1, read as the reverse complement.
ATACTGAGGACACGCTAGTGGTCACACCTCCATCAGAAACCACATCGATGGAAGATGCTTTAGTTTGTTCGTCTAAATTACCAGTGAACCAACTACCTGTTGAAGTCTCACAACCAGTAATACGACGTTCACAAAGATTAAAAGAGAAGGCAGAAAAACAACGTGCCGCCTTATGTCATCCTGACTTTACTGACTCTGACTTGCTAATCACTCCGCTAATCACACCCCAGTCTTATGAACAAGCACTCGCTTCTCCCCAACATCATCAATGGGAAGAGGCCATGCAAGATGAGTCGAATTCACTCATGCTTCATCATGTCTGGAATTTAGAGCTTCCACCAACAAATGTCAAAATTTTAAAGAGCAAATTGATCTACCGCATCAAATAGAATCCTGATGGTTTGGTGTCCAGATTAAAGGCAAAGTTGGTGGCTATCGGCTCGTCACAAGTCTACGGGAACCAGTATGAATTAATTTTCTCACCTGTCATCAGAATGCAATCTCTTCGCTTATTGTTTGCCATACCTGCAAATACACGGATGTCACTACGCCAGTATGATGTCAAATGTGCATATCTTCAAGCACCGATCGAGCACATCATATATCTATCGCCACCCAAGGGATTATCAACGCCAGTTAATCACGTCTGCTAATTACGTAAATCACTTTACGGCCTCAAACAAAGTGAAAGATGCTGGTACGTGAAATTGTATCAACTTCTTACCCGTTAAAAATTCACTCCATCCAGAGCAGACGAATGTTTTTTCTGGGTGCACCATTCTCTTAACAGTCTACGTGGATGACATCGTGGCAGCAACAACAAATGTCTCAATCCTAGCCTCCATTATGGACAAAGTGAAACAAGAAATCGACCAGGTGGAGTAAGGAGTGGTAAAGCATCTTTTAGGTATGAATGTGTCACAAGTGAACGGTTCAATTCATCAGTCACAGGCACATTATATCAAGCAAATCCTGCATGATTATGGCCTTCAAGACATCAAAGCAAAGACCATGCTACTAAGCGCTCATGTGAATCTTGATGATACTGCGGATTCATAACCGGTCGATTCTACCAATTACCAAACCTTTCTCGGTTCCTTAATGCATGTAATGACTTGCACGTGGCCGGATATAGCTTTTGCAATTACTAAGCTGTCGACATATGCTAAATCGCCTTCACATTTGCATATGAATGCTCTAAAGGGCATCGCTTCTCATCTTAAACACACCTGCGACATATCACTCGTTTTTACACCATCTACGGATCCTTTGTGCGCATTCGCTGACGCTAGCTGATGTGTCACCCCATAGTGTAAAGGATACTCTGGAATTTTGATCCAAATGGGGAATAATACCATAACCTGGTCATCTAGGAAGCAAAGATTAGTGGCCTTGAGCAGCTGCGAAGCCGAAGTAATCATTATAAACATATCTCTGAAGTCACTGAAATGTTATTGGGACCTCATAACCGAGTTCTTTCCCGACAATCATTTACACTGTCTCAACAGCTGCTATAGCATGTCTGGGAGCATTAGAATCGAAGAGTAGGACAAGACACATCTTGAGATTGCATAATTTTATCGCGCGAGAAATTAATCTTCAGAATGTTACTCTTACCTAGTGTTCTTCCCCCGACATGCCGGCAGACGCACTAACTAGACCTTTGCCTGCCTCTGCTTTACGCAGATTTTTGGATTTGTTATTCTAATTTTAGTATTTATTTATATTAAATTACTTAAATCATTAGTTTGCTGGCTTACACGAGTGTATTTACAAAGTTTAACTTTTTCCTCTAAACTTCATAATTGCAAAGTTATTTAATTCACGAGATGATAGGGGTTCTAAACGCAATAATTTTTGTTAAATGACTACAGCTTTCAAATCATAAAAGGATATTTTTGGGGCTTGTTCTTACCTTACGTGAATGCAGTAACCACTTTTTTTTCTACTACATGACATGTATTTTTTAACATATTGTAGTTTAATATACATTTTAATTATGGTATACCAAAATGCAAATTATATAGTTTTTTGTCTTTTTTGCTGAAAAGGCAAAACATACTGTGCGCGCACACAAAAATGAAAGAAAATAATAAGCGAATAAATGTTTTGTTGTTTATTGTAACTTAGACAATTTTTTTTTGAATCTGTATATGTAACGTCAGTACCTAAACTTCTATCTGTACTAATGACCGTCATTTTTTTCTGTTCAAGATAATTACAAGGGGCTTTGTTCAAGAAATCTCAGATTTTTTATGTAAAAATAGATATAATTTTATTTGTAATTAATTATTCTATTTTTTTCCATTTATTAAAGTATATATTGTTTTAATAAATGTTATTTAATGAAAGAGAATAATAAAAAAGGCATCACAAAATAATTATTACGAGGCCTTTCGGTCATTTTATTTCAAAGAATTTCCTCAGGTATAAAAACTTTTTTGAAAGTATAACTGAAATCTTCTTTCAGTAAAAGATTAGAATATAAGTTTAAATAGATATTGTTGAGAGGTATTATTACATCATTTGATTGTTTACATCTTTTGTTTGAACATTTTAAATTGTTATAATCAAAGAATTTTTGTATATTATTATTTATAATTGATTAAAGGTATGTTTACATATATTTATAATAAATTGATTATGATTATATTTATAAAATATATAAAATATAAAAAATATAAGAATATAATTAACAATTTTTTTAAAGTAAGAAGAGAAAAAAGATAGTAATTAAAAGGATTTATTATAAAGTTTAAAATTTTTATTACAATATTTCCCATTTTTTATCTAATTTATATGAATGATGGGCTAGACAATTTTTTGATTTGGACATATAGTAGCTTTCTTTAATTAATCTTTTTTGCCAATGTTCTTCAGTTTCTAAAATTTTTGTATTTTCCCAATCAATTTCATGATTTTTGTTTTCTTATGTAGATATAATTGCTTATTTTCATTACATTTCTTCATCTCATTTTTGTGTTCATCAATTCTTTTTTTCATAATTCTTTTTGTTTGTCCGATATAATGATCATTGCATTCTTTATAAGGAATTTTATAGATAACATTTTTTTTATATGTTTATTATTATTTTGTTCTAATTTTCGATTTAGTAAAAAGTATCCTATTGTTTTTTTATTTTTGAAAGCAATTTTTATATTATTTATTTGTTCTCTTTTTATTATTTTTCTAAGAGATTTATTTAATTTTGGGCGATAATTAAATGTTATATAGTTATAATTTTGATTTAAATTATTGATTTGGTTATTTTTTTGTAGGCAGTTTTTCCAGTAAAAATTCCAAAAAAATTTTTCAATAAATTTAATAGGGTAGTTATTCTTAATTAGCATTTTTCCTAATTTTAGTAATTGATGTGTGATATTTTTCGTGGAGCAGACTCTATGAATTCTTTGTAAAAAATTATTAATTACAATGATTGTATAATGTATAGGTTGAAATGATTTAAAGTTAATCATGATATTTCGTCTTGGGGGTTTAATATAAATATCAAAAGAAAAATTTGAGTTATTATCAGTTTCAATTTCTAAATCTAGATATTGTATTTTATTATTTTCTATGGTGTTTTTAGTAAATTTGAAATCAGAAACTCTTTCTGGATATTCTATAATTGGATCAATTTCGTTGTTTTTTATTATTATGAAGATATCATCCATGTAGCGTTTAAATAAATTTATTTTTTTGTTTAAATTAGAGTGTAATAGTAATTTTTCAATGACATCTATATAAATGTTAGCTAAAAATCCAGATAGACAACTTCCAAATGGTAAACCTTTTATTTGTGAATATAAGTAATTGTTAAATTTCATTTGGTTTTCAGATAAGACTAGTTGAAGAGCTGATAATCTATATATATATAAAGAAGTATGTTTGTGGTTTTGTCTGTGGGTCTGTGGGTCTGTGGGTCTGTGTGTATGTTTTTTATACAAATCTACAGTTTTATTCCGATCTTGATAAAATTTCGCATACATGAACTTCAAAGCATGAGGACGGTCACTGTCTACCTCAGATTTCAGAAAATTAATAAATATCGATAAAAAAATCGATATTCATGGTTATGGCAAGGCATAATCATGAGAAATATCTCATGACCAACAATGCAAGGCAAAGTTTGTACAACAATAGGTATCAAAAATGGTATCAGCACGCAATTCACAAACGCTCTGCATGAACCAACAGTATATATCTCATGACCAACAATGCAAGGCAAAGTTTGTGCAACAATAGGCCCATTGTGTTCGCATCAACAATGGTCTCAATGCGCAATTCAACACTAACAATAAGCACAGAATGATGATGTAATGTTAAAGCAATCTTTCCATAAATTATAACAATGAACATAAAATGATGATGTAATATGGATAAGTTTCAATTTGTAACAATGCATAGAATTCCTGTTATTCAGGCTTTTCTTAGAAAAAAGAGTTCTTAGTACTTAACAATTTCTTGAAAATCTTTAAAAATGATCAGTAAGTGGAGATAATGGAGAGTTAGCGGACTATTGAGAAAGAGTAGAAAGACGACAGAGGAAGCACTCCTTTAGCTCCGTGATGTATTGAGCAAATGGGAAGCAAGTAAATAGAAGAATCGGCGACCGCTAGACTGCACAAAATGATGAATGGCCCAGTTTTGCTTCAACACATCGAGAGAAGAGTGGAAATTGTAACAACACTAAGTATACATCTGAGCTAAGATTACGTGAGTAAGAAATTATTTAGACTAGCAGTGGCATCCTTGGAGAGGTCCAGCCATTGTGAGCCTTTAAAAAGATTTTTTTCGAATTTTCATTAAGAATTTTTACTGTAATACTTCTAAGCATTTTCATGTGTTTATTTTTAAGATTTTGCAAAATTTAATTTAACTTTTTGAGATTGTTCTGTTTACATCCAAGTGTAATTATCCCGGGCAACGCCGGGTACCTTTGCTAGTAAATTTATATCTTTGATTTTATAATTCATGCTATATTGGATAAACAAAAAGAATTATGAAAAAAAGAATTGATGAACACAAAAATGAGATAAAAAAATGTAATGAAAATAACCAATTATATCTACATAAGATAAACAAAAATCATGAAATTGATTGGAAAAATACAAAAATTTTAGAAACTGAAGAACATTGGCAAAAAAGACTAATTAAAGAAAGCTACTATATATCAAATCAATAATTTATCTAGCCCATCAATCATATAAATTAGATAAAAAATGGAAATATTGTAATAAAAATTTTAAACTTTATAATAATTTTTTTTAATTGCTATCTTTTTCTCTTATTAATTTAAAAAATTTGCTAATTATATTCTTATATTTTTTATATTTTATATATTTTATAAATATAATCATAATCAATTTATTATAAAAATATGTAAATATACCTTTAATCAATTATAAATAACAATATACAAAAATTCTTTCATTTTAACAATTTAAAATATTCATACAAAAGATGTAAACAATCAAGTGATGTAATAATACCTCTCAACAATAGCTATTTAAACTTTTATTCTAATCTTTTACTGAAAGAAGATTTCAGTTATACTTTCAAAAAAGTTTTTATACCTGAAGAAGGTCTTTGAAATAAAATGACCGAAAGGCCTCGTATTAATTTTTTTGTGATGTCTTTTTTATTATTCTCTTCTTAACTAATATACATCACTCATTTTCTTTCTCTATTATTTAAAAAAATCTCCTCGTGATGATCACTGTCTGCAGCTAGTTGTCCCTCGCGAAAACTTTTTGTGATCACGAGGAAGTGTGTCCCACTAATGTTGATGTTCTTTTCGTGGTTGCTGTTTTTTTTATTTTAGACAGACCACTTCCAGCTTCTGGCTTGATCGGTTGTTCCTCCTTCTGGTAGACATTTGTGTAGTGCGTTTGCCACCTCCTGGTTTCTCCTGGGGAAGGTCTTCTTCCTTATCAAAACACTGACTTTTTTCCATCATCACCATGAAACGTATTGTGATGATGATCGCCGACGGTCCGTTTACCGCTGGCGCATTCATGAAGGCTTGTATGCCCGTACAGGCTTACCCCCTGTTCTCCCGTCAGGTTTTCCCGCTGTTTTGGTTCTGCAAAAGCTTTCCCCTAATGAGTGGAGGATACTTTGCAGGAACCGAAATGTTTCTGAGTGGATAGTAGAGTCTGACTACGTTAAAGTTGGCCAGACTAATATCCACTTGTTTCATGCCCACCCCGTTCATCTCACCGTCCATGTCTGGGGTGCCTCGCCGCTGATGGCAGAATCCTACCTGAAGGACTACATGTTCGACTACGAGGAGGTGCTACGAGTGTTCTACCCAGAGCACTCCGACTCCCCCCTGCAGAAAAATGGAGAAATTTTGTTGGACATGCGCCTTCAGAAAAACATTCCTGACTCCCTTGTGTTGCACGGAGAACATGTCTTCGTGTTCTACAAGGGCCAGAGGCAGTGCTGCTGGTACTGCAAGAAGTCCTCTTACGTCCGGAAAGACTGTCCTCTCCTGAAGAAGTGCGACTTCTGTAAGAAAATCGTGGGCAAATACCATCAGTGCCCAGAGAGGACAGGTGCGCCACCAGCAGCCCCAATGCCACCGCCTCGAGGGATGTCGTCCCAGCAGCCAGCACTGATGACTTCATCGGCTAAGTCAACTGAGCCTAGCAGAGTGACTATGCCTCGTCCTACTCCGAGGATTTCGAAGGCAGTGCCGCCATCGTTGACTCCACTTTCAACAAGGAAAGCGAAGGCGGCCCCACGGTTTTCACCTCTTCTTTCACCAAGGTTATCGAAGGCGGCCCCTCCATCGTCGGCTCCTTCTTACGAAACCAAAGACTCTTCGCTATCTTCGCCTCTTCTTACGACTCCTGGGAAGGAGATGCCGCCCCCCACTCCTCGGCCTCGGAGACTGTTTCTCCTCCACCTTCACCTGTTTTTTCCCTGATGGCGGAGGTCTGCCACTCTGCAGAAGTCATCTTAGACGATTCGTTATGTTCCGAGTCGGTGTTTGTTGCGGAGGAATTTCCATCTTTTCCTCCACTTGCGCTTTCATCGACATCGCAGCCTTTGCGAATCGTCTGTGCGCCTATGCCTGGAAAAATTTCTTCCTCTGCTGGGACCTCAAAGCCATCAGCGCCAGCTCAGCGGGATCTTCTTGCGACGCCTAAGAGCCCTCGCAAGAAAAAGGCCTGACGTCATCGTAGCAAGAGGGACAGGATTCCTGTGTCCTCTTCATCTGAAAGGGACAGCTGCGTAGACCATCATCATCGCAGCCCCTCTTCCTTTTCGGGATGTCCTCGTTCCCCTAGACGGAAGACTTCTGAGCCTCCTCCCTCGTCAGTGAACCTCAAGTCTCCTTCAGGTACAGGTCAGCCCCTGTCAGAATAAATTCGCAGTGAAGGACTTTTCCCTAAACGTTCGTTCCCTTGGTTCGTCCTTCAAGCAATTGGTTTTGTCATCATTCGTCGCCCTGTACAGGCCAGATATTCTCCCTTTTCAAGAGGTTAAGCTTGCTGCTTCGCAACAGCTTGCCAACCTCCCTGGCCTTCGCAGTCAATATCCATCTGCGCAGTTCTTCATCAACTCAACTTCGCCACATGGGCTGGGGGTTGCCTCCATCATCTTCAACCCCTCCATTGTAGTGTCGAACGCCGTCTTTGACTGTGAGTGCAGGGTAATTTCTTTGAACCTCCTGCTATCTGGTCTCAAATTCCGATTGTTAAATGTGTACGCCCCATGTATATCAGCAGAGAAACGGACATTCTTTGAAGACCTGGACTTTTACCTGTGCTCGTCCTTGCCTGCAGTGGTTGCTGGGATTTCAATTGCCATCCGGATGAGAAATACATCTTTTCGTCTGGATGTGTCTACCTGTTGTGCCTGCGGAATGCACTTTTCGATCTGTGGGCGTCTTCTTCCAATTCCAACCAAAGTGGGTCTACCTTTCATCAAGGGCCCTCTGAGTCTCCAAGACTAGACCTTTTACTAGTAGACGCCACTTTCGCTAGTGCTCCTGGTTTCATACAGGTCATTCCAAGCTCCTTTTCTGACCACAGTGACATCAAGTGGTCTTGGAACCCTCCATTACCTGCCTCCTCTGCAGGCTCTGCTTCGAACAATAGGTTTCTGAACGTTTCTCTGCTTGACAACGATAAATACAAGGAAATGTTCGTTCGGTTTGTGGAAAGACATCTTCATAACCTGCCTCCGTCACTAGCTTCGTGGCTTTCCTTTAAATCAAAGCTCCATCGTTTTTTCAGAAAGATTGGGTTGGACGCCTGTAAACGCAATCGGCGCCGTCTCCTCATGCTTCAAGAAATTCTGCGTCTCCTCCGCTCTTCCATCCCGAAAGGATCATATGCTGATGACATCCGCCAGGTGAAGAGCGAGATCAACGCTCTATTGATCCGCAGGGCCGCCAGCGTAGCTCCCAGGGCCAAACTGTCCTGGGCGCTGACGTCCGGAATACCTCGTCAGCTGCGTTCGCAGAGGAAAGGCGTCGCGCCAATAAAATCTGAAACCCGTCGCGCCAATAAAAGCGTCGCGTCTTATCTGCTTTCCACTCTCATTTCTCATCATTTTTAAGCCACTCAGTCTTTCCATCCCACGCCACGATGAATTAGATCGAGGCACTTAGACCTTTCACTGCTGATGCTGACCTGTCAATTACCCGTCCCTTTACCAAAGATGAAGTCAAGAAGTTTTTGTTGATGGATGGCCGTCATCAGTCCAGCCCTGGATTAGACGGCATCCCGTACTCGTTCTTCAATGCGACTTAGAAACTTCTTGGGTCTGTCCTGGTGCATGTGTTCAATTCCATTCTTAAGGACCCTTCCTCCATTACGTCAAACCGCGGGGAGAGTCATCTTGTTCCCCAAGGTACCGGATCCTGAACTTGTCACCCAGTGGAGGCCTGTTACTCTACTTAACACAGACTATACGGTCTTCACTGGTGTGCTCCAACAACGGCTCAAATGCTTCGCCGACGAGTTCTTTGATCCGGGACAATCCTGCTCCATTCCATCTCTCAGGATGTCTGACAACCTCAATACCATCAAGTGTGTTATGGAGGAAGCGTGTGTGCGCCGTTAGAGTCTTGCCGTGCTAGGTCTTGACCAGGAAAAGGCATTCGACAAGGTGAATCACGTGTTTTTTTCCGAGTGTTTCACCGTCTTCATCTTCGGCAATTTGCTACGATTATCTCAGCACTGTATGATTCTGCCACGTCATGCGTGACCATTAATGGCTCCAATTCGCCTTTCTTCCAAAGGCGTCAGACAGGTGTTATATAGATTTCATTTGGAGCCATTTTACAATATCTTAATCGCCACCCAGATGTCCGGGGTATGATTTGCCAGCAGCTTCCATCAACATCCTTACGCTGGCCTATGCGGACAATGTAGTGCTATTTGCATCTGATCCGTATTCCCTGAGCATCTCTAAAGAATTCTTCGATCTCTTTAGCACTTCGACGGGAAGTTTTATCAAAGTCTAAAGGTATTGCTATTGGGAAGTGGACAGTGGACTATCTTCGATCCTTCCCAATAACATGGTGTGAGCAAATATCAGTGCTGGGATATGTTTTCTCCTTTTCACCTGATATGGCCTCTCGTCACTGGCAGCTGGCATGTGATAAATGCATCGCTCGCCTTGGCAAAAACTTTACTTTCACCACCTCGATGTTTGCCAAGGCGAGTTTCATCCAGTCGCACGTCATACCGATCTTGACGTCAAAGTGCCTGTTTGCTTTGCCTTCTCCAGCTCATTTAAAGAAGGTGCGTATTGCGATAGTTGACTGTGTGTGGGGTTATTCAGCAGCCCGTCATCCTATCCATTTGGAGCTGCTGTTTATTCCCTTCGAACGATACCTCATCGCGGCCAGAATGGCCGTCTTGATTCGTGCCTTCCTCCTTCCTCCCCCTATCTGGGCCAACTTCTTCTTTCTGCCTCTGCGCTTCTTTTTAAAAGTGAACAGGCTACCTTTTCCGTCCACGCTGCCAGTGACGATCATTTCACGTTCGCCGGATTTTATCATCTAGTCTGGCGACATTTATCATCCTTCCTGTGTGGCCTTCGACAGCTTGACCCGCAGGACTGGGGAAACCTCCGTCTATCTTAGTTTATCCAGCGGTCTGACCAGGATGCGACTTCTGACATCGTACGGTGGCACCCTGAATATCCATAGTTAGCCATCTTGAAGTCCGTCAAGTCTCTCACCTTTGAGAACGCTGTTTTTAACTTTCAATGGCGCTTGCTGCACCTTGGGTTCTACTCTCTCCAATGTCTACATCAATGGGGAGTGGTCAGATCTGCTGGTTGTCAGTTTTGTGGGTTGCTTGAGACAGTTCCTCACGTTTTCTACGAGTTCCCGTTTGCTCAGTCCATTTGGGATCGCCTCTCTCGTCACTATCTTCTGACTGACATTACCTACCAATCAGTGCGATTTCTGATGGACTGCTCCACCGTTTCTGCGTACTAGCTGGACCTAGCCACTTCCATCGCCTTTATAAACAGAGAGCTTTGACTGGTCCATCTGCAGCTATCTGGTGGTGTTCATCAGCCAGCCTCTGCCATCTGGAGGAAGAGCGCCATCCATCTCATTAACTTCTTCATCTTGAATGGCATCGGCTTGGCCCAGCTACGTTCTGGAGACGCTATTCATCATCTCTGCGTCTCTGTATGGTCATCGAAGGGGATACGAATACCACCTCGTACCTCTACACCTTTCCCCTCGACATTGATGACCCACCGGTGGGCGAACTGGCCTCTTTTTGAGGCGTTTGAATAGGAGGTGCAGCCCTTGAGGGCTGCCCGTACTCTTACAGCATGCGCGCTTGGGCACCCTGCCTGCTTTAAAAACTAAGGGTGCTCCTCTGGAGCCACAACATCGGCTCCAGTTCCGACTGCTCCTTCTGGTCTTCTACGTCCTTCTTTGCCTGCAGTATGACGTTCAACTTCCATTCATCATTTTCATTCCAATGCTCTCCTACCCTGCTGTTCGATCTTTAGTTTCTTATTGAATTTTTCACTTTCTCGTGGCAGCGATGATTCTTTACCGAGCAGCATTGTGTTGCCGGTTTACCCATAAGGTAATAATGAATTTTCTTTTAATGCTATTTCCAGAAATGCGCATGCTGGTCATTGTCAATCTTATTTCCTACTAGCTGTTTACCCGGCGTTGCTCGGGCTTTTTTTTATGAAATGTTGCAATTCCAATTCAGGAAAATGACACATGTAAAAACCTCAGAATTTATATAGAAAAAATACATGTTTTATGTTCTACTAAAGGGCTGTATTTGGAGACGCTATGCATTGGGAGCTTTTTAAAAGAAATCTTTTTGAATTTTCAACATGAAATTTTTCTATTTAAATTGAAAGCTTTTTTCTTTGCTCGAGCTCAAATTCGAAGAAATTTTGATTCATATGAAAGGTAATACACAGCGAAATGAGCACAGCCAAAACCAGGTGCCGTGAAAACAATTTCAACTATCATTAATTTTACGTTATATTCATTTATGACACATCATTCCAAGTTGTTTGGTATATCTTAGCATTGAAAGTTTCAAGGGACCATTAAACCATGTACCATTGAACCAATTTGGAATATCATTACTTTAAAATATAATAATTCTGACACATCATTCCAAGTTGTTTGATATAAAACATGTCATATCTTAGCATCTAAAGTTCCAGTGAACCATTATGGTGACATTAAAGCAGGTGTCTTCGAACCAATTCGACTAACATTAATTTTACGTTTAGTCATTCATTACACACCATTCCAAGTTGTTTCTTACATAACTTGCCGTATCTCAGCATTGAATGTCCCAGTGAACTATAATTGTTCCACTGAACCAGGTGCCTTTAAACAATTTCAACTATCATTAATTTTACGTTGTTTGATTTATTCATTTATGACACGTCATTCCAAGTTGTTTGATATATAAAATGTCATATCTTAGCATTGAAACTTTCAATGAACCATAAACCACGTAGCATTGAACCAATTTGGATTATCATTACGTTATATAAATTCATAACGCATCATTCTAAGTGTTTTGATATATAACATGCCACATATTAGCATAGAAAGTTTCAGTAAACCAAAATAGTTCCACTAAATCCCAGGTGTTTTTGAACAAATTTAGACTATAAATAATTTTAATTTATATTCATTCATGACACGTCATTCCAAGTTGTTTGATATGCAGGGTGTCAAAAAAGTCTGGTAACATAGCAGATATCTCTGAAATTAAGCATTGTACAAAAAAATGCCCATAATCAATAGTAAGTTATTTCGTGGGGGAAATTCATTAGTTGGGGGGGGGTACTTTGAAATCTTAAATAGTAACCCCTATTTTTAATCTTATATTCAAATTGTACACAATTTTCAAGAAATGTTTTATGCTTGGTGTTTTTTCAATTGATAGAGGCCCTTTAATTGCAGAACTTTTGAAGTTTTGAACCTAATTTTATCGATGAAGTCAAAGAGATAGAGAGTGTGTCTTACAAATATTTCTATTCTAATTTTTCATGTGTTTAAGAATCAGAAGTCAGAATTTCAAAAATACAATATTTTACAATAAATACTCACAGTTTCTGCCTCCATAGGACTGCTGTCCCCAAGACTTTACTTGTGCACTAAAAATTTTGAATTTCTGAAATTTGATTTCGGATTCTAAAAGACCTTCAAAAAGTAGAATAGGAATGTCTTCAAGACCTACTCTCTATATCTTTGTCTTCATTGATAAAACTGGGTTCAAAACTTTAAAAGCTCCAATACGCAGAACGATTATACGCAATAGGAAAGTTCGGACCAAAAATCAATAACTTTTTTGTTACTAAAGAAAGAGTGTTAAAATTTTCCAGAACTATAAAATAGTATAGGACGCTTCTAATACATTGGGCGAGGTCAAAAATGCAAATACTGAGTTGGGTTGGAGAAGCAATGATTATTGTTAACGTATTGTTGACTGTCATAGCAACAATGGCTTTCTTCACTAACTCAACTCGGTGTTAGCATTTTTGACGTCGCCCATTGTTGGTCCGCGCATATTGTAGGCTCATGTCAGACAGACAGATCAAGCAAAATATTATTTTTACCCTTTCCCCTTCGGCCCAATCTGACACTCGGCACATGTAAATCTTACCTTGAACCTAACGAACATCTGGTGAAAGTATGAGCTCAAATGGATAAGTGGTTCAAAAGTTTTGAGAACATTTACAGACGCACCCCGAATTTCTATAAAGAGCTTTCCATTGAAACCGAAACTGGAGTAACTGCGCAGACTCAGGACAGCAAAAAACTTGCGTTTCCTACCTTGAAATGTGCAAACAATACTACACATTTGGAGGAAACGGAAGTTTTTTGCTGTCCTGCTTCTGCTCAGTTAGTCCAGTTTCGATTTCAAGGAAAAGATAAATTCTGGTGCCATCTATTGAGTAAACAAACAAACATAAACCAAGGTAGTGATTTTTACTCCTCCCCCCCCCCTACTTTAGGTACATGTAAACCTTACTCTGGACCTAAGGAGTATATGTTGTAAATATTAGCTCAATCGGATAAGTGGTTCAAAAGTTTTTAGAACATTTACAGACGCACCCTGAGCCTGAATTTTTATATTTAAAGATTAATAAGTAATCAATTTTTTCGCATTCTTTCTTTAGACATTAAATGGGAATTTTGAAATTTCTTTCTCCTTATTCTTCATAAGGAATTGGTCTGTCTTGATTTTAATTTTATATTTAATCCCAATTCGCACAATGTAGCGATAATTATTTTTTGTTACAGTGTTTTAATTTATTTAACGTACATTAAAGTATTTCTTTTTTTTATTACGAGAAATATTTTCTTTTGTAATTGAGATTGCAATGCCTATTCCTCAAATAAATCGTACTGTAAAGAACATTCTTTTGTATAGAATTTTTGTATTTTATAAATAAATATAGCAATTTTTAAACCGAAATAAAAGTCTTTTAACGAACCAAGTTTACTCTTAAGTTTGTTTTTTTTTTTTTTTTTAAAGTACCACCCATTAAATTCTATTTATTTTGCTTCACCCTATGTACAGTGCTAAAGATATCACTAAGGTACCATTAGAAATTTTCATTGCTAAGATATGGCATGTAAAAGAGGATAGTACCTAAACCCGCACTTCGTTTTTAACGCGAACCCCCTGCTTTACTGCACTGTACAGTGCTAATGACACTTAGTAACACATTAAACTAGTAGTTTTCTAGAACCAGTTATGCTTAGAAAAGCGTTAGTGTCGTGATTTTCAATTACCCTTGTTCAGTTGCTCATTACTGAAAACGGTGTTTATCAAATTTTTGATGTGCTTGATTTTGGTTAACATACATTGATATTTCTTTGGCAAGTCTTTTCATGATTGTATTCTTTTGAAGGAGTCATTACAAGCTATTGATTTAGGGCAGTAAAATAGATTTCAATTGAATGGTTAAAATTTATCATCATTTGAAATATAATTTAACTGGTGCCTAAGTTGATCACCCTAGAGTTTCCAAATCTGGGCCCCTTGTAAACCATAAAATTTCCGTATTGTACACAAATGAAAGTTTTCAAGAAACTACTAAGGAGAACTTTAAGCCATGTGTTTAATGTGCAGTATCTCGATCTCATGTAGAATGTGAGGGGGCGGGGGGGACACACAAATTTAACTCTTGTCGCACTTGATTTCAGTTTTCAAATGTATAAGTTTATTGTTATATTACTTCTCTTTACTATTTTTTTAATCAATAAACAAACATTCAATTATTTTTGTTATTTGTACCCTTTTTTGGATATTTTTTTGGGTGGCAGACACCTTTAGAGCCAGTTTTGCAAATCTACAAACTATAGTGGTTACAAAAATTGTTTTTTATTTCAAACACGGACATCGCCACAATGTTGACAGCGGGCCGGACCAATATAAAAAGGGAAGCTGAGTGTCGTCAACAACAGTAAACGAGTTCATTTCTTCAACTATGAGTAAATGGTGCGGCCTTCGAACCGGGTTGATTGTAGGTGCTCGGAGCTATAAAGCGAATATCAGCGAAACAGCAGCTGCCATGGGGTGCGCAAGAGCAGCTGTCGTTAAAGTATTTAAAGACTTGACGGTTAGCTGGAAGACAAGGTCTGAACGTTCGCATTGTGGCCGCTCGCGGATAGCTGATGATCCGACAGAACGGAGACTGTCACTACTAGTAAAAAATAAAAAAAGTTCATCTGTGCATCAAATCACTGTTGACCTTAATCACGGGACCTCCAAAACAGCCTCTGCATGCACTGTCCGCCTTAAACTGCATTGCATGGGATACAGAAGCCGAAGACCTGTCCCCACATCTTTGCTGTCTGCAGCCAACAAGCCAACACTACTCCAATTCGCTCAGGAGCACAAGGACTGGATCATCGACCAGTGGAAGCAAATCATGTGGTCTGACGAGTGAAGATTCCAGGAACGTCATGTAGACAGCCGCGTGAGAATCTGGCGGAAACAGCACGGTAGCATGGATCCTGCACGCAGGATTACAACCCTTCAGGCCGTGTTATGGTCTGGGGAATGTTTTCCTGGCATTTGCTGGCTGCGGTAATACGTGTAGAACAATGTCTGGATGGCACAGAATACCTCCGTATCGTCGCCGCTCAAGTCCACGCTGTTATGTTGATGGCATACCCTAATGGAGATGGCTACTTCGAGCAAGCCAATGTGTCATGCCACTGAGCTCGAATTGTGCAGGAGTGATTTCAGGAACATGAGGGGGACTTCACCTTTCTTCGGTGGCCCCCATATTCCCCAGAACTAACTCCAATTGATCATTTGTGGGACGAAGTAGAACGAACCAACAGATGGCTGGATCCACCTACCTTCAAATCTAGCACAGCTAGATAGTGCTTTCTATCAGGCATGGTGTCATTCATCTCACCAATTTCCAACATCTCGTGGAATTAATGCCACAAAGAATCACCGCAAAAATTAAAGGCAAAAAGTGGCCCAACGTGGTACTGACAGGGTGGTCTTTATAATATGCTCACTCAGTGTATAACTATATCGGTCTTTAAAAACAACCTGTGATTTTAAGATAGATTCAAGCCGTTTCTGCGATAGCTTTCTTCGGAACTGCGTGTAACTCATTTAAACAAGTTTAGCAAAACATTTTGGGAAGAGAGAGAGGGATGGGGGTTGGGAAAAGAGGATGCATTCCTAACTAAAGAACCAATGGGAATAGGATTAATCTGGCACAATAAGTTTGTACAATTTATTAGGCCAGAATAATCCTATTCCCATTGTTTGTTTACATAGGAATGCGATCACATTGTCTCCCCTTCCCTCACCCCCCAACCTCTCTTCCCCCAGGTGTTCTTTTAAACTTCTTTAAATGTAAAGATTTTTCTAACGAAAAATGGAAGGAAAAATTCTGCGACCTGGGATCGAGCCAGGAACCTCGGCTCTCATGGCCGACGCCTCTACCAGTTGGGCTGTCGCAGACACCCGGCCAGCCATGCTGACTCAAGGTGTCTTAAAGACAACCAAGTTTTCATGGTTGAAAGCCCAATGGGAGGCGGGAACCTGGCTCACGGATCGAGAATCTGTCCTATCCAACCATTAGAAAGTTTGTGGAACTCACAGATAAATGAATTAATAAATGATATTATAACTGGAGATAAGCCTACCAAGCATCAGGTAAAAATTTTTCTATTATTACCTGATGCTTGCTAGGCTTATCTCCAGTTATAATATCATATATTATTTCATTCTTTAAATGTGTTTCACACTCCTGAAGAAGACTACGGCGGAAACGGGTCAACTCTATATCGTAAAATCACTGGTTGTTTGTAAAGACCATATACATATGTTTTTTTCAATTAAAAACATAGACTGCTTTCTTTTTTTTGGAAAATATATACTCTCACTCATTCACCTAAAGTCATGGCACATCCTTACAATCAGGTTTCCTGTCCGTAATGAGAGAGATCCCACTGCTTCCATTCTCGGAATGCAGGTCTTGATATCATACTATCATTGTAAGCAAAACTAGCTGCAAAAATAGCAGCACACCGAGCGCTATCCGCATTTGAATGTAGGATAATTGTTGGTGCCAGACAGATCGCTGCCCCAATTTTAGAAGTAACCAACAGTCTGCATTTTCCCCATAAGATCGTTGCAAGGGTCCATCGAGAATACACCCAACGAAGGGTTATAACCCGTGTCGGATGGGTCGGTTATAACCCATGTCTTCATTTATGCCAGAGGTGTTCGCTGGGCCACCCAGCTTACAACTGCTGACCGGACAGCGGGCCATATCACCATGCGGTCAACCAAGGACGTCCCACAACTTTGTCCATGACGAAAATTCGGCGAATCTTGGCAGCTGCACTCTTTGGGAGCAGGAGGCCACCACGCGTTTTCTTGACAGCTATACATCGTTGACATCGCCTAGCCTGGGCCAACGAACATCGACATTGGACCGCTGAGACTAGGGAAGGGTTGCTTGGACCAACGAGTCACGCTTCAGTTGTCTCGGGTCGTTCCGTGTCTGGCGTCGACCACACAAATCCAGGAAACACCCCCTTCTCAGGTAGGTGGAGGCTCTATACCGCTTTGGGGTGTTTTCTCGTAGCATGCAATCGGTCCATTGGTGCATCTGACATCCACTCTGCGTGCTACTTCCTACGTCGAACTGCTTGGGGGCCACCTGCACCCCTTCATGAACTGCTTTTATCCCGCAGGCAACGGCATCTTCCAGCAAGAAAATGCTCCTCCACACACGGCCCTTGTGACACAGCTGGAGAAATATGCTACCAACTTCAGGAAAATGTTTTGATCTCTACGTTCTGCAGATTGCAATCCCATTGAATATTTGTGAGATGTCATCAAACGATCTGTCAAGTTGTCGCCAATACAGCAGGTAAATGCTGCATCGTTATGGAGTACAGTAGAGGCGGCATGGTTTGCAGAGCCTGTGGATGTGTTCCAGGTCACGAAGAGCCGCCGCTCTTTTCTGGGCCAGGTATGACCTAACACGTTATTAGTGCCGCGTACCTTTTCGCGACATGGTTCCATGTTTCATGGAAGAATTTTTTTAAGCCTGATTCATTCTGCACACGTATTTGCCTTCATTTGTGTTAAATGGACATTTTTCCGGGGGATTTTTCTATCAGGCATTTGCTCTCATTCTAACACGGACGGCTTGGCTTTCATATTATGCACCCCTTATTTTTTTTCAGTCAACTATTGGTATTGACCTCTGGGTGTTTTTTGACACGTGTGATCCTCGTTTTTTTCGATCGCGCGTTTTTTAGATCTCTGTGATAAACAGAATTTGTGGGCTTCCGGTCGGTTATAGAGAGGTTCCTCTGATTCCCCTCCATTAAGGGAATTTAAGGGGTTCACGTGAGGCGTTCTTGTCACGTTACATTAACTCCGCGTTGGTGGAGAAGAAGACAGAATTTTTCTCGGTAAAAAGACCACCTTGTTGTCAACGTCTCTTCCTTGTACAAGGAAATATTTGTAAAATTCTTTCATAATAACCTGGCCAGGTTTTCATTTTAGTTACGTAAATAATGTCTTTTTGTTGCGATGGTGGAGTAAGGAAATGTGTCTACCGCGAAAATTCACATGATAATTTTTTTTTAAACGCGGTTTGCTTCACAAATTAATCTCGAGGTCTCATTGCTTTTGAATTAATGTTTTCTACGATCGACTGTCAATCACCCGTTGTTATAATCATTGCGACGATCCTCAAAAAAAAAAATAGAAAAGGAGTGCAGAAAATATATTTAAAAATAATACAATTAAAATCTTTCTTAGATTGCGTATAATAGGGAAGTTGCATGAAAATTTTAATTTATTGTTTTCAATGGTATTCGTTATCAATATCTAGGAAGTGTAATTCGTTTGTGAAAAAAATTTATAGTTATTTTTTAAAAAAATGTTAAAGTTGACACCACAAGAAAACGATACGTCATAGTCTGTGAGTAATATTATATCACTTGCCTGCTCCTTACTATCATCGACAATGGTAGCCAACAATGGTAAAGCTTAAAGCCAACAATGCTTATTAATCAGATTGAGCTTCACGTACACATAAAGGCATTGCGTTTGATGGCCAGATAAGTGACGTCAGATATCGTTTTCGTTGGGAGGCGTGGTTTCACGTTTTTAGCGCTAATTTTAATAGGTTTCTTTAATATTTCGAATAAATTTAACAACAATTTCGTATTCAGCATAACACGATCTGTATGAAACAGTGCTTTAATTTGTAAAAAAAAATTCCATGCAACTTCCCCATTTCTTCGTTTTGAAGGAACGTGATTGTTAGGTGGTTAAAAGTCATTTGTTTACTTAGGATTGTTGGTGTCTAATTACCTTTTGTTATTAGTGGGAAAAACTTTTGGAGCGTCACGTTCCACAGGCATCAGCGCGAGTTCAGCGATCGCGTGGAATAGAGTTATTTAAATTCAATTTTTTTTGAGGGGCAGAAAACAAAAAAAACGCAGTCAGCACCTAGCCCGGTTCAGATGGATTCATCAGGTCTCCTTGTCTGAAAAAGTACAGTCTCAAGATGTAATCGCCTGACGTCTTAATTTCTATCCCGGACTTGGCCAAAAAATGCAGATTCACTTATCCAGTAGGATTCTTGGAGGTCTGTTGCGACTGTTTGGATAAGTCTATCTGGCTATGATTTTCTTAGGGTATTGTTTGTTGATGATGAGAAGTAAAGTGTCTTTTCCTGGCTATATATTTTCCTACTCGCTGCAATATTCAACGACACGATGATTGTCAGAGACTACATCTAGTTAAGTAGGAATCCAGCTTTGAGTTCTGTAGGAATTATGCCGTTTATTTTGTTTACTTCGTCTGAAGGAGTAATTAATTATAGAAGAATCTCCGCCCAAGTAAGACTGTTAACTGTTTTTTTATTTCAATAGTAATTCAGGTTTACTCTCCGAAAAGTTTATTCTGCCGCCGTCATGTTCTTGGGAACTTAATGAATCTCCAATAACTCGCTCATTACACTTTCCTTTTGACTCTTACACTCCTATTTATTTTGCAGTGGTGTAATCATTTCTTCTCTTTGAACGTGACTTTCTCCGATGACTTTTTTCCTCCAGCCACTGGATTGTATTTACATGATTCTCCAAGCAAGCCTTTTTCATGGTATCATTACTGCTGTTCAACATGAATAGTTCTACTCTGTCGGGGTGATAAGATTCTACCGTTCTTGTTGCTCCACCGCGACCCGTTCTTTAAGTTTCATAGTTCTTGCGAGGAATCATCTTGGAACATATTTTTTTATATTCAATAAATTAACTTCCAGATTTTTATTTCCACTGTGCTTTAATATTTTTTTACTTTCTTTGCTTGCTTTTTTTGTTTCTCGTTTCAGGGTCGTGATTGGCATAACATTCGTCTGTCTGCTGTGTTGTTTCTCCTGTGCGTCCGTCCTTTAGCCACCTTCTACCTTCTCCCTTGTGATTGATGTTTCAACGTAGTATTGTACTGTAATTCTGTGATCTCTATCTGTCTTTTTTTATTTTTTTCTTTTTGCTCTGTGTTTGTATCTACCCTGATCAGAATTCGATCCATTTCTTATGGTTTTGTTTAGTTTTTTTTTTATTTTAATTAGCTTTTTTTTAGATAATTATTTGAGTTTTCTTATTGTATTTTTGTAGCTTTGTTTTATTGGAATTTCCTTTTGTTATTTTATTTCGTTTCCAAACAGTTATATTTGGTGAACTTGCATTAACTACTAAGCTTAATTCGTCTTAGATAACTCTTCATTGAACTTCTTCCTGGTGTACGGATTGCTCCAATCAAAATAGTTCCATCGGGCTTTCTTCTACTTTTCACCCCGACGGACTGACTGTTTGAATTTTTTTTACTTAGCCCTCAGCCAATTTTCCTTCTCCTCGAGGCGGATCTCGGCAATTTCGTCATATTTTTCCGTTTGAAGATCATCACTAACATTATTCTGTTCACCAATCTTTATTCCAAAATGTAATAAAGGAGATAATTTGTTTGGAGTCTGTGGTACCTTGTCCTTTGATTTATCATAGCAATTTAATATTTCAATTTCTTAAAAAATTTTCTTGAGGGGCTTAAACTTTTTTTTTTTGATTTATATTTTTTCTTAACTTGAAGTATCGTGCCGCGATCCTTCAAGTACCTATTTATCTCCACGTTCTAGGATACTCGGTGGGATCAGTTATTTTTCTATTTTAAAACTTAGCGTTAATTTTTGGTTTATATATATTGGGTCAACTCAAGAGTAGTAGGTACTGGAGTCAGCAAATTGTGGAGATTTATAAGAATCTGGGAGGCGAACGTCTTCTGCTCAGGCAGCCATTCGTAATTGACTGTTCGTGACAAAACTACCTTTGGTGGTTTATTTTGGCATGTTACATTAGGCAAGTGTAGTGTGACTTTTGGTCAGTGAGTCTAAGTTGTAGTAATAAATTGTGTATATATTGTATATATATTGATTTCATTTTGTACAAATATAATTTTTATTTTAAAAATAAAATGGGGCCAGGTTTGTGTACGAAGTGGAAATGACACGTCCTGAACGAATATGTAAGACTAGCTAATATGTTCGAAAGGGACAAATTTGATTCGGCGTTACGTCTGCTATTAATACCATTACGGTACTAATGAAAATTTCCAATTCCAAGATACGGCGTATAAATTGTCAATCGACTCGTAAAGATATGCTATGAACGAATAGAAAGTGAATTATACGTTGGATGATGAACAATTTAGATCAGGGTAACCTCTGCTAATGATACCATTATGGTAATATTTTGAAATTTTTAATGCAAACTTATGGCACATGATATATTAAACAACTTGAAACGATATACACTGAATGAATATGTTTTTAATAATACCATATGCGGTACGTTGTAGTGTCTTTAATTGTTCTCGCCAGTGAGGTTATCTGTAATTGTATCCATTTTTATAAGAAGCTAAAACAAGTTATTTCATCAACTGCTGCCTGATTTTATTTACTTTATTGGTTTTATTAATATTTTTGAAATAGTCAATTGTTTGTAACTAGAATATACCCTTGTTATTGTTTTATTTACATTTGGTAGCTTATTATTTGTCTTACACCTCTCCTTTTATTCTTTACATGATACAGTTTTATATGTATTTATTCCCAGGAAATGTAAACATTAAACATAATACTAAATTAAATTTTTTTTTTATTTATGGAAGGTAATTAACCTACCACAACACGGTTTCGTATTCTCTGCATTATGATTTAATGCTTCATCCCCTTCTTGGATATCTCGTGCGCTTCTTCCTCTTCTTCTACTGAAGGTAATAAGTCCTCTCCCCATAGCTGCTGTCCACGTTGCATAATTTTGCATTTCTCCTCATGTCCTCTGTATACAAATATTGAATTTATTTTCCTTCTGATCAGTGTATCTCTCGCAAATCTCAGTAACAATTTATCTTTAAACTCGCCGTAACTGTCTAAAGCAGTAAATCTCCCACTCTCTCACATATAACACAATGCGTAACTCTTAGCCGTAATTTTGCCATCGCAATAGTAGAGACTACTTCCCACTTTTCCGTGCCAGCGATCACCTCTTCCACAAACTGAAAGAGCTCTTCGATGTCTGTTATCCTGTCATAAATCGGGATTTCTCGGTTTAATTCCAAGTATTCATTATTTAGGTTAATTTCTAACCGCTGGTTTACTAATTCCATCTTTACTGTTAAATTTTAATTTCGGTTACTAAAACTGATTAATTTTTTTTGCTAGGTTTTTCCACACCAAGGAAATTTCTAACTTTCCACTCCAATGTCAAGGAATGAGATAACGTAGCTCCCCAACACATTGGTCAATAAAACTTATTTCTAAATACAATTTTAAAATTCTTAATCGTCAATAGATTTTTACTATCAATTATAATTCCTAAATATTAAATACTTTAATGATTCTTAACTACACCTTTGATGACAACATCAATAAAATTTGAAATTCTTTACAATTTGCATATTAGTCTTAGTCTGGGACCATCCGTTACTTTTTAACAGAATGGTCCATTGTAATGCTGTCATTAAATCTTAATTATTAAATCCTACGTTACATTCACAATTAATTAATAGTACCTTTTCGCGACTGCGCCATTGTAACGGACCCAGGACCCCAGTTAATTAATTAAATAACTTAAAATGATTAATTTGGAATAGGTTTTAGTAATTAAGTCGTGTTTCTCGGATAGGAAATAAAAGAAAAGATAATTCGACCCAGTAGAAGATTGCACTAGGATTTTATGCCCAAGATAATTGACAATTTGGAACTCCGAAAGTAAAATGAAAAAAAACAATTTATTTAGCAACAGACAAAACAGACAAGAATAAAGGGACAAACGTTTATGAAAACCATTACCTTAAATAATGAAGAATTCAACAGTTACAACTTAATGTAATGTTAAATCTTTTAGAACAACATCCTATTTAATTAAAAGGCAAATCAAAACTTGACTAGAGTTCAAATAAGAAGAAAATTACTAAATTTACGTGTACAATTAGATTTAAACATTGCTCAAGGTTTGTAAGTTTTTTTCACCAGTTTAAATTTCAGTTACATTACTGACTATGTATATACGAAAGTGTGTAACAATTGAAATTAGAAGTTTAACTGGACACGCCTACTCTAACATTCGTTGGATAGATCATAATCACCAAGAATGTTAACGTCTTAAGACGATTTTACTCGTTAAATTTAATATTTAAAATGACTATTGTTGACCAAAATGATATGACAAATGAGGGAGTGAGTGCGCCGTTACCCAATCTTCAACTTCTACTCCATCATGGCGATGAGTGGCAGGGAAGGTTGTCTTCATCGTTGGGCTCCGCGATTGTTTACATAATAAACTAACTCTCTACAAAACAATTTATAAAAATACGTCGCTTATAAAGGTTTTATTAGAACTCAAGAAGAATTAACTGATAATATAATTTCTAAGAATTTTAATGAAAAGATTTCACTTTAGGACTATCACGACCAGGGTATATAGAAGTAAAGATACTTTACTTCTATACACCCTGATCACAACTGTTTCATTTTTCTCTATTCACGCGTGCTCGTTCGTCTTTGTTTACCGACAGTTAGTGATGGGAGTATTCGATTACAAATAATCGAAACAAGCGAGTAATCGATAGTTTCATAGAAATATAATCGATACTCAACTATCAATGGTAAGTGCAGAGCAAACTAAAAATACGGGCCCCAGATCTGATTAGTTAATACAGCCCACATATAAAGGGGGTTGGTTTTGCGGGAAAAGATTGAAGCAGAATCCAAATGTTTGTTCAATCATTTATGTCTACGTGGAATTAGTATTCCATTTTTTAATAAATTTTTTCTTTTCCTGAAGTTTTGTTGTATTTTCCAATAATCTTTTTTGGAACATGAGAGTGTTGATCGGAGTGTTAATCTGAGATGAGAGTGTTGATCGGAAATATCGAAAAATTAATGGTTGGTTGATTGCTCGTATTAAATACGTTCAGAACTTCATTCATTAATTAAACACTGTAAAGTTCATTTGAAATCGATAAAACTCCTTCCAATTTTCTTACCCATATTCCAAATTGTTTACTTAATGGTTACAAAAAAACTTGAATCAATACTTTAAAGTAAAAATCAACGTTTGTCAACAAACAATATAAACATCCACTTTAACGAGCCACTGATCTCAGAACATAGAGCCGTAAGTTCTCTAAAGTTCTCTATAGTTTCAAAAAAAATAGACGAAATTATGGGGCCCCAGTTAAGTTGCTGAGTTGCCAATTTTATTCTTAACGAGCGTGTTACTTACGAGCTTTTAGCCTCGCGTACATTAAAATCATATGTAATACAGAGTGAGTAGCGACTGGGAAGAGTCAGAAAATTTTTTATAACCGGGTAAAGTCAGGGAATTTTACCAAAATGATTCTTCTCCTAAATGCCAGAATCGGCGTTTTTTCGTTTGTTGTAAACAATGTGAGTTGGATTGTCAGGCTTGGTTTGATGACGCAGTCCACAGGCAGTGAGAAGGCTTTGTTTTTGAAGTGGCGTTGGTCCAACTAACACCTAATAAAACTTAAGCCTGAGCAGTGAAAAGTAAGATTAACAATGCCTTTTTATGATGATGTAACAATGTATGACGTTTTAGTGAGTGCTCAGGCTTTAGTCTTTGAACCAACACCTCCTATAAATAAAGCCTGTGCACTAAAAATTCATGCATTGTTACATCATAAAAAGGTATTATTAACCGTGCTTCCACCAATAATAAGCTCTAAATAATGACTTCTTATTATCTTCATTCTCCACTGGTTTAATTTGTTTTGCTACATTTAACTGTTGATATCACACTGTTTTTAAGAAGACTGTTAAAAAATACATACACCTTGAATTTTTATCGTTTTCTTTTTATAGATTCTATTAATATAAAGTGTGGCCAAATAAAAACGAGACTACGTTTATATCTAACAAGTATTTTAATTACAGAATATTTTAATTAACGAATATTTGATGTACAGTTATTGTGTCAAAAGATGCCTCCACATTATTAACTTTGATAACGATGCATTGATCTCAGAGCGTAAGTAGTAAACGATGCCTTCAGTGTTGAAACTCCTGGGTTGCATATGAACCCATTTTCCACGGTGTTCTACAGTTTGTCGCAAGTGAACCAATGACCTGTCAGCGATTTTTTATGGGGCTGAAAGTGAGGGAATCACATGGGCAGATGTCGGAAC
The DNA here is from genome assembly GCA_023313115.1 of Rhysida immarginata. Taxonomy (NCBI): domain Eukaryota; kingdom Metazoa; phylum Arthropoda; class Chilopoda; order Scolopendromorpha; family Scolopendridae; genus Rhysida; species Rhysida immarginata. The sequence goes on along the minus strand of JAHWFO010011831.1, from coordinate 2,632,538 downwards.
TTACTTAAGATCTCAAGAACTTAAAAAAGATCTGATTAGTTGGGAACAACTTGACCATCCGCCATACAGTCCGGACCTCGCGTCCAGTGACTACCACCTGTTTCGGGAGCTAAAGGAGTTCATCGGCAGCATGCATTTCAGCAACGAAGAACAGTGAAAAATGCATGACTTTCTTCAATGGCGGCAACTTCAAAGAAATGATCATAAGGAAGTACATTGAGCGCTATGACAAATGCCTAAATAAACTTAAAACTATGTAGAAAAATAGCTAAAGGTACATAGAATCTGGTAAAGAAAAAAGTTTGAATATATATGTAGTAGTTTTGTTTTTATTACCGAACGGAACTTACTTTCTGGACGAGCCTCGTATATGGCAAAAGGATGTAATCAGGGCAAGATTGGCATATGTGAATCCCGTGGGAACAGCATTCTTGGTAAACAGGCGTACATAATCTGTAATGAGCACTGCAAGAGAAAATGTCATGCGAAATACCTGGGAGTGAACAAGAATACATTGAAGTGGATTGGATCGACATGTCTCTGTGAAAAATGTCGTGAGATTAGCACGGTTGATTGGCCTAGAGTGAATCAAAACAACAGTGAACTGAATTTAGAAGATGATTACGACTCAAGTAATACTGGAGTCAATGCAGTTAGTACTGTTGGTTCCACAACTTCAATGTCTATTTTGCTAAAAACGGTAAATGACTTAATAGTTTCTGTTAAAGAATTTATATTACTAGCATCTAAGATTCAGGAGAAGAATAGATCATTACATAATAAGGTTTATAAGCTTCCTGATATTATTACTTTAAATTCTACCTCTGCTTGTAATGTGAAATCTGTTCCCCCTGTCTCAAAATCTCTGATTCCAGCCGTTAAAGCTATGCAAACTTTGAAAAATCTTAACATGGATATGAGTTTAGATGATAGGAAAATAACTGATGGAAAAAATATTGCAAGAAAATCAGATAAATCATATAAAAGAATGATATTTGGGAATGTGGCGGATACTGGCTCTAAATTTAAGGCAGCCAAAAAGACAAATCGGTTAATTATCTTTATTTCCAGGCTGGCACCGGATTTGAATAGAGATGATCTATTAATATTTCTGCATCAAATTTTCAAACCAGAAGAAGTTTTATTCTGTCGTAGATTAAAAACTAAATTTAATTCCTAATCTTCGTTTTAGTTTCTTTGCTGCAAGTTCTGTTGATAAGTAATTCTTGCCCTCTAATTGGCCTGAGGGTGTTTTATTATCTGAACTTTACAGAAAGTTAGATGATGATTAGCTTATGACGGGTTTGGGGGAAACCCTTCCATCTGTTGCCAATGTCAATTAAAATTAATTATCAAAATGTCCGTGGCCTAAGAACCAAATTATTAGAAGTGAATAGCGCCACGGCGTGTCATAACGATTTTATTTTTTGCTTCACTGAAACGTAGCTAGATGACTCTTTCACGAACTTTATGCTTTTAGAATTTTAGAGGTTTTAGGTCAGACTCTGAAACGTGGCTAGATGACTCTTTCACGAGAATTTTAGAGTCTTTAGGTCATTTATCGTATGGCTGACATGAGAGGTAGAGGAGTTTTAATTGCTGTTCCAACTGCTATGGAAGTCAGGCAAGATCTTTTTTATTATTCAGTCATATCTATTGATATAATTGGGGTAAATATCAGATAAAGGGATTCCAAACTCTTGAATATTATTGTTCTTTATGTTCCCCCGACCACTACAAAGGAGAATTTTGAAAAATGTTTGGACGAATTACTGAACAACGTTGGGAGTTTTAATGATAATCTTTTGATTTTGGGAGATTTTAATTTTGGATCATATTTCCCTTCTAATAATAGCAATTATTACTGCAGAACTTGATCAAAATATACTGATTTGTGGCTAATAAACTTAATATTTCAGATAAGGATAATATCTGTAATCATCGTAATGACACATTAGAAAAAGTATTCTCAAATTTTCCAGTCAAAATTATACGTAGTACTTTATCAATTGTTCCTAAAGATAATTTCCATCCTGAGCTTAAGATACAATTTCAAATGAGTCCTAAAAAGAGCTTAATTTATTCTCTTCATTTGTATAATTTTCGTGCTGGAAACTTTGAAATATTGTATAATTATCCTAAATCATTCAATTGGCAATTAATTGGTGAGTTTAATGATGCAGATCAGATTTGGGACTTTATTGTGAATACTATTAAAACTGCCTTCGAGCTTTGTTTTCCTACATTGACTTTGCCACCTTTGGACAAAATGCGCACGTATCCTGTTTGGTTTTCGAGTGAATCTATAAAATTATGTAATCGTAAAAATAAACTGCATATATTATATAAGAACTCTGGATGTTCTAAAGTGTCAAATAGCTTCAAATCAGCAAGAAAGCAATTTAAATTATTTAGAAAAATGGATTACAATAATTATTTTTATAAGAAGGAGACTGATCTTATTCATGACTCGAAAAACTTTTGGTCGTTAACAAAGAAGCTCTTGGGTAGCAAGACAATGTACGCTGATAAACTTGAAAGTTTGGATTGCATTATGTTATTAGAGGGACTTGAACGAAATTTTAGACAAGACTCTATATTAAAAACTGATTATGAAGGTCTGTCTGAATTTTGAAAAAAATTGATGTGCCTTTTTCGTCAGTATACATTATGGAATTAACTATAATCGCAGCAGCTAATAAAACTAATGATTTCAGACAGACCTGATTATTGTATTCCTGATTATATTTACAAGGGTTGCATTGATGTCCTTTTTAGTCCTTTTTGTAAATTGTTTAATCTTTCGCTAAGTTCAGATATTTACCCAGCTGCTTGGAAGAGTGCTAATTTCCATCTTATTCCTAAGACTACATCTCCGAACTTAGCCTCTAATATTTGGCCAATAACTGTGTTATCGTTCCCAGCGAAATTACTATTAACTATTGTTCCCAAGTCTTTGTCTATTTTCATAGATCGTTTTCTTCCACCAGAACTTGATGGCTTTAGGAAGAACAGGTCTACAATTTCTAATCTCGTAGGTTTCACGTCATTTGTTGCTAAGAATATGGATAAAAGAGTCCAGGTCGATGTAATATATCTGGACTTTTCCAAAGCATTCGATGACGTAAATATTAAATTATTATTAGAAAAATTTAAAAAATTGATAGTTTCTGCTCGTTATTAAATTGGTTCCGTTCTCTATTAATCGGGAGGTATTTTTCTATTGGAAAAGATCTTTGCATTAGGAAAGGTCTTATTAAGAGTGATGTCCCACAGGGATCTCTTCTAGGACCCGTTCTCTTTAATGTTTTCGTGGCGGATATTGCCTATTATATTAATACCAGGTCTGTCAATTTCCTTATGTACGCCGACAATTTAAAATTATTCAAATGTATAAAAAACTGGTCGGACTATCAAGAGCTTCAATATGTAATTAATATGGTTAGCGGCCGGGCAATAATGGTCTCAGTCTTAACGCCAAAAAATCGTCTATAATGACTTTTTCACACAAAACAGTTACTTCGTTTTTAACTATCATCTTGACTCAGCCCCTCTGTCTTCTAGTATCCTAGTCAAAGATTTAGGTTTTCTTTCCCAAACCTCTCTTTCTTTTGCCACCCATATTAAATCTTTGACTAAGGAAGCGTGCAAAAGAATTAGTATCTGCAAGAGGTAATCGAATTTCTTTAAAGACCCGCTTACCATTTTGACCCTTTTTAAATCTTTGATTTTATCAAAAATTATGTATGGTTTCCGGATCTGGTATTCAGTGCAAAACGCAAAATTTTATCTTCTTGCGAAAAAGGTGAACAATTTTTATAAGTTTCTAAAATTCAAATTTCGACATAATAAGTTGTTTGATAATAATTCCTCCATTTTCGACTTATCTGTTAATTGTCATATTTTTATGTACAAAACCTTCTCCCGAATTATTTCAGGCAGCATTTGTGTGCCTGACTTACGTTTCAATCTTGTCGTTCGCCAGGTTAGGTCCAAGAGGCAAAGTAAGGCGCTGTTATTATTAAGAGTATGGAGAACTAATTTATCGCTTAATGATCCGTTTTACAAATTATAAGTTAAATTCGACGAATTCTCTTCTGGACAAAAGGAAGTTATTCTTTCTGCTTTCTAGTTTTTAGTATTATATTTGCTGTTGTATTGCTACTGTTTTATTATATTAATAATTTTATTAATTTTATTATTTTACTTGCTTTTATTTTTTTCTTTTAAATGTATATTCAGTAACCCCGTTTTAAGCTTTTCGCCTGTTGGTCCGTCTCGGCTTCAGCAACGTGTTGCAGTATTATTGAGCGTTAACTGTTTCACCCTGTTCTAGCCAAAGTCGAGAAGTTTTAATCTTTCTTCATGGCAGAATGAGCTGTTTTGGGACTTAGGCCGCCGAGATGACGCTACATTTATCAACCAGTATATTTACCAAATTCGATTAGTTACAGCTGCACTACATTAAAAGTCTCCTTTTCATTTGTGCACAGCATATACGTAGTTACTAGTTGAATTACTGGGCGTCACACAGAGAAATATATAGTTATTTCATATTTAAATACACAGAGTGTTCTCGAATAATGTGTACAAATTTGGGGTGGGTGATAGAGGTATCAATTCTAAGCAAAATGTTCCTCTTTTCTTTTTTTTCTCGTGGGCATGATTTTTGAGATAAAAAAAGTTGGACGTCGCGTAGACGTAATATGCCACTCAATCCTTGCTTCTGGAACACGTCAAAATCATGTACAAACAAAAGAACAAAAACACATTGCAAACAACACAATAATGTGACTTGTTTTTATGAAACATGCAAATGTTTTACAATAAGTGTTCTAATTGACGCCCTCTGGCATGAATCCATGTTTTACGACGTCACTGCATGAACTGACATACACGTTCATATGGTCCTGTTTCTTTGCGAATCTGGTCAGCAGCTACGGCGAATATGGTTACCAGCTCTTCATCGGATCCCACATGTGTCTCGTATACCAATGTCTTTGTCTCCACAGAATATAAAAAACTGTTTTCTGCAGGTAGGATTTCAACATTTTTTATCTCAAAAACAATGCTCCGGAGAAGTGTGGATTGGATTTGATCCCTCTATCACCCCCTCCCTAATTTTGTATACAGAATGTTCTCAAATAACGTGTACGGAGTCCGCCAAATAATAATTTTTCAAGACATTTTTGTACCCGGTTCAGTTGTTTTGCCAGTCGGAATATCGTCTTATTTTTCGTTGCAGTTTCCAAATCTCGGCCCTCTTAAAACCGCATAATTTTAATCGACGACTAAGTGGAGTACTTCTGTCTTTAGGAACAATTTTCACAATAGGACATGTTAGGAAATGTATGTACAGTTTTATTCACTTGTTAAAATGTCTTAGGAATCTTTTTTTTTGTCTTCTATGAGGTGTAATTTGAAATGACAAATAAAATTCAGTCAATAACTTGACAAACTTGTCTTTTTGTTATGTTTCCGGGTTCGTCCGAGAAGATATTGAAACGGAATTTTGTTATAAAACATCTTAAAATGTTAGCTGAAAAGAAAAAAGTAGAGGAAGTTCAGCGTTTTATTTTTTATGAATGTTTTTAAAACAGCGCGCGCACGCGTCTGCTGCATTCCTGCTCCCGAACTTTACGATTGTTGCAAATAGGAATTAGAAACGGAGAAAAGCAAATTTTCCTCTGTACAAACGTGGTCAATATTTCAGAGTTTTATTTTAGTTTCCTTTACTTTGTTCCAGGTTATTCTTCGGATAGAAAGATAATTAAGAAAAAATCTTTCTATGATGTCGTGCTTCAATGTCCAATTAAGCAAATAGACAAAAAATAGAATTTTTGCAAGATTATGTGTTTGAAATTACGAACTGCGAACGTATCAGTTCTACAATCGCGATTATCACACATAAATAGGAAAAAAATAGTTATGACCAGTCATTGTTTATGCTGCTTCACGGAACAATCACAAAAATCTTCATTACGGTGATGATTGGCAAACAATTGTCAATTGTTTAAAATCCTTGACCTCAGAAAGACGAATGCTAGCCACCCACATCTGTTTATAAAAAGGGTCTACAGGTGTTCATTATCGCTATATAATTCGTCTTCATCATGTCTAAATATCACTACATACAAGGTGTCCTATAAGTCGTGGTCGTGAAAAGCTTTAATGGTATGCGTATTCAAAACTGAGGAACTAAAAAATCCCTATGAACATAGCTCAAACAAAGCACCATTTACGTTCATTCTCCGTTATATTTTCACTGATCTATTATTATAATTTCTCACCCACGTGATGATTTAAAAGATCCAAGAAATTTAACGATGTTTCGTGATTCTCCTATTCTTCTATTTCCTCAAAAGATATCTGCACAACCATAGAAAAAGAGTTCTATTAAGCAAGTAAGGTTTCAAGCAAGTTTATAAGCTAGGAGCTAATTAATCTCAGACACAAAACACTTTCACACATCACTATGGCGAAAAGCAGATTAAGTTTTTTACCGCAATCTTATTATTGCGGAGTTTATCTTGAAACTTTAAAATAAATATTTTGAAATCGTTAAAAAAACGTACACCACCAATGAAAATTTAAATAATGATTGTAAGTAGTATATAAATACTTATTCTTGTTCAATTCGGGGCTCAGGAAATTTGAATGATTATGTTTGAAAAATTTCATTTAATATACGGCAGTGAACCATTTTGTTTATGACCTTACTTAAATAAAATTTTTCTTATGGTTGAGATACGATATCATACCTTGATAATTAATAACATACATAATATCACATTTGAAATATACAGTATTTGAGGCTATTAGTTCATTTCTAAAGCAATATAATGATATAATCAATTACATTTAAATCATATATTTGTTATTGTTAATTTAATTTTTAAAAAGTGCTATAAAAAACGGTCTAAATTTTATGAATGCTTTAAAATTTCAACAGCAATTTAAATGATTTTAAAATTTTCAATGTAAGAATCCTTCTACTAAAAACATCCAAAAGAAATAAAGAAAACATTGCCTAATAACAATCTAGATGCCCTGCTTGGTGTAATATGAGGAACAGACGTTTTCAAAATATGCCTGTTACAAAGACTCTTAGGAGATATGTATGTACACGTTTCGTGTTCCAGTTGGGTAATGCACTCTGCAGTGATCACCTAAGTTTTGCTTCTTCTTGAACCAAAGGATGCACTGATATTATTTTTGATAATGGTGATACTTTCATAGCATTTTGAGTTAGTGCATGGAATATTGGTCCAATTGTCAACCTTGTCGAAGCAATATGACTCTCCATCACATGAAACACATTCGAAACTCATCAGCGAAATTGTTATTGATAATAAAAAGAAAAACCGAAGAAAATATTTCTTATCTGCAAAGTAAAATAAAAAAATTTATTTTCACAAGATCTTTAGTCAGGATAGTGATAAAAGTAATGAATAGAATTTATGGAAAAATTTATATAATGTTATTTACAAAATGATAAATTTTATAGAGATTATATTTCTATAGATTTAAACATAATAAATAAACAATATTTTACGAGAAAATGGATTTTCAAAACCATACTTAAATATTTTTATAACCTTTAGAGTGAAAATATACAGGCGACTTTTCAGTTTTGCGCTTGTCTTTTTCGTTTCCGTGATTCACGGAATCCAATGTTTTTGATATATCAAAAAATCTTTATTCACCTGCTTTCTATTCCAAATATTCACATACCATAAATTCTGGGTAGTAATAATACACATCAACTAAACAATGCTACATATCCACAAATGAGACTTTTAATTTGAGCCACGAATGGGCTTTTCAAAATACTGTCCTCTTTTAATGTAACTCTGGCTCCAGATTAAAAATCTCATTTGTGATGTTGTGTTTTCTATTTTTATTTATTTCGTAATTATCATTTGTTCACAGATTTTGCATTGTAAATGAACTAGCAGAGGTACCTGGCGTTGCCCGGGTTAAT
>JAHWFO010011831.1:2532304-2624154 GCA_023313115.1 Rhysida immarginata | reverse complement strand
GGTCATGTATGCGAAATTTCATCAAGATCGGAATAAAACTGTAGATTTGTATAAAAAACGTACACACAGACCCACAGACTCACCCACAGACTCACCCACAGACCCACAGACGCACAGACCCACAAACATCCTTCTTTATATATATAGATAGATAGATAGATAGATTTTTTCCGAAATCTGAGGTAGACAGTGACCTTCCTCATGCTTTGAAGGTCATGTATGCGAAATTTTATCAAGATCGGAGTAAAACTGTAGATTTGTATAAAATTTCTCTCTAAAAATTAAATTACTTTTGCAATATGATAAAAATAAACACATGAATACGCTTAGAAATTATTCATTGAAACTTCTTAATAGAAATTCGAATTTTTTTTTTTAAGGCTCACAATGGCTAGACGTCACGAAGGATGACCATGCTCACGTAATCTTAATTCTGATGTACTCTTGATATTCTTGCAATTCCTTTTCTTCTCTAGATGTCTTGAAAAAAAAGTTGGCCAATGATCTAATGTAGCCTAGTGGTCGCCTGTTCTTCAATTTACTTGCTTTCCATTTGCTCAATACAGCATGGAGCTAAAGGAGTGCTTCCTCTATCATCTTTCCACTCTTTCTCAATAGTTTGCTAACTCTCCATTATTTCCAATTACTGATCATTTTTAAAGATTTTCAAGAAACTTATAAATACTAACAACTCTTTTTTTCTACTAAAAGCTTGAGTACCAGGAATTCTATGAATTGTTACCAATTGAAACTTATCCATATTGCATAATCATTTCATGTTCATTATTATATGTCTTGGAAAGATTGCTTTAACATTGTATCACTATTATCTGCTCATATTTATTGGTGAATTGCGCGTTGATACCATTGTTGACGTGAATACGATTGGCGCATTGTTGCACAAACTTTTCCTTGCATTGTTGGTCATGAGATATATATTGCTGGTCCATGCAGTGTGTTTGTGAATTATGTGCTGAAACGATTGTTGATACCTATTTTTGTACCAAATTTGCTTTGCATTGTTGGTCATGAGATATTACTCATTATTCTGCCTTGCAAAAACCATGAATATCGATTTCTAACGATATGTATTGATATTCCGAAATCTCAGGCAGACAGCGACTTTCCTCATGCTTGGAAGGTCAAGTATGCAAAATTTAATCAAGTATGCAAAAAATGGGTCAAAATTTTTATCAATTCTTCGAGCATTTCCCTTTGTTCAAGCTACTCCGAATTTAACAAACTCTTTCATTTCCAGTGAAAATTCTCTCTAGGATGAAAATTTTTTAAAATTCGAGTTCTTAAGGTCGGGAAAAAACTATACATTTGTATAAAAACAAACAAACCCACTTACAAACAAACATCCTTCTTTATATATCTAGATAGTAAAGAAGTTTCGTATACAAATCTTCAGTTTTATTTCGATCTTGTTGATAATGGGCACATTTGACCATCAAAGCCAGAGGAAGAGCACTGTCCACTTTTGATTTCAAAAAATAATCTTATATATAAAATTCATTTTCTATTTATTGACACATTAACTGGTGTTGGACTACATAATTAACCAAATTAACCTCTTCTAGAGAGGGTGGTAACGAATTGTAGACTGTGCTTTCCATGAAGCGCTATATGTCCACCATGGCCTACCTATAACTTTCCCAGGCTCCATCGGAATTACCATGAAATATTTCATCAACAGTGGTCCAGCCCATTTTGAAATGCATATCGAACGGATAGGTCCATGTGTGTTTCTTTTTTACAAAAGTCTTTAGTTTAATTCCAATCCTAATGAAATTTGCAAATTTGATCTTCAAAGCAAGAAGATGGTCACTGTGTACATGAGATTCGAAAAAATAATATTTATCGATAATAATTCATGGATTTAAATTCAAATTATGAATAAAAAATTTATATCTCCTGACGAACAATGTAAGGTAAAGTTTGTGCAACAATAGATTGGTGTGTTTGTTTCAACATAAGTAATAGTAAAACAGAATTCTATAAATGAATTATGTTCAGGATGCACAAGTAAATGTCCTAAAAACTCTTGAACCTCTTATCCGATTGAGCTCATATGCGCACCATATGTTCGTTATATTCAGAGTAAGGTTTATATGTCTTTAAAAGCAGAGGACGGGTAAATATATCCTGGTTTATGTTTGTTTGTTTCCTCACGAGATGGCGCAAGGGATACGACAATAAAATTTCATCAAACAAAGAGACTGAGCAATGCCGGGCGTATCACCTAGTAGTTATGTATGTAAGACATGTTCATTAAGACATGTAAATAAATGTCAAGACTGACCAATTTTTAAACTTCATTAACAAAAAATATTTTCAGGACACACGACTTACCTGCAAAAATCGAGGACCACCCTCGTATAAAATATAATATTCTTCGGGCTTTCCAATTCCCTGACCATAATTTAAAGTTTTGCGTAATGGTCGTCAGCATAAAGCTGGAAGGGTCTTCCTCCTTTTAGAATCAGTGAGAAGGCATCGGAAATTTTAACAGTACATATAATTCCTGTCGTTTGTGCTTTTCTTAGAATTGATAGTTATTAGAATTTAACATTTTCTTAAAAAGCTTTAAAAATGAGCAGTAAATGAAAATACTGGTAAGTTAGCAGACCATTGAGAAACAGTGGAAAGACAGCAAAGAAACTAGCCCCATTCACTCTGTGCTGTATCGATTTTTCCAGCACACTGCTTCATCTTTGTAAACGGTGAGTGACCCCTGGCTGTCGATGCAAAAAAGAAACTGCGACTGCCAGATCATACCAAGTGAATTGAAACAGTTTTCAGATTAGAAAAATTGATAGAAAAATTCCGCGACCTGGATTCGAACTAGGAACCCCGACTATCATGGTCGACGCTTCTATCAATTGGGCTATCACAGACACTTGAACAGCCATGTTGTCACTAAGTGTCTTAAAGAAACCAAGTTGTCAAGAAGGAAAGCCCAATGGGATGTGGGCACCTGGTTAATTGATCGTGAATTTCTCTTATACAAACCATCAGAAAGTTTGATGAAAAAGAACACAATAAGAAATAAAAAAATTAAACTGGAGCAACCACCAAACATCAGGTAAAAACTACTTGGTTGTCTTAAAGACACTTAGTGATAGCATGATTGTTCAGGTGTCTGCGATAGTTTAATTCATAGTTTCTTAATTCAAGAGGTTATGACACTCGTTACTGTTCCAGTGCTATCGGCGCGAACCAGAAGATATACCGGAAGTTGATGGCGAGCTAGTAATCTCTGCTCGATTTATTAAATTTTTATGAATCATTTTGAATCATTTATTTAAGATAAAAAGCTTAAAATGTATAACTAGCTGTGCCTTAAAATAAACATCGATTACTTATGCTTTATATGTTGAACTTTATTAAATAGCTGATTATTTAAAGCATACTTCGATGGTTCGCCATCTGACGGACAAAATAATAGCGAGATCGCGTATAAAACGGTAGGGTCAAAAGTTATGACTGATAACCTCTTCAATTAAGAAACCATGGCCGAATTAGTAGAGGTGTCGACCATGACAGTCGACGTTCCTGGTTCGAATCCAAGTCGCAGAATTTTTCCATCTATTTTTCTATTAATATCATTACCTGATGCTTGTAGTTTGTTCATGTTTAATTTCTTTATTTCCTAACAGATTAGCAATTGTTGGAATTGCAGTGTACACAGACACAAACGATCATGTACATCCATCGCCATCCAAATAGAGAATTTTGGAGTTGTTGAATTTTTAGATAAATAAATGAATTTTTAAAGGTCAGGTCACTCAAATTTACATCCATAATCAGGCTATAAAAACGTCAGATCAAACTATTGTTTCATATTCATTCCATATCCTCTCACTTTTGTAGCCATGCACATTGTTTTTCCGGCAAAATGGTCAACTCGGTCAGCTATACACAATATTCCAACACGAACTGGGGAAAACTGTTATAGGGCCATCCATTAAGATCAATAACAGAAATTTTTCTCCGTTTTTCTCTATGAATTTTTACTCTTTTAATGTTTTAATTCTTACTGCATATTTCTATTCAATATTGCAAACTTTCATCAAAAAAAGAGTCCGACCAACGCCGGATATATCAGTTAGTACGAAGAAAAAATTAGACACAAGTCCTTGGAAAGACGATTTGAAAAGTAAAGAAGAATACATGAAAGCAGTCAAAGGAAAATTAGGTATCTTATTAGATCCAGAAAAGATCGAAGAAAATCTTGGAGAAAAGAGCAGTAGCTAAAATATGTTTTTACAGTTTATGGGGTAAATATGGTCAAAGACAAAACATAAATATATAACAGACCTACAACGATTTTATGAAGTACTATTAGATGATAGATTATATAACGCAAATAAAATTTTAATAATGGTATAATTTTACGGATTACTACGTAGAAAATAATACGAGTATAAAGATTTTTGTGGCAGCATTTACAACATCGAACTTAAAATTAAGATTGTATGATAAGTTGGATAAGCTAGATAAAAATGTAATAATGTTTGACTCGGACAGCATAGTGTATATAGATGATGTTAAATACAGATAATGGTACAAGCACTATTAAAACAGGTTGCATGTTAGACATTGGACTGATGAATTAAACGTAATTGGATCATAGATTTTGCATCAACGAGTCTTAAAACTATTATTACGAGAAAAATACAGAGGATGAATTTGACAAATATGGAACAAGAATAACAAGATTTACTTTGAACTATCAGAATGTACAAAAATAAATGTATAAGAAAATACAATTAGAACATAATCAAATTACAGGAGAAACAAAAACAAAATATTTAATTAATAAAAATGTTAGAAAAGACATTACATTTCAGTATGATAAAAGTGTTATTCTTCTAAATTTTGATAAACTTCCATATCTTTCTATATCTATATCTCTCTATATATAAAATAGGATGTTTGTTTGTGGCTTTGTTTGTGGTTTGCCTGTGGGTTTGTTTATTTGTTTGTTTTTTATACATATCTACACTTTTATTCCGATCTTAATAAAATTTCGCATGCATGACCTTTAAATCAATGTCTACCTGAGATTTCGATAAAATTATAATCATTAAAAAAAATCGAAATTCATGGTTATGGCATGGCATATTAGTGATAAATATCTCATGACCAATAATGCAAATAAACGTTTGTCTAACAATAGATATCAACATGGGTGTCAACACGCAATGCACTGCACTATGCAAGGACCAACAATATATGTCTCATGACCAACAATGCAAGGCAAAGTTTGTGCAATATAGAATTCAATGCATGGAATTCCTGTTATTCAGGCTTTTCTTAGAAAACAGAATTTTAAAAAAATATCCCAAAAACCGGGGTTAATGAGGAGAAAAAAGTGAAAGAAAACATCTGAAAATGAAAAAGGAAAGAGGACAAATTAAATCGACAAAATTTACATACTTATTGTTACTACTAAAACTTGAAGCTATTTGGATCTTAAGTCACAAAATTTCAAATTTGTTCTGTAAAATCTGAACAACCTAAAGTTGTTAATTGTTTCTAATCATACTACATTTATTTAAAATATTATATGCAAACACGATTTATATTAAATCAAAAATAAATTCAATTCGTACGAAATCGCGTGCACATCTAGTTGATAAATATTGTTCCGTAGTTGAACCATTTAGAAGATAACCGAAGGCGATACTACGGCACACACCCAAGTGGAACTCTTATTTTTTAAATTTAACTTTATTTTGAAGCACAAGCAACAGGCTAATAGCCAGTTATAGCTTACAAGTGCAAATGAATTACAAAAATAAAGAAATAGAATGTTATAATAATAAAATGGCTATAGCTATAAAAATGTAATGATAAAAAAGACAAAAATTATTAACGACGGAATAAGAATTATATTTTCAATGATAGTGGTTTTGTATTGTTTATAGTTCATAATGTTGATATCAATTAGACTGGAAATGTAATATATTGTTTAAACATTCTATAGAATGGTAGATTTTTTATGATGGTTTATTTTTTAATAAAGGTATCTAAAAAAATTCATTATTTCAGGAATTGAGTTTGGGAATACATAACTAACCACCATTAATAAAATTAATTAATAAAAATTGAGGAAAAATATGATAGAGCATGAATAGATAGTCAAAATCAAAAACTGTATGTCGTTTAAATAATTTTTCGCATTTAAAGTATTCTAAGTGATGTGAGTTAGAAATAGTATACATATTTGTTCTGTAATGGGCAGCATAAACTATTCTAAAAAATACTTGGCAGGAATCTTGTTTAGACTATTTCTATGGTGATTTATAATGTAGAAACAAGCAGAGACCAAATAACGTATGTGTATTCCAATGTAGGTCTTACTTAACTATTCATAATATTGAGAAGTTTATATTGTTGTAACTTGTGGAATTTCTAATAATGAAGTAGGCTGTTTGTTAAGCTCTAGAGGTTATGAACATTATATGGTCCACAAAAGAGAAATTTGATTTGAAGATGACTCCTAGATCTTTGGTGGAGTTTCGTTTCAGGATACAATTGTTTAAAAAATAAGTTACCTATTAAGTTAATAGGTAATGCAGTGGCATTTGTCAATGGTATATATTTTACATCATGTATCAATTAAAATAAAATCATGTTGTAATTCTTGAGAGTCCATAGAAGAAGTAGCAACTTAGTCTATTTTAATATCATCAAGAAATAGAAACAGTTGAGAAGACATTTTAACATCAGGAATATCATTTATAATTGTAATAAACTGTAAAAAACGGAAAGCCAGAAATACCCCTGAGGAATACCTGAAGTAGGGGTGAAGCCATGTGTAATTTTTAATGACTTTATCATAATTGAGTTTTTTTGATAGTTAGGAGAAAATCCAATTTAAATCCGAAGCAACATCATTTAAATTTTCCAAGTCTCATGACAAATGGAATAGTTAAAATACTTCGTATTAGAAATTTTTAGTTACTTGACTGTTCTCCAGTACTCTTTGGGGTCATTGTCTAATATGAACTTAGGCATTATTTATTTCATTTATTTCATTTAATTAAGAATAATAACAGAATCCAACCACGGCTAGAATGGCGGAATGCCGACGAGTTAGGTCCCTGGATGGAATGAAAATGAGAAATACATTAATAAAATAAGAAATACAATTAGCATAAATGATATAATTTGGTTTTAAAGTCTTGTTTAAAGGATTTTTTGGCATTCGATCTTAGCGGACAACATTTTTCTTCCTCAACATTGGAGCTTTTTCGAAATCAATTTTTTAGTATTTAATGTTTTTTTTTAATTGCGATTAAGACACCATCGCCATCCTTCTTGTTTATTGATCTGTCTGTATCTTTTGGATCAATATAGTATCTATCACCTAGGAGTTCACCGTTATTAATATTGATATTTAACCAAGTTTCAGTAAAAAGGATAAAATCATACGAATATGCATAAACCGATGAGGAAAAAGCTAGTAGTTTTTTTAAGGCCTGTAACGTTTTGATTAAATAAAGTAAAATTTTCCATAGTATTGAGGCAATAACAAAGTATTTAAGTCAATTTCATACATAATTACAGTTGAACTTGAATTCTTCTCTTTCCTCATATAAATTTTACCTTCTATATTCTATTTAAATTTGTAGCTTTTACAAATCTTGATTTCTTTTGTTTTTCTGAGGAGATTGTTATTATAGGGGGATGAATTTTCATTATTAAAATCTTATAAACATTCCAAAGAGAAACTTTAGCAGTGAAATAGAGATACATTTATACATTTATTAAAAAGAAATTAATCCCTTTATCTGCACTTTTTAACTCTCCCGAAGCTTTTAATAAAAAATTGATTTTTTGAACGTAATACAGAGTCGAGTTACATTATGTTAAACCGAATAATAGCTTTTATTATTCTACTGGTAGCTGTTACCATACAGAATGTAGAGCATCTGAAATCTGCTAAAAACTACGTGGTGATTGTTCCATAGCACGCACATGATGATCGGCGTGATCCCAAGATTCTAGATAAAAGACCCTCCGTAGTTGAGGTCTAAGGAATTAGGGGGCCCGGGATGTACTTGGAACTCTTGGTCGTATTCCTTAAACCGCCCCTCAAAAACTGCAGCCATATGGCATGTCGCATCTTCTTGCTGGAATTTGCCATCCCCCTCTGGAAAGACAGTCGACATTCACAAGTTATAATACATAACCGAATCGGTTGAGAGTGAAATCCACAAATGTCAGTGGGCCTACACAAGAGAACACTCCCCATACGAAGATGCGCCCACCACTAGAACGGTGCCGCCACTTGAAAATACTCCCCAATCATGTTTGTAACTTCCACAAGTACAATGGCATGAGAACTCTTACCACACAAACACGTTGTCGCCACCAGCCTGAATTCGTCAACAATGGTTGCAAGATGCTTGTTCTCAGAGGGTTCTCGCCTGATCTACCAACGGCCGTCACTTCTGTGGAGCAGAAGTGACTCTGATGTGGAGTTGTTTAGTTTCTATGCTGTTGGACAAATTGAAGCCAAAATATGTGTGGTGACCATCCATCTGCTGTGGAGGCCCATACACAACAGCGTCCTCTGTACTGTGGTTTAGGGTCCTCTGGTAGCACCCTCTTTGGTTTGAGCGGTCTACTGTAGCTCTTCAGTTGACTTTTACACACTTTAGCAGCCGACAGTCACCTCTCTGGCACCTGGGGATCCACAGTCGTCATACTATTTATTCTGAAAGGTCCCGTTTTCCCAGTCATGTACACTTTAACTACAACAGCAAGAAAACAGTTACAAACTGCATTTTTTACGCAATACTTCCACGTTTGGCCTGAAAGCCGACTATCATCCAGTTTTCCAGATCCGATAAATAACGTTTTTAACTCATTGCAACAATGAATGATATGGTTTTTAACATAGTGTAGACATATATTATATAGTCATCTAACCGATTCACAACACGTAAGGTAGTTGCTTGGCAAGGCATCCAAGAAGAAAAATGTAGGGGGTGTCTTAAGAATAGACTCATCCGTGTTTATATAAAAAGTAAAACAAACTTCCTATCTTCTTTCATTTCTCATCATTTCCGAAAGTATGTTACATCACATGCCATATGATGGCATAGTTCTAAAGACCAAGTGACTTCCACTCCTGCAAATCCAAGCCTAAGAGAATAATTGGGCCTAAACTGCCTACTAATGTAGACCTTGCCTAGGGGAATCTGGATATTAGATTTCATGTATTTATGTACCTAAATCGCACAAAGATTTTTTGTCCTCTCTGAATCTCAACCCCGTAATTCCGGCCGCAGTATACCAATCAAAGCCAAACCTAAAAGTGCAGATTGAAATGCCCATATTAAGCTACATTCTAAATGCTAATCTTGTACCTCATAAAATGTAGAAATTTTGGAAAGGGCAGACTCCCATAATAAAACCAATAAGCAGCTGCATTCTTCCGCTACTTAATAATGAAAAGCAATCGTGCGTAGACAAATCGATTTCACGTGCGCACGCCAATGTCAGCAATGCTTGAACAAAAAACAAAGTAACAATGTATTCCTTCTTGACAAATCCATTAATATATGACATGCAATCATCTTCGCACTCTTTACACTCACCGTTATAATGCGTGAATTCGCCATGAAGGGGTCCACGAAAATTTATGACAAGTTAAAATGGCCGAGCTAAGACTTTCATTGCCTTATTTTTAAAAAGAGAATTAGAAAATTTATTCTGTTTTCAAGTTATCTTGCAAACCACGGACAGTGGGATGGACAGACGGCCAGATAAACTTAAAGATTAAAGGAACATTATGCTAAAGCTACAAATAAAGACATAGTATTTTTCTTCACATACTTCGAAACACTTAATCATAGTTGAGTGTTTAAGTCTCTTCTTCATAAATTTGGGTGTCCCATTATTTTTGCACCTGGCCACACATACAGGTGTGTATGTGTTTTAGTACCATTGGAATATGGAGGGGTTTTTTATTGTTTTTAATTGATAAACCCACCCCCTCATTAAATTTGAATTAAATAGGGTTATTGATGTGGGATTTTGAATTAAATACGAATTTTTGATGTGCAGGGGGTGTTTTCAGCATTTGTTATGATGAATTATTGTTTTTTCATAAATTCGGGTGTGGTCTTACCTGTCCGAAGATCACCCCTCCCTTCTACAAAAAGGTGTTCTCTACGCCATGTAGTGAAGCACCACCACAGCTACCCTTTTTTTCTGACATACAGTAAAGCCGTGGCTACCCCTTTTTTGCCCTTTGCACTCGCAGCAGTGAAGCACAACTAGGAAGTTTGGGGTATAATTGAGGCGTACTATGGAGGTAAAAAAATATATATGTTTTATTTTCCGAGTCTAATTTTTGAGTACTTCAGCGACCCTATGGTTGGTTTTGGAAATTTGTATTTTTCTTACCTCGATCGGGTGCTATCCTCTTCGGGGAGGACAAATCATCCATTCGGGTTAGACCAGCTTAATGGGCTGTCAAGATTGTGTGACTCCTTTTTCTCTCTCACCAGGGGTAGTGGTGATTTTTGGAGGTGGAATTTGTTTTAGTACCTGGTGATTCTATTCGCGTTTTTCTAATTGTCATCGAATGTTTGCACACCCGCATTTTTTATAATTTACAACAACATAATGTTTTTATTTTTCTTCTAAGTTTGCTTTACAGATATACTTGGCTTTTGTTACTCTTTGTTTTTACTGCACCTCCCAGCGATTGTTATTATTATTATTATTGATATTATTATTAATCTCAAGCCAGATGGATTGATCCAGCAATGAAATTAGTACAGCTATTTAATGATTACGATTTTTCAACTAACGTTTTCAATCTTGCCGACATTTTTATCTAACCCATAAATTAACCCTGTTTTGGGCCTTGCCCATTGGGGAGCAATTTCTTTTCACCATGTTCTCCTATATAGAGTTCGTGGTTGAGAGATGCTTGTTGCTACAATACAATACAATACAATACAATACAATACAATACAATGAAAAATCAATGATTAAAAGCAAACGTCACTCTTTATTTTTTATATAACAATTTTCTTATTTTAAAATTCGGATTTATTGTATGCATACACAGGTGTATGGTTTTAATAATTACTTATTTTCACAATTTCATCGTTACCGTAATTTGTGTAAAGTCTTAGTTTGAATAAAAATATCAACAGTGATCCATAACAGGTGTGAGTGGCGGCCAGTTGCATGCTTCGATTTTTAGGTTTGCCATTCTTAATATAAAAAAATTAAAGTTATGTTGTATTGTCTGATTTAACTACTTTTATCAGTTTTCCAATAGAACATTGATTTACAAATACCTGAAATTCACGATTCTCAAACTGTTTCCAGTACGGTGGTAAATACAATACTGACTGACCCCGAACTGTTTTAACTCAATCTAAGTCTTCAATAATCACCTGTATGTGTTTGTGTGTGTGTGTTTGTGTGTTATTGCAGGCATTTCTTGTATTTGCACTTGAGTTTCAGAAGCGAACTTTCTACTAGAATATGAAGTAGCTAATTTTCAACTTTATCAACATCCTGAATTCGAAGTGTACAATGCAGCGGGGCATTTTTTTCTTTTTAATCTTGTTTTTCTTTAATTATTTTTTTTTTGCAGCAGCTTCTATGTGAACTTCTTTGTGTTATTCGTTGTGTTGTTCCAATGGTGTGTGTAAGTAATTTTGATGGTAGATGTCTCTTATTTGTCTTTTAAGTTGTATTTTTTCCTTGATTTTTCAAGGATAACAATATTTTTGGTTAATTTGTGAACTTCCTTATTCTTTGTTTCCTTCTTTAAGGTGTTCTTTCTTGCAGGCGACTGCTTCTTTTATCAATTAATTTTTTTTAATTTTATTTACCTATATAACTTTTTTTTGTTCTTCTTCTTTTCTTTGTTATAATTTTTTTTTCACTTTTCTCTTATTTTTTTTTCTATATTCCTTTTCTTGTTCTATTTTATTAAATTGTAACCTTATACCCTTGATTGTCAATATACTACTCAATAGGTGCCAATGTAAATAGACACTCCTCGAGCTTCACGTTGGGGTGACAATGTAAACCTACATCATTGATTTCATATTCACAATGGGTGCCAATGTAACCTTAATCTGTTTGATTGGACTACCCCCCCCCTTATATCTCAAATCAGCACCAGAATCCAATGTAATGAATTCAAAATCTGGCTAGCTCAACACCAATACTCAAAGAAAGAAAAAACACTATCAAGGACAAAGGTTGGGTTCTTTTTAAAGGGCAGGCTGTGACTTATTTATCTCAATAAGCAAGGCATAGATTAGAACCAAATAAATATCTTTTATTCAAGGTAAAAAAAATCACCAATGAGATACAAAAAATAAATAAAATTCTTAAATCCAAGTAAAAGAAAGTTGATAGATCTTATCATAGAGAAGAAAGTTAATGCTAAATTCCCCAAGTACTTATAACTAAGATAACATGCAAAATATGAATAAATATCAATAAAACTCAATTGCTCTGAGGAAAGATATAGTATTAATTGAAACTCAATTCAAAGAAAGTTCTCTCAAATTGTTCTGTATTACACCTTCTTTTGTCATGACAACCAAAATAAATCTTACGCATTTAAGTTCATTTCTACTTACAGTTACGTAGTTTAAGACACCTGCTGATTTGTGATCACTTTTAATCCAATTTTATGCACAAAAACACCTTTTGTGGTAAACAGGCTAAAAAATATATCACTTATCACACAGGAGCACAGAAAACACACCTGAAGATAATCCGGATCGATTAGTGAGTGAGTCCACTGGAGGTCTCAAAGTGTCCCCACTAAGTTCAACAGAAGACCTCAAATATGTAGTTGTTGACCTCACTCAATGTCGGGTTCCTAATTCTGCCTGTTGCTTGGAGAAAATCTCGTTGCTCGCTTCTATTTGCTCTGAAGAATATCGGGGTTCCAATTTCCAGTTCTTGATTCTAATTATGAATAATGACTCTTTAGCATATCAATTGCATCCAGGCTCCTTTTCAAACATTTAAGGATCGTTTCTCACTTCTTGCAATCCGTAAAAGATTTGGGTTTCAACAAAATAAGGAATGTAAAATGGAGAACAAAACAAAATGAATCTGATTAACGTCAATCAGATTGACAAAGACATCCTCTCTTTAAAATTGTAAAATATAAATTTTCGGTTAATAATTTGAATAGGAAATTCAAATTTGGGTTTCGAGGGAAATGCCATCCTTAACTAGGGGTTTTCCCATATGAATATTGATGAGCCTCCGCAATCCTAAACTGAATGAAGAAACTAGCCCAACTACTTGGCCGGCTGTGGATTTGCACAGCAGCTTTTTCCGCTAATGCTGTTCCTCTTCAATTTTCATTGAGCCATATTTATAAAATAGTTCCACTCGAGAGGAGAAAGCGCGCAGCCTTTCTCTATCAGCTCCTCAACAGGACTCATGTGGTTTCGTTTTCTCATGAACTCTTATACTCACTGCGCATCCGGTCTCCCTTTCCCTTTCACAATTTAAAAGTCTCCAAAATAACTAAACTAAGAAAACCGTAATGATTTCAAAAACTACAAGAAATCCATGACACAAACAAATTATTAAAAAATTCAATATTCCTATTCATCAAGGAATTCAATGACCAATGTCAACAATACTTATTTATATTCCCAAAATTCCTGTCATTGCTCCACCCCTCCTGCTACTTCACAATCATGAGCTTTCGATTTATATCCAAAATTATAATCCTGAATTATCTCAACTTATTATATCTCTACAATAAAAACAATTAGATTACTTTATGCTTACTGAAAATCTGAATAATATCTGCTATTATTCCTGTGACCAAATTTACCCATAAAATGAATACATTACTTAACACGTGATAATGTCACAATATCCTTAGGTTTATGTATTTTTGCATGACCCAATTACTTACATTAGGCTTATTTTTTTTAGTTTTTTATCAGACAAGTCGACCATAAAGTTGTTTTGCGCATTCAAAGT
Organism: Rhysida immarginata; assembly: GCA_023313115.1. Classification (NCBI taxonomy): domain Eukaryota; kingdom Metazoa; phylum Arthropoda; class Chilopoda; order Scolopendromorpha; family Scolopendridae; genus Rhysida; species Rhysida immarginata. The sequence continues at coordinate 2,610,135 of JAHWFO010011831.1, read as the reverse complement.
AGCCATGCATCAAGCACCACTAGTTCAGCATTAAAACTGTGAAGTCTATTGTAAATTTAGGTTTGTTAGCCCTGGGGTATTCCGTCTGCTAGTGGACTTTCAGTTATTACTTGGAATTATTATTCCAGAAATAATTTTGTTCTGTAATATCATTTTTTTTTAATTTTTATTTCTTTCAATTCCAAATGATGTTATTACTTACTCGCCTTGCAATTGTGTAAAAACTCGGAAAATTATGTTTATCATCTGTAGCCTTTTCCAGAATTTCATGTTTTGTTATCGTCTCTTCAAAAAAGAAAATTTCTTTTTTATCTTATCTTCAAAAAATCTACTCTTTTTTTTCAAATTTTTATTAAGAGCTTTTACTCTATTAATTCTAATCGTTTTCATATATTTCTTTTACGGATATTTCAAAATTTATTCCAAAAAAAAGTCCGAGCCACGCCAAGGTTATCACCTAGCTTATTTTGTAGCCACCAGATCCAAACATTTCCTAAAAATACATTTTGACTATATTCCATGGGAAAGTGTATATTTTGGAAAATGAAATACTGCAAATGCATAGACTGAACGTGCGTTTCCAAGAATGTTTGATAATGACATAAAGTGGAGATGCAGTGACAGAAAATTAATAAGGCAGCGTCTATTGATAAGGCATAGAACTTATGTGTGTCCAAACCCACGTCCCAGGTCCACGTCCCACGTCCACGTCCACTCATTATCAAACGTCCATTGGTCAGAACGAGTATTGGTCAGAACAACTCTACACCTAAAAGATAAAAGGCTATACGTGCATTTGAAACATCTGAACAACAGGAGTTTCAAATAGGGCAAGATCTTTTATGTCAAGCGCAAGAAAACCTTCTGTCTACACAATTTGGTGATGTTCTGCTGTGGTAAGAGAAGTTCAAAAAGTTTATGTAATGTCCTAGTATATCACATAGAATTTGTATTTTTCGTATTTTTAGTTGAATGGATAATCCCTTTGCTCTATGTTGTGCTGATTGAATTATTATTTAACCAATTTGGATTTATAATATAATTTTTTCAGATTGTTCTCTTTGCATACATATGGAATTATCCCAGGCAACGCCAGGTAACCCTGCTAGTTCTATATTTGTAAAAAAGGAAGTTTGTTTGTGGATTTGTATGTTTGTTTCGTATACATATCTACAGTTTTATTCTGATCTTAATAAAATTTTGTATACTTGTATTTCAAAACATGAGGAAGGTCACTGTCCATCTCAGATTTCGAAAAAATAATAATTAATGATAACAAATCGGTATTCATTATTATAACAAGGCAAATTTTCGAGAAAAAATTCCTGACCAACAATACAAGGCAAAATTTCTGCAACAATATGTATCAACAACAATATCAACACGCAATTTACAAATACTCTGCATGGACCAAGAATATACAGGGTGGTTTAAAATTATGTCAATTAAATTTAGTGACATATTCTTCAGTTAGAAAGAAGACAAAAATGTTCTATAGCACTTTGTCTGGAAACGATTTATTTACGCGATACAACCAACTAAACCCGTGGCTCCAAATTACAGGAATTGTTCAAAGTGCCCGCCACCAGCTCACATGCACGCCTCGGCTCATTGCATGAGCGACCGGTTGAGGTCATGGAAGAGTTCGTTGTTAGCATTACGAACGGTTTGGCATGCATTTACTATTCGTTTTCGCAGATCCATAACGTAAGAAACTTCTGTGCTGTAGACGATCGTTTTCACATGACCCCATAGAAAAAAGTCCAAGGGATTAAAAGTCGGATCATCTTGCAGGCCGGGCTAAAGGTCCACCTCGACTTTTGCACTGATTCCTGTATGCAGCATTCAGGTGTGCTTGCACAACATCTCTGAAATATGCTGGAGCGCCATCATGCATGAACCACATGTTAGATCTTATCAAAAGAGAAACATCTTCCAGTAATTCTGGCACTGCATTCTGCTGAAACAAAAGATACGTTCACCCAGTCAATCATGGTGGCAACACATAAGGGTCAATTAAGTTATTTCCGCCAATTCCACACCAAATGTTCACAGAGAAACTCTCTTGATGCGCTCGAGCTCTGGTAACATGCGGGTTAGCATCTGCCCAATGGTCCTGGTTGTGAGAATTTATGATTCCTGTCTGGGTGAAGGTTGTTTCGTCTGGGTAAACGGAGCTGCAGGGACCCCATGTTCATATGACAAAAAAATTCTTCTAAGGACTTCTTTTATCATCTCCCTAAAATCTGCACTCAATTTAAAAATAGCTGTATATCTCTTGACCAACAATGCAAGGCAAAGTTTGTGCCATATAGAATTCAATGCATAGAATTCCTATTATTAAGGGGTTTCTTTAAAAACGATCAGTAACTGGAGATAATTAGTGAAAGACGAAAGTGAAAGTACTCCTTTAGCTGCTTGCTGTATTGAGCAAATGGTAAGCAAGTAAATAGAAGAATCAGCGACCGCTAGACTACACATAGTGATAAAGACTAATTTTTGCTTCAAGACTTCGAAAGAAGAAAGTAAATTGCAACAACTTCAAGAAGGCATCCTTGGAGAGTTTCATCCATTGTGAGCATTTAAAAAAATGTTTTCGTTAAATCAAATCCTGGTATCTCACCAACAATGGATTTTTTCAGTGAAGAGGTAAATTCCTGTCTTTCAGATTTTTCTTAGAACGGCTAGTTCCTTCGCCCTATATTGTAGTGATTGTGTTATTATTTAAGCAATTTGAAGGTTCAACTTGCCTTTTTGAGTTTGTTCTCTTTACCTACAAGCGTAATTATCCAGGGCAATGCCTGGTCCTCTGCTAGTCTATATATATAAAGAAGCATGTTTGTTAGTTTGTAGATGGGTTTGTTTAATTTTAGTACAAATCTACACTTTTATTCTGATTATGATGAAATTTTGCATACTTGACCTTCAAAGCATAAAAAAGATCACTGTTTACCTCAAATTTCGAAAAAATAATAATTATTGATAAAAAAAACGATATTCATGGTTATGGCTGGGCATATTAATGAGAAATATCTCATCACCAACAATGCAAGAGAAAGTTTTTGCAACAGTAATTATCAACAATGGTATCAATACGCAATTCACAAACACTCTGCACGGACTATAAATATATATCTTATGACCAAAAATGCAAATAACAGTTTGCGCAACAATAATAGGTATCCACAATGGTGTCACACGCATTGCACTAACTCTATCAAAGATCAACAATATATGTCTCATGACCAACAATTCAAGGCAAACTTGTCCAATATAAAATTTAAAAGCTTAGAATTCCTATTATTCAGGCTTTTTTTAGAAAATAGAATTCTTAGTACCTAATTTCTAGAAAATCTTTAAAAATGAATAGTAACTGGAAATAGTGAGTTAGCAGACTATTGAGAAACAGTAAAAGACGACAGAGGAAACTCTCCTTTACCTCCGTACTGTATTGAGCAAATCGTAAGCAAGTAAATAGAAAAATCGGCGACTGCTAGAATAGCCAATTTTTGCTTCAAGACTTCGAAAAAAGAAAAGAAATTGCAACAACATATATTGTACATCTAAATTAAGATTACGTGAGTAAAAAATTATTTAGACTTGTATGCATCCTTGGAGATAGAGTACTAGTGTACATCTATTGTGAGCCTTGAAAATTTTTTTTTCGGTAAATCAAGTCCCAGTATGTCACCTAGAATAGACTTTTTCCGAAAGACGTATATTCCTGCCTTTTTGATTTTTCTTAAAATGGATAGTCCCTTCACTCTATTTTGTAGTGATTGAGTTTTTATTTAACCAATTTGGAGGTATTATTTAGCTCTTTGAGGTTTTTCTATTTACCTAAAAGCATAATTATCCTGGGCAATGTCGGGTCCTCTTCTAGTTATATATATATAGAAAGACATGACTAAAAAATTAATACTGAAACATAAATAAAGAATAATACTATATTAGGGAATAAAATAACTTTAGTGTACTGAAGTTAGTGTTTAATTAGTAAATTAGGTTATTGCAGCAAAAAAATTTAAAAAATGCTGTTTGGCCACTGCCCAACTTACTTATGCGTAAATGTCCTGGTCCAAATACTGAAAAAAATTAAACAACTGTTTATAATAGCTACTTCCGAAAGAAATGATGTGAATAAAAATTTTTGATATTGCTCCAAACACTTTGGCATAGATTCCAAGTTATCATATACCATTTTTTTCCACCTATTTTTGCAAAACACGGGATTTTGATACGATTAAAACTGGTACCCCCGGTAAGAATTTTGGAAAATTACTTAAACAAAAGTTGGAAGCAAAGTAAATAGAAGCAAAATAAATAGAAGCAAAATATTTAGAATTTAATGGGTGTTACTCTAAAAGAATAAACCCCAAAACTAAAGAGAAAATGTGGCTCGTTTAGAGACTTTAATTTTGGTTTAGAAATTGCAATACTTATTTATAAAATACAAAAAATTGTTCACCAAAGAATGTTCTATACAATACGATTTAATTGAGGAATGGGCATTACGATCTCAATATCGAGAAAATATTTCTCGGAATAAATTAAAGAAATACTTTAAAGTATGCTTAATGCAGCAAAACACTGTGACAAGAAATATTAATCGCTACATTGAGCGAATTGAGATTAAATATAAAAAAAAAATTAAGAAAGAACAATTTCTTATAAAGAATAAGAAAAAGAAATTTCAAAATTCCCATTTAATGTCTACAGAAAGACTGCGAAATATCAATTAATTTTTAATAGGGGATAAGATCTTATATTATTAGTGAGACCCACATCCTCCTGATCACAACTGTAGACAGTGATAATCACGTGAAGATTTTTTATTTAACATTTATTAAAACAATATATACCCAACAATCACCGTCTGCAAAACAGTAAAAAAAAACTTAAAGAATAGAAAGTCTAGAGTTAAAATTATATCTATTTTTACATTAAAAAATCTGAGTGTTTCCCAACAAGCACATTCAGCTGTTGTTTTCTGTTCGTCCGGGAATCTTTTCATCAATAAGTCAGCTGAACAGACTCAGCTCCTCACATTTACTCGTCGATAGCGTGTTGTCTAAGGGTCATTGCTATGTGAGAAGGAGGAGAAATTGAGGAATGGAATGGAGTTGAGCTACAGACTGTGGAATTGTCGATCAAAATAAAATAGTACAGGGTGATTCGAAAGTCCAAACTCCAACTTTAACACATATTTACTGCAAAACCATAGAAGATATAGGAGTTTTGCTGCTTGTGGGAGTTGCGTGTGACATTTGGAACGCGCTATACAATGTGAAAGCACCACGTGTCAATACCTTTGCAATGTGCATGAGCGTGGGCAAGCAGTGGCGTTATGTCAGTTATTGTTCTCACGCGATAACAAAGTCCAACTTCATACAGTAAAACTTACGTGTAAAATTCTTAAAATCCTAAAACTTAGCAGTAAGCAATGGTTTTTTCGAAGCCAAGCTCTTGCACGAGTTGACTTCCGTATGGCCGTAGCTTTAAACATTTAGTAGCTTCAGGGAGGTTGAATAGGATGCTTCCAGCTTTTGAGACATGCACCAAAGTAACTTGAAAGGATGCTTCCGCGGAGAGTGCTGCAGGGAAGATTGAATTTTCTCTAGAAAGTTTTTGTCACCATAGCAATTTTAGGTAATCTACAAACAGCGTGTCTCATAAAACTGTTACTCAAGGTGTCAGGACTAAAAATCTAGGATATATTTCAGAACCAGCCCACAAAAAAAAAAGATTTTTTTGAGCTGAAATTGTCATTCCTTACAAAAACTTAAGTGCAGCTTTAGTTATTGGTTTAGTAATACGAGAACTAAGTTAATTTTCAGGTATCTTCCAACCTCGGAAAACTTTAATTGATAATCCAAATTGTCTCCCACAGTAACCAGTTTTATTTCATTCCACTCTCCAAATATTACTAAATATCAACAAGGATGACTCCTTAACCCTCCAGAGTGATTTCTATAACATTGACTTTTAGTGTTCAAGTAATTGCATGTCAATCAACCCCTCAAAAATTGCGGTGGTCAGGTTCACTCGCAGATTCCATTTTTTTTCCAGTTCGCATTCCATTTCTTAGTCTTCTACTTCTAATCTCTTCTATTTGCAGAGCTGGGATGTCAGCGCGCGTATGTGTGTGTTGTAACGTGCTAGTAAACACAGGTCTTGTTCACTTACACGCTAAGCTCCAGAGAGAACAAAAAAAAACCCAACTTTCCCTTAAGAAAACAAAATGGAGCAATAAACAGCAAAACCCAGAATAATAGTATAATATTGACTAGAATTGGCCCAGCAGGTAATTAAAGAGAAAAAGGAAAGTTAAAAGAGAAGAATTTGCATTAACCCCCAATTAACATAAATAAATCAATTGTCAGAAGGACTGCGTTTCCTTGCAAAAAAAGAGGATAAAACAAGTATTAGAAGTTACGTTAATCCCAAATAACTTACCCGAATAACTCACAACCCCAAGACACCCTTACGTCAAAGAAAACAAAAGGAGTCCAAATAAATATTTTCTTTATTGCTGACAGAGGTGAGATAGATGCTGTTGATAGCAGATTCCAAGCAAACGAGAGAAACAGTCGAACAGTAAGACTGGAATGAAGACAGAAAGGTAGAGGTACATCGAATGCACTTCAGGTACAGGAAAAATTCAGAGTTTCGCGACCAAAAGGAACTTGTTGATACCACGGAATGCGAAAAGAAAGTCTCGGGATAAAATTGAAGATCAAACTACTAGATGACTGTGAAACGTTGCTTGCACTGCAAATATAAAGAGAAACTGACAGCAAAAATGATAGAAAGCATAAATTGGAAATAAAAAAAAAATTAAATTTTCATAAATTCTTAAGTGATACAAAAAAATAAGTAAACATTATATAAAATTCAAATAAGAACATCTTCAAAAAAAATTTTGAAGGTAGAGATTAAAATAATATTCATCAAACCTTGTACCTCCTCCACAAGGAATCAGAAGGACGAGTAACTAAATATGCTAGACTAAACATGACAGGGAAAACACCAAGAGGTTTATTACGTAAGGGAAGGGCAGGACGGTCCGAAGGGCAGTCACACAAAATGAGAGGTAAAGGTCGGGCAAGACGAGAACAACATGGCTGAGGTCCTGAAAACGAAAAAAAAGATTAATATTGCATCACAAAAAAATTATAAATTCTCAATTAAATGAACTTAAAAATCCATAAGGGGTGTAAATTATTTAAAAGTTAAGAATTCAAATAAAGTAAAAAAAAAAGGGCGATTTTCTAAAAACAACTATAAAATCTTGACATAGACGACAGAAATTCATCAGAATGGCTTGTTTCCCTTTGAGCACTAATTCATTGCATGACGAAGGTTTCTGTACAATTCTAAGTCCAACGATGAACAAAAGTATCAAACAAGAATCAGCCAAACTGATTAAAATAACAGGAAACCTACTAGAACCAAAAAAAAAAATTTAAATACCAAGATCCGCGTGACAAAACTTCCGAATTCTTGGAGAGGAAAAGATACATTTGCTCCAAGAAAACGAGCTGTTTAATACAACGTCGACTAAACAATGGAAACAAAGAAAAACGCGAAACTTTTAACAATAGAGATGACGATGAACCTCCAAGAAAGGAAAGATAGTTTACGAAAATCGTATTTCTTACCATAAAAAAAAATTAAATCTTCTCCTAAAAATTAAATCTTCCATGAAGTTAAGACACGACAAAACTGTACTGCAAAAGGAATAGGTTCTTCAAATTATAAGTTTCATACGGGAGACATTATTTTTAAGAAACGCGTAATTATTAAAAGACGAAGAGAGAAGGCATTGAGCTTACGCATGGACCAATTCTAATAAACAGATTTAGGTATACTTATGAACTCAAAACCCTTAACTAACGCTTTGTCGGAAAAATTAATATAATCAAAAAACCTCAAGCGATCACTGGGAATTTTCTATGGGGATAATGACCTGAGATGAATGACATCCTATTCGAAGTCATAGGACAAAAGAAATGTCGCCTTTTAACGGTAATTATAAATAAATCCCATGAAAGAAAAAAGGATAATTGACGCGAAGAAAAATTGAAAATTTTAACTTTCCAGGCGAAAATATCATTAACCTATAAACTGACGCTAACCGAACGCGTCGAATAATCTCTTTTAACAAAAAACGCGGAGGGGGACCACGGTAACCTCCGTTTAAAAAGAAAATAGTAAAGCGTATGATCAATAGTACCCACACCGTTATACATGGGAGCTCCAATAATCAAAGGGTAAATATAAGTGACCGACACCAGGAACATCGATAAGTCATGAAGAGATAGAAACACGACGTTGGAAGAGTCCGCGAAAAGAGATATTGGAAGCAGAAAAAGAGTATCATAAACGTACTAGGCAAAAAAAAACCTATTACCGTAGGGATTGTAGAGGTACGCTACAGTGTGTGTGTGTGTGTGTGTGTGTGTGTGTGTGTGTGTGTGTGAGTGTGTGTGTGTGTGTGTGTGTGTGTGTGTGTGTGTGTGTGTGTGTGGATGGTTTCTCGGCTAGTGAATCTCTAGTGAATACTCAGACATACGAATCTTCCTGCGATAACCGTTGACGTCATGTTGTCATGGAGATGATGACGTTCACCTGATTTCCATTTCGTTCCAGAAACGTCTAAAGGTCTCTTTTGGGTCACGGATGTTTCTGTCCGTGACCATTTGACCTCTCTCTGTGTGACCCCCAAGCCTTTTGTTTTGCATTCTCTCTGAAATGTATTGAATATGAAATTATTTTTTGCTATACCCCCTTTCACTACATGTGGACAGCCAATTGTAGGAATAAAGTTCTCTTTGTATCACTTCTCTGAAATGTACTGAATATGAAATTATGTTCTGCTGTCCCCACCTTTCACTAAGGGTGGACAGCCGATTATAGGATTAAAGGTTTCTTTGTATCACAACTTCAGCTGCATTTTCATCTTTCGTTGTGATATTTCACAATACGCGACATGATTTTTTCTGTACAAACAAGCCTTAATAATAAATATATTTTTCGTAATAATAAATATCTTTTTTGCTCCGTCTCTCAAATTTTCGTAGTAATGTTGGTTTAATAAAGCTTCAATTATTCTGTTTCAAAATATGTACGTGGTTTTCAGTAATGTTTGTTGCTTATGTTTTATTTCCATGTTACTTAAATGTTCATACATACGTACTTCGTTTATTTAATAGGTCATAAAAATAATTTTCTGACTCTACATCAATTCAGTAAATTTTTTTCCATGGTGGTCGTTTGATTTTGTTAAAGTCGTTTGTTGTTGGGTACGTTTTTCACGCTGATGATTTTGTTAGTGAGTGAAATTTCGCATTAGTGAAATCTGTATATAGGGCAGATTTCTCATAAGTGAATTCTCCTAAAGTTCACATTTTTTAGAGTGCTTTCCAGCATAATTTTGCTATGCATTTATTGTTTTTTACATTTTGGACAAATTCACAAAGCTCGTTTTTCGCGTGTCTGATTTTATCTATGTGTCAAATTTCGCTCTTGCATTTTTGTTGTGAAGGTTAGAATTCACTCCACCTGTTTCCAATCCCCGACAACAACATTCAATCGTTTTTTCCATGAACGTTTTAAATATAAATATTCTTTTAAGGTCTGTTTAATAACCTATGAAGCTTGTCAAAGAACTTTCAAAAAAATTTAAATAAAATATATAAAAGTTTTAAATAAATATTCTTGAAAAACTTTGAAGACATTTTAAAATCGTTCGGGTTTTATTTCCCTAAAACTTTGTATAGATACGTCGACGATACATTTACAGTTTTTGACACGTAAAAATGTAGTATCGAGGACTTCGGCCAACACATTAATAGCTCTTTTACTACTGTGCAATTTTATCCCTCTACACAATAGACACAGGTATTAAAAACAGGCCTGGTTTTTTGACTTTGTTGTACTATACATTATTTGTCTATTGAATAATTACTCAGTATTTTTCGTTTTAATTGTAATAAATAATCTCATTATTGTTATACGAGTTCCGGAGTTGATAAAAACGTTTTCATACTCAACCAGATAATTATAATAATTTTTTACCTTTGTATTTATTTTCGCTGGTGTTTTACATTTGTTTAAGTTTCTAATTCTATAATTTCTAATAATTTTCGAAATTTTCATTTTTTTCACATGGTATTCTTAAAAATTTTCATTAAAAGTGCGTGCTTGTATATCTGTTTCGTTTTAACATGATGGTGCCTATCTCCTTTTTTCACATACATTCAGTAGGTAAAAAGCTTTTGTTTAGGCGCTCTGACAGCCTACTCCTGTTTTCCAGGTCACATGTAGCCAAAGGCCTTGGTTGTTTGTTTCGCGATTGTTGATTGGCTTTTTCCTCATTCATCTTCTGTGATGTGATTGGTTAGTTTAGGATTAACGCCATCTGTAATTGCTTGTAAGTCTCCATGTTAATTTTTTCATTCCTTGGTAGTTTCTCACTGTAAAAAGACCGCCATTAAGTGTGTCTTTTTTTTTTTGTTACGATTTCATTTTTTGATTCCTTGTTTTCAAAACCATTCAGCTTCTGCGTTTCCCCTGTGAGTATATATTTTATTTTTTAGTTTCCTACAAATGAATTCATACGTTTTCTTAAGCCAATTCTTAATTTGCGAGAGTTTAATTTCATTTACTGTTTCTTTGTTTTGTACAGTCTTCATTGACCATTTTAATTTGTTTGAGGTAGCTTTTTGAGTTTTTATTCGTTATTGTTTTATAACAATTCACAGCACTAAAGTTGTTCTGTTACAATATTAATTCACTTTTCTTATCTCGTAGTTATCTGTGCGCGAACATTGTTTCAACACGTACTGTGGTTTCGTATTTTCTGTTCATACATCTAATACCACCGTTTGAAGCGATAACCCTGTGTAATAATAATAATAATAAGTGAGTGAAATTTGTTGCTTTATTAAATTCCTTCACATTTTCACAACTATGCAGGGATTTTCTTTATGTCTAAAATTAAAATAGTTTGTCGGCTTTTCTTCCTATACCTAGTGGCATCGCAGAATACATCTGATTTTCAAAACACTTCTATTTCACCATTTTTTTCGCTGAAAAACGTTGAAAAAATGTATTAAACGTTTCAGTTTTTATAATCAAGGTTTTAGAGACCTTTTGAGTAATATCCTCTTTAAATTGCAGAGAGGCGGCTCAGACAAAACTTGATTGTATACTATCAGAATTAAAAACTTGTGAAAGCGTTTATGCTTATGTTCAAGTAAAGCTTTATGTCAAAATACTCTATGACAAACGATGCCTTACAACTCGTTTGTTGGAATACATATTACCAAGTAACACTTACTATAAAGGAAGTCCCTATGTTTCATTTTCCAGTTTCAAACAACAGTTGCTAAATGGGGTCGTCGTGGTATTACAAGTCATACGTTATCTAGCTTGAGTGAAATGGAAGATCTCGATACTTTTGTCTTTGAAATTCTAACAAGCCTTATTAAATGTTGATTTACCCGATTCTTCTCATATATTTTGCAAAGCCTATCATCTAATTCAACCATTACCTAACGTTTGTATTAAAATGGGACGCTTTTTTGTCACACCATCAGACTTCATGGTGAAAACTCATTTAGCTAACGATAAAGAGGTTGATGTGGAATATAAGTTTTTCGCATTGATGCGCATACATTTTCCACATTTTTTTAAACCTAATCACCGAAAACTCTGTGTCAACCTCAAGTAACATTCATACTTGATTCAGAAGTATTACCCTCAACCCATTATGTGAGTTGTTGATGTTTTTAACAATTTAAGTGTTTGTACTTGCATCGATCAAATATGTGTGTATGTGTGTGTGTGTGTGTGTGTGTGTGTGTTACTTTAACACTATGCTGTTTTAATTTTCTTTGACGATATGTTTAAGTTTGTGTTTTTTGTTTATCAATACCTGTTAGTTTATTGAGCTGGCTAGTCATCACCTAACCTAACCTAACCTAACCAGGACGAAGGCAATTAAAGCACAATGAATGATCACGCACTGATTTCGAACGATCACAAGTGTCTAATGCTAGGAACCGAGCGCACTTGAATAGCTGATGATCAGCACCACATTAACCACACACATTTACAACACTGTTATGCACTTGTGCAGTTCTTTGTGAACGATTTCCATGCATTGGTCGTAGACTTTTACTTGGTGTACCTGCTTCGAGGGCATGACAGCGTTGTTCAAATAAGGTTTTTACATCTTCAAATGTAGGATGTTTGTTTCCTGAAATGGATAACTCCCACTAACGTCGAGATTCCATATCCATCCACTCAACTACTATCAAGACTAATAAGTGATCCCACGAATCCACAGGCACCTTTAATGCTTTTAATGCGCGCACATGCCTGACTGTCGTGTCTAGCAGTTTGCGTAGGTCAATTGTTGACTCCTTATACATGAATGATTGTTTGAACAGTTTCCTGATGTGACAGTATATAATTTGTCGTTCGTTGTCGTAACAGTCGGTGAGAAGTTTCCACGCTTCACCATAGTTTGCATCAGTTGTGTCTAGCGACTGAATTAGCAATGCATCTTCACCTTTAAGAGCGTTCTTTAAATAATGCAACTTCTAAGAATTGCTAATGGTTTGGTTGCGATGTATCATGGAGGACAATAAATCATGAAAGGTAGTCCATTGAAGATAATCTCCTGAAAATGTTGGGAGATCCATGCGTGGTAACTTAAATGTCCGGACGGAATTCTGAAAGATCAACCACGCTTGAAGGAGATGACGGCATACTCTTTTGTGCAGTTGTAATAGTTAGAGTGTCTAGTAAAATTTGTATACCAGCCTTGGTATTCACATACTTATTTTCCACCTCTGCTTCATTGGTTTCATGAGATGCGATTTCGTCGCTTGTTGCCAATACAATAATTTTTGCTTGCACGTTGTTGTATTCACTCCAAGCGTCATCCAAAAGCTTTAACCTTAAAGAGAGTTCTTGCACAGTGTTGCTTGTTGATGCTGATGCATGCTGCAGAAAAGTTGACCCACGAGTAATTTTTGATTTAATCGCCCCACGTTGTTTCACAAGATCTTCTATTGCTTGGTTGATAAGAATTGCTGACACAATTAACACTTACAATTGTTGCACGAGTTCGATATTCACCGTCGTTGACGTTAAAGCTGCACACAGAATGGCCGCCAACAAAGGTAGTAATTGCCGGTTTTGCCAAAACTATCCGGCGCAAAGGACCAATGTTTTATAATTGAAAATGATCGTGCTAATTACGAGTGGCGTGGGATTTTCGTTGCGATTAGCAGTCACGTTATGAAAACGCTAATCTTGACCAGTCATTACTATATGGATTGAGGGTCGTCAGAATCAGGAGAAAATTTAAATCGAATAATCGTCGATCGGACATAGTCAAAATTTCGAGTCAGTCACAGGTGGCTCTAAAATGAGCTTTGTGACGGACTTTGACTATACTTTTTAGACACACCCAAAGTGTTCACAAAGGATTGTTGGGGTTTGAAGATATCACTTAACTGTGCAGACTATGTATAGTCCTCGAGGTGAGGTCCGTTCGTGACGCAGTAGACATCAGACCACATGCTCCTGTTAAAAGGTCGTGATAGGCTCATGAATCTAGGGCCTATCTAATATCCTGGGCTATGCTGGGTGACTCTTGTAGGTAAGAGTGTCAACGGCAAGTATTGATTCCTGAATGGTCATTTCCGAGAGTCCCCTGCAACGAGCTGGCAGACGCAGTCGCAGTCCGTTTGCATCCCCAGACCACACTGATAATCACAGGCCATGCAGATCCGGGACCTGTTCCCTGAGTCACGTCCTCAAAGCCTGCGGGCAACCTGCAGTTCAAACTGCTCGTTCTAAAGTAACGCAGCACTTCAAGTGCTCATGCTAAACTTAAGAAAGCGCTTCAACTACTTGGCTCAGCACGAGCGCTTTGAACGGAGAGCTCACATCGATTACTCGTAGTTGCAGAGAGTTTCTGATTGTCTGCTGCAGTTTTCAAACCCCTGTCTCTCCTGCGTGATCTTTTCGATTGTCTAACCGAATCCAATCATCCACAGAATCAGTCACGAGAATCACTCACACCTCGACGATTTCGCCGACGCATCAGTTGCATACGGAGACGAAACTTTCACGCCAGACAGGTTGGATGCAGCAACAGAGTCGCTCGGCTTTGCCAAGTTCGAAGGATTTTATCAAAGCGCAATTAGGATCGATCTGATCGTCAAAGCTAACAGGCGTCCAAGTGCTTCTGAAATCGAAAGGACGCTCGAATCCTGACGGTAAGTTTCTTTATTACAGTTTCTGTTTAGTGCAAAGTTTATGTACAGGGTGTCTGAAAAGTCTTGCCTTGAAGTGACGTCGCAGCAATGAGACGTCAAGCTCCATCTCTCGCAACGCTCATGGGAAGATGGTCTGTGGAAAGTTAAGTCCACAGATAAGATCAGCGCTTTTCGTCACAAGAGAACGATCCTCCAAGTAGCATGAGTCTGAACATTTAGTGGTGCGGCTCCTGGAATGACTGCAGAGGACCAGTTGAGTAGGCGGCTCGATGGTTGCCAGATTTGAATCTAATGGGCTTTTCGTTCTTGGCGTATCTGAAGAGTTGCGACGTGGCTCACCTATGCACCAGGACCGACAACATACTGAACAAAAGCTGCGGGGCTTTTCACGTACGTTACTCTTTACTCACGCCTCCTGTCCCCTTCGTCATTAACGTAGTCGTTTTACAAGGGATGGTCATAAAGTGAGTACGCCGTTTGGCTGTTGAGGAACTGGTCCGCTTTGACAATGAAACGCGTTATTTCGAATCGCAGCTCCACCACAACGTGCTTGGTCTCGTGAGCTGGCATGTTATCATGCAGAAGTCTGAACACAGTGATGCAGCAGTCTGAGAGGACTATCATCTCCACTTGCTTGCAGTTTGGGGCTCGTCACAGTTGGAGGAGCCTCCGCTGTAAGGTTTGTCTTCCATGTTGCTGCACCGAAAACTTGCTGGATGTTCGAATCGCAGTGCCCCCGCCGCACTCATGGTCTCGTGTGCGGATTATGCTGGTGCGTTGTCATGGCGACGTTATTTGGACAGCTTGATCTGTTCCACAGGGATGTCGCTTCACACTGGCACCAGTGACTCACTGTGCAGGTCAGTATTCCAAATCGCAGCACCACCACAATGCACATGGTCTCCAGTGCGGAATGTGCTGGTGTGTCCTTGTGCAGACGCATGACCCTTTTGGACTCGTCACAAAGCAGGATACTTACTACGGCACTTCCCTGCGGCACGAATGACTTTATGACTGCCTCTGTAGCTGCAGATCGTTTCATGCTGCTAAACTTTGTTTTTTTTTTATCTCATTCGTATGTCTCTACACGTGTTTCTCATGGATGCGATGCAAGTCGACTGCCTTCCAAATTTCATCCACGTCTCGTTTCCGAAGCACTTCATAGAGGGCCTAGGCTATTACGGTCATTGATCTTCTCTTCTGCTTGCTTCCAAACAACATGCACTACCATTTCATGTCGCCTTTCAAAAGTTGCAGCATGGAAATCGTGCACGTGTCTGACAAAGTCGTTTATAAGAATGCGGTAAGGCTCTCATTGTACGTCAAGGACGTCTGTCGTTTATGAGTTTGTTTACAAGATTTTGGTTTGTTCTCGTGCAGATTAATATTCACAGTCCCGGGAGGAAAGTCGGTAGCAAGGCCAGGTCGATCATAAGGGAAGTTGATCTCTTGATCACACAGCCGATTAAGGTTCTGGGTACGGTTTGACGCACATTGACGAAGATATGATTAAGCCTAAGCTTCTCGAGTTCCAGTGCAAGTACTCGACGTCGGGATTACCGTTACTCAACCCTGTAAGTCTTGGAATCGTTTCGCTTGTTCGTTAGTCAGGTGTGCAACTTAATTCCGTTGGTTACACGTCGGCGCATTGACGCGATGAGTGCTTAGAAGGTAGCAACAAGAATCTGTGTCTATGTGCCGTCGATGAACATGGATGGTGTCGCTGGGTAGACCGTCTCGCTGCCGTGATGTGTCGATCCAGATGTTCGCAAAGATTCTTGCAACAATGGATAAATTTTCACAGTCATGTAGCCACGAAGACAACGATTTCAGATAGTTTGTTTTCAGATGTCTCACGGCGGATACGCCTGCTCGTCGATACGATGCAATGCACCTTTTTCCGTTGATCTAGGGTCCAATGTTTGTTGCATCGCAAACACATGTCGTTTCTTGCGATGCACGCTTGTCGACGTGGGTGCTGGAACGAGACTTCGGTTGCAAGGCCAAGATGCAACAACGTTCTCGATTGTTTTCTGGTGCTCTCAATGCATCGACGGTAGCGTGTCATGACTCAAGACCAGCCATCGTGAGGGTCCT
Source organism: Rhysida immarginata (assembly GCA_023313115.1). Classification (NCBI taxonomy): domain Eukaryota; kingdom Metazoa; phylum Arthropoda; class Chilopoda; order Scolopendromorpha; family Scolopendridae; genus Rhysida; species Rhysida immarginata. Next base: position 2,593,738 of record JAHWFO010011831.1, on the reverse strand, counting down.
ACAGTTTGCGCACCTGAATGCACATATTGTCCATTGTTCCAGTGATTGTACAACATCACTATGGCATGATGTAAAGAGTTCGCTAAAGCTGCGGTTTCAAAACGATGCTCGGGGCACTCACAGGGAATTGCACGAACATGAAAGCAATCGAAGTTGCAGCTTGAGACCACATGAGTTTGTCATATAACTGCCGCACGCTTCGATGCACACCTCGAGTCTCGCACGCATGCGCTTATAAAGATGCTGGATGTCGTCTTGAGATCAAAACAGCAAATCTTGAGATCGTGCTTCCCAGAGAAGTCGTGCCTCAGCTGCGTTGTGTAGATGTTACTTATCCTGCTGGAAAGACGTGTTACCCTCCTGTTGCAGGAAAGGAAGAAGACTGGACATACCACCGAATGGTATTCAGTGTTCCATCCACAAAGACGAAGGGTAATTGCGAGTGGATGATGCCGTATGTTTGCTCAAAACGTCCGTACGATTTGATAGTCGTGCGTGAGTGCATTCCTTCCGTATACCGCTGCCGACGCAGGAACATGACGAGCGATCTGCACAGCGATATGCTGATGAGACTATAGTCCCATCAATTCGACCTTTGTCAAGCTCCGCAAATCGTTGCACCGGCTTACAGTGCGTGTGCGAGGCATTGTAGTTGTTGTCACGACAGCTACAGTCAGCTGTTCCTGTACAGTGCAAATGCCAAATAGGTTCGTTCACATGAGTATACCATTGAAGACGTGTGTTTGATGGTGCGAGATTGCGAGCACTGAAGATCTACCATAGCGCTCCTGCTACCACGATCTTAAGGCATAAGTAAAACTTAAACAGAATCAAGTTGTCACTTCTCAATGACGTGGAACCTCAACAGTCTTTTCTTAATCATTTCACGTGTTCGTGACGTTTCTTTGATGCGTTTGTCATTGCAGGGAGACGAAGATGTGAATTTCAACATCAGTAGTCCGCACAGTCAGAACTACAGCCTGGATCTATATCGAGACGAGGAATATCGCACGTCGATCAAATCCATCGACTTCACCCTCAACGTCGTCGAAAACGATCGCCTCTTTGTCGAAAGCAGAATCGACGCAGGTGAGCATCGCATTGAACCGTTGTCGTCTCTTGTCAAAGTCTCGTGATTTTGTTTTAATCTTATTTTCTTTAAACAGGCCCTCATCTACGTGTCGTGATGGACGAATGCTGGTTATCCGGTTCGATCAATGCGACGGACGAATCTGGGATTCCTCTGGTTCGCAACACTTGTTTGACAGACGTGAGCATTCATATGGAAAGGATCGCATCGCATAATCCCAAAGTCGGCCTGATGATTGACGATTTGACTCTCGCTAACGTGCGCCAGTGGAACAACTTCAGCTTCCAAGTCAACTCAGAATACCTGAAGTTCAGCGCGCTTTACCTTCACTGCATGCTCGGCGTCTGCACGATCAATCCTGAGCAACGCCCGGGAGCATCAAACAGGTAAGACTGAAAGTACACTTATCGCATTTGTACAATGACTACAGCGGAAGAGTTCCGCGAGTCGAGTATGTGTTTTATTCCTTGTTGTTTCGTTGCCGTGCGTGAACGTGGTTGTTTATAAACTTATCTGAATCAACAATTTTATGCCTATTCGTAATAAGATGCTAATTAGTGAAGCTTTTCGCACATCTACGAATACCATGTTCATAGTACAATTCATAATCATGATCATTTTACACACGTTCGGGTGAATCCAGCTTATTGGCAAATCCAAGTTTTCACACAGCAAAATCCTAATTAAACTCAGTTACAATTTTTACCTCCAGATGTAGATAGTGGACTTTTAGCGATAGGCACTTTATTCCCGATACAATCTTCCCCGATTATCAAAAATAACTTAATATATTTCTTGTTTCAGTTCATAACCGATGTTCTTGAACAAATTTCTTTCCACACTAATCATTCAAGGCATGATGATGCAATTAATTCGTATAACTAAAACTATTTAGCGAAGCAACGTTTTTCTGCCATTACAGCTTCCCATGAGAGGGGAGCAATGGCACAACGAGCATGCGTGCTTATGTCGTATTTAGAGAACTAACACTAACATAGATGAAAAAAGTCAGTGCTCTGCACCAATGATTTATATTAATGTTACAGTCTGAATCCATGAGAATCCATGATTTAAGTCTCTTGAGCCATGGAGTAATCAGCTGTCTGGCTGCTTTGTTTTTAAAGAATTTGGGCCCGAGAAATAATTAATTCAATAACATTTCTCAAAGTTAAACTGCGTGCAACTGTACAAATAAACAAGAAAAAGCATCACAAAAATAAATCGAAAATACATAACTAAAATTAAAATACGTAACTGAAAGACAATCAAAAACAAAATTGAAATTGAAACCATGATCGAAAAAATGTTTATGAAATATAATAAAATACTTCAAATACAACGTAAACGAAAAGATAAACTTATCACTCCGTGATCGGCGTGTGAAAGAATTATTAATCAGTTACTTTTCTGTTTAGCCATGTCTTTTGCATTATCTTCAATTACTTTCGACCATGACAGTTATGGGCTTGGAGCTTCCCAATTTGCTTCAAGTTACAAAAATAGGATTCAGAGTCTATCTTTAATATATGTCATTGGCCTGGCCTGTCTCTCGTTGGCCTCGGTCTTCGGAAGATGATACAACAATGTAGGACGTTTTCGAGTCGAGTCCTTATCTTTAGGAGGCGTTGCCCGAATTCGAAAATTTGTTGCCTCTTTCTTAAAAATTTTTGAAATTTTTCCCATGAAAACTTATTGTTTTCTTTTTATTATATTACATTCTTTCTGATTCTTTATTATCTCGATGGCGATGTTTTTGTTGTCATTTTAATTTTTTTATTTCAAGATAAGATTTAACATTAAACTATTAAACTATTAAATAACTATTAAACTATTAAACTAATAAACTATTAAATAACTATTAAACATTTCGAAACCAAAAAATAAATTAATAATTTTATATACTAGCAGAAGTACCCGGCGTTGCCAGAAATGGTTACATTTGTAGGTAGACGAAACAATATCAAAAAATTAAATTATAACTCCCAATTGGTTAAATAATAACTCAATCAATATTACACAAAGCGAATGGACTATCCATTCAGCGAAAAATACGGATATAGGTATTCTGGGTGATATATTATCTAAACGCTTCTTGACTTGCCTCACCACTGCAGAGCATAACCAAAAAATTTATACTCAAGTTTTTCTTGCCCTTGACATAGAAGCTCTCATACCCTCTTGCTCTATTCGAAACATCCGTTATTGAGATGATTCAGATGCATGTCTACTTTTTCTTTTTTAGTTGCAGAGTTTCTGAGAACAATACTCGTTATTTCCCTTTCCATTCCAGACACTTACATTTTTGCTAGTTGTATTGACAGGGAGCTCAAAGGAGGCAGCCTTATCAAAAGAGATTGCTTTATAAATGTTCTGCCACTGCATCATTAATTATGCTCATTATTAATAATTGTTGGAAACGAAAGTTTAATCATCGCATTATTAGCATTTCAGTTTACAAAATATACACATTCCTGCAGAATATAGTCAAATTGTAGTTTCATGATTGGTTTATATCTGATGTGCTACCAAATAAGCTAGGTGATAACCCCGGCATTGTTCGGACGTTTTTTTTGAACTAAATTTTGCAATATCTTAAAAATAAACACATGAAAACGCTTAGAATTAATACAGTAAACATTCTTAATTAGAATTCGAAAATTAATTTTTTAAAGCCTCACAATGGATGGATCTCTCCAAAGGTGCAACTGCTAGTCTAATTTCTTACTCACGTAATTTTACTTTCGATGTACAGTTGATGCAACTCCCACTCTTCTCTCTATATCTTGAAGTAAAACTTGGCCATTTGTGCAGTCTAGCGGTCACTGATTTTTTTATTTACTTGCTTAAAATTTGCTCAATACAGCACGGAGCAAAATCAGTGCTTCCTTTGTTGTCTATCTACTCTTTCTCAGTAGTTTGCTAACTCTCCATTATTTCCAGTTACTAATCATTTTTATAAAGATTTTCAAGAAATTGTTAAGAATTATGAACTCTCTTTTCTATGAAAAGCCTGAATAAAATAAATTCTATGCATTGTTGGAAATTGAAAACTCGGGAGAGCAAAAACCTATCACCACCTCCACTCGGTGTCTCCTAGATAACCAACTTACTGTGCAAGTCCTTGATGTCAGGTGTTGCGACATATCGATCGAGGTACAATTCGGTCTCATCAAATGGCAGTGGAAAATTGAAATTTGGATAATGCTAGAGTGTCCCCCGTCGAAGACACATGCTGTGTCCGCCAAAACAGAGCGAGAAATTTGCAAGGGCTATCCACTCAAGGACGTAGTAGTCTAAAGAAGCGAGTCTGCCTTAGACTTGGAACAATTAATATTGGAACTATGACTGGAAGAAGCCACGAATTGTCAGCCACCCTAAAGAACCACCATGTCAACATTGCTTGCGTCCAAGAAAAAAATGGAGCGGAGCAAAAGCAAGGGACATTAGGCAAAGATACAGGCTCCAATATGATGGTAAATAGAGGACCCAAAATGGTGTGAGTGTAGTGTTCACCTCCAATCTCAAATTAGCGTCGTGGCAGTCAATCGTGTATCGGATCGCCTCATGTCAATCGAAATAAACTCTGGAAACGTACTCTTACGGGTTGTCTCCTGCTATGCCCCCCAAACGAGATGCTCTGATGGGACCAAGAACGAGTTCTGGATTCAACTCGAAGATCATCTCCGATCAGTGCGAGTTGAAGAGTACCTTGTTATCGGAGGCGACCTAAATGGCCATGTCGGGACCAAGAGAGAAGGGAAACGGTTTCGGAACAAGAAACGATGACGGTATTAGAATCCTGGATTTTGCAGAGGCTCACAACCTTACTGTGACTCTTACTTTCCTCAAAAATCGCCTGATCACTTTCGCAAGTGTTGGAAATTATACACAAATCGATTACTAGCTGACGCCCAGGAACAACATGAAGTTTGTCTCAAACACAAAGGTCATATCTGAAAACGTTGCTCCACAATATCGACTATTAGTGCTTGATGTGCACTTGGATATCGGACAGCATCGGCATTCACCCAAGACTGGGTCAGCTCATATTAAATAGTGGAGGCTGTCCAAACATAAGGAACCGAAACAGTACCAAACTTGACCAGCTAGATTTTTACTCTGATCAACCAGTGAACGAAATAAGGAACAGCTTGACAGAAAAAATCCACAGGATCGCCCGTGATACGCTTGGACAATACAAACCAGGGACGCGATATATAAAAGAAACACGTCTGGTGGTGGGATGCAGAAGTGCAGAGGATCGTCAAAAAAAAAGAAAATCGCATTTAAGAGGTGGCGCAAAACGTAAACAGATTTATATTAACAATGGTATAAAACCTGCAGGTCAGCAGCAAAGAGGGCAGTTGCAGCAGCGAAATCGGCTCATAATGACCAACTATATACCGATCTGGACTCACGAGAGGGGGTGAATAAAATCTATTGCCTCGCAAGTGCCCGACACCGCTCAACGCAAGACATCAGCCAGATCGAAAACATCAAGAGCGATGACTACCAGGTCATGCAAGATCCGTTCGCTGTTCTAAGGCGATTGAGCGACTACTTTTCGGTGATCAGTAACCAAGAGTTTCCGCATCCATCGATCACGAGCGCTCGCCTCCGAGGTGGAATTGTCAATAAAGAAAATGAAAAACGGAAAAGCAACCAGGCTTGACGACGTTCCAGTCGAAGTATGGAAGTTTTTTGTTCGACGAGGAGCTGTGATCCTAACTGAACTCCTCAATAAGATCCCCAACAATAGAGAAATTCTCCAAATCTGGCAGACCAGCACCACAATACCAATCTGGGATAACAAAGAGGAATGTGACTGAGTGTGCTAACTATCGCCTTATTTGCCTATTATATCATACTTTGATAATTTTTGAACGTATAATCGATGACCGTATTCGGAAGATTTTAAACATTACCCCGAACCAATGTGGCTTTGTGAAAGATTGTGGCACCAGTGACGCTATCTATGCTTCTCGCCTTCTTTTGGAAAATTACAGGGAGAAGAACAGAACAATGCACATGGCTTTTCTAGACCTAGGGAAAGCTTTTAATTGGGTGCCTTACGATCTTATCTGGCACTCTCTCAGAACGCATGGAGTCTCTGGAATATACATCGAATGGATACAACTACTATATAAAGGAGTCACCCGTTCAGTCCGACGTGTGGCTGGCTTATCAACACCCTTAACAATCACTGTTAGATCTACCAGTGATCGGCCCCGTTGCCTCACCTCTGGTAAATCCTATATGCCAATGTCGTACTCCTGGCAAATTATGACAGAGAAAAGGTCCAAGAGAACATCCATCTCTGGAAAACCCTTCTGGAGGGAAATGGCTTGCGGCTTAACACAAAGAAGACCGAATACCTGGAGGGGGGCCCTCAAACCGATGGCATCATCAGTGTTGATGGTGAAGAGTTAAAGAAGATGGAAGAATTCCGATACCTTGGCTCGGTCATCAGCTATGACGTGACTATCACCCTTGACGTCCAAACGCGAATAAAGGCAGCCTGGCTGAAGTGGTGCAAGGTTACTAAGGTCCTCTGTAACAAAAGATTGCCAGATCACCGCAAGGGAAGTTATAGAGGACTGTGGTCCGTCCAGTGGCCTTGTAAGACTCCGAATGGTGGCCGGTCTCAGCACAATGGAGATGCGTATGTTCTGAAGGAGTCTGGGAATCACGAGATGGGACCATGTTGAGAATGAGAACGTACGAAAGCGACTAGGAGTGGCCCCAATCAAAGAAAAAACTGCTTGAATCCCGCCTACGATGGTATGGGCATGTGATCCGGAGTGCAGAGGTCTCGGTGGCCAAGACAGCTATGAACATCGACCGTGGTGGATGCCGACTTCGAGGTCGGCCAAGGAAACGTTGGCTGGACAGAATTACAGAACACTTAAAGATTGCCAGCGCATAACCGGAGTACGGCCTGGATAGAACCAAATGGAAACAACTCTGCCGCAGAGCGGATTCTGCAATAGCGAGAATTACGCAAAAATGAAGAATAAGAGTTTAGATTAAATGAAAATTGACCGAGTAAAGTTTCATCGAAAAGAGAATTCTCGAATAGTCAAATTTAAAAGAAAAAAAAATTAGATACGTAAAAAATGAATTTATATTTTAGGGTCCTTGGGAACAGAGAAGAACGAAATGCTTTCCACCTCTCCTTCATTTTGGCAACACGCTATTGCACAGTTGCAAACCATTTGATCAATAAAATTTCAAGTTTAATTACTCTATATTCACTTCATCACGATGTAAGCAGTACGAACAACAAATTTATTCCGAAATGGCTCTTATGAGTTCCACGAAAGTACCTAATAATGCCTCAATCACCCCGAAATTCGCGTGATTCATTTGCTAATTGCGCCACATCGCCTCTGGATGACGTCACAGCACGCCGAGAACTTTTTGAGATTGTGTGAGAAGTTGGGAGATCTGCTCTGAGCGCGCAACCATATTATTCTAATAAACTTGGTCCGGCCCAGGTGATTTATAGTGATCAAAGGATTTAATTGCCCAAATGACCCTACGATGAGTAATTACTTCACCCGCAGCAGCCCACCCAGTCCGCAATGTCCTGACCATGGAGTCAAGATACACCGAATCCAACGGACCAATGAGCTCAGAGCCTTGGAAGTGAGTTGCAATATGAGTCTCAAGGACTTCTCTATTGTTACTGGTGAATTCACCAAAAAATTTCTTGAGAGTGCCAACCATAATAGGTTTATCTCATCTCAAGATTTTATAGAGTCTGGCTCCCTCCTCAGTCTTTTGGACTGATTCACAGAACTTCCTCTGTGAAGTACGTTTAGCTGATCTAACAGCTTTATTATAATCAGCGAGGGCATTTTACCAAGGCCTGCTGTAACCCATTTACACAAAGCTCCAGGTCAACAGTATCATTGATTCTGGTTGGAAGACTGATAAATCGCGGAACAAACGTCCTCGCGATATTGAACCCAATTCGTCCGCTGAGGATCCCTAAACGTTCTATCCTCGTGTGTACAGTAATGAAAGAAAAGTGGATAAGTTGATGATCCGCAATGGAAGGTTTCTCATCTACATGCCATTTTCTAATTCATTTCCGCAAAGTGGAACAACCAAAAGTAACAACAATCACCTCTCTTCTTACTGCAGTAATGAAGGTTGGCTTATTACCTTCATTAAATATATCTAAGTTATTCTCTAGGATAAAATCAAAAAGAAGTTCACCTCTGAGATTTGTGTCGGTACTGCCCCATAAGGTGTGGTGAGCATTGGCATCACATCCAACGATGATCGCCACCTTGTGAGAAGTTGATGTTTCCCTTATTCTCTTGATATCATCATTGATGAGAGAAGTTTCCTCGTATGGAAAGTAGGCCGAGACAAACATTATGTCACGATCTACACCGTCCAAACGAAGGGTAATTTTTGCCACCGCTTAAGTCTCTTAAACACAATTGATACTTATGAATTGCGTTAATACTGTTTTGAATTCACAGACAAGCACGGGAAGATGAGCATATAAAATCATAAATTAGTTTACTGCCACAGCTAGACAAACTTCTGATTCCGCCCTTGAAAATCCATGGCTCCTGACTCAGAGCGATTTGTATGTCCTCAGCTAAGAAAATGTTGCTCAGGTTGGCGACAGCCAATTTCTTATGCTGAAGATTTGCTTGCCAGCACTTCATCATTAGATGATGTCTTATCAGGTGGTTTCCCTATAACCTTAGCTTTGATCTGGGACAGTCCAATGTACTAAAGCCATTTCCTGTCTCTCAGAATCCTCGCATCCAGTTCAGGGATGGATAATACAATGGTTACTCCTTGATCCTCAAGTTTGAGGTTAAGGATGCCCCATTGTGTAGGCGATATGTCCTTATTCTGGATATCAATCCTTTTCAGCATATCCATACCAGAATATTTCTTGGACACGACTAGGAGTTTCAAGATAATCTTGGTGGTTTTGACAATTGTCTTCGCCTTACCAACAAAGAGAACCTGTACTTCCCAGGGAGTGATACGCTTGACTATAGTAGTCAGCCAATCAGCTGTGTCTTGGTCGGCACAGAATAAGATCATAGCTCCGGCTTTTAGCCGACAGTATTTAAATTGAAGTCCTGTGCCAGAAAGCATTTCTCCCATATAATTCATCAGTAGCTCTTGGAAGGCATCTAACTGCTGCTCATTGTGCTGCTTGTTTATAAAGCCTTCCAAAACTACTGCCATTTTGGTTGATGTTAGAGCTTCGCAAAAATTCCCAGTTTTGGGTTTTTAGCGAAGCTTCTTACCATCTGATGAAGGAGTGTTACTCACTGTTCGTGGTCTTTTGGTCGGGGTATGCACCTCCCTATCAGATGGCTGAGGGTCGACTTTAAGCGTTGTGGCCTTAGTGCTCTCTAACCTTTTCTTTCTGGATTTACGGCATTTAGCCGCTTCAGAAACTGATTTGGATAGAGGTTTGCCACTGCCCTCACCCAAGGTCTCCTGCTCTGCAGTAGGTGGCGCTTCAGGTTTGGGAGTGGCAAACTTATCGGTTTCAAATGATTCAACTGAGGTCATTACATCCTCAGTGGTGGCACCTGTAATGTAGTGATTCCTTGAAGGTTCCTCAGGTAAGGTAAAATTCTTACTTTATATAAACGGTAGTAGGAACGCAGGATTCACGAACCATAGCGGGACTGCCTGCATGCCAGGATAAGGCAAAATACTCCTGAATGTCGCCTGGTAGACAGGAGACTCCGTGAGAGACACTTTAACCGAAGAGCCATCCACCTATCGGCACGGGTCGCATGATACATCGGGTTCGGGAGTTGGTCTGCGTCCCCTTATTGGTTATTCGGGGAGTTTAACAACCTAGGATTACCAGCTCTCCGCCACCTGCCGACCACCCAATAGCCACTCAAGCCTTGCAAAAGGCACGTGCTATTAAACGATAATCATTATCATTATTTACTCGTTATATTCACTCATAGCACGTTGTTACGAGTGTATGATATATTGCATGCTATATCTTAGAACTGGAAGTTCCATTTGGTACCATTAAAACACGTACTACTAAATATTTCACACAAACATTATTTACGCGTTTCATTCATGAGACCTGCTTGCACGTGCACGTGCTATTAGAGCATACTTGCTATCACTAGTTACTCGTATATATTCGTTCATGATATGTTGCAACGATTTGTTTGATATCCAATAATTTATGTATTACATGCCATATCTGGTTATAAGAAGTTTTTAAGGGGTATGTTAATGGTACCATTAAAGCACGTGCCATTAAAGCACGTACTTATTCCGGCTATCTCACGTTTTTACTTATTCCTGCTCTGTTCCATATTAATGGTTTGGTGAAAGCAGACTTTGAAAAAGTTAATTCGTCTTTAAGTTGTCGTAATAATTACTAAGCTTCCCAGGAATGAAGAAATTCTCTTGATGTAGAGACCGAACTGCCCTTTCAATAATCATCAAACACGTACATCCTGCACGCGCACCATCTCTTTAACGTTTAGAGTACGCGCAGAGCCGAACCCATGTATGTTCTCAATACGCGTTTTCCCGATTGCGAGGATAATTCGTGTCTTCCAGCAATTCAATACATGCAGTCTTTCTATTGCAATGCAATGAATTGTGGGATTGTCTACAACGGACGGATGAACAGCTGGACAAACCGATCACATAAGCACATTTTATTATATAGAAAATGTGCTAAAAACACAAATTTATTTCTTGGAAATATCCCCAAGACGTTTCCCTCTGAGTTTCGTTCCTATATCTTTGTTACCTGCTAAGTTGGATCAAACTATCAAAAAAATTTTTTGAAACACCTGCGAAAATCGATTTTTTCTCTGTTTTTGCACCCTTAAAATTCGAACATCAAAAATCGAGGAAACCTTTCTGCAAAATTTCGAAAAGCTAAGTTCCTTGGGGGCAGAGCTAGGCGACCGAACGTGCAACTCTTTTCTGCCCCCCTATAAGAGGAGGGAGGGCCGAAATTCGTGAAACCTCGTCTGAGCTCGTTCTTACGCTATCCCTCCTGTGACCCTACCGACTTTCGAGTGGGTGGCCTGAGTAGATTTTGCTGTGAGATGATGAGTCAGTGATTCAGTCAGCGGATGTCCTCGTTTCTATACAGGGTGATTCAAATCGTGTGTAAAACAAAGGGATATTATAGAGGTCAAGGTAAATACAAAAGGTCCTATTAACAAGGGTCCAACTTTTATTTCTTCTAGAGTTACAAGAAATGTTCAAATTGGCCGGTTTGAGCCTGAATGCAGATAATTGCATCGTCGAATAAGTGACTCGTATACCTTTGTCATTACGTCATGATGACTTCTAATTTTGTCAGCCGATGCTATTATCCTGGCCACAATTTGTGCCCGTGTGTCTATCTGGAGACTGTGCACTATTTGTTTCAAATGTCCCCACAGATAGTAGTCCATGCTATGGATTAAGGTTTATTGCGTCTAATCTATTTGTTCGGGAAGTGCATAATACAGTTTTTGCAGATTGCTAAAATGCGATTTCGAAACGGTAAAATGCGATTTCAGAAATAAACAAGAATGATTTTACCGCCAAAGCGGATAAAGGGAGCTTATTTTCTTGTTATAGCATCGTACATGGATATATAGAATTACCCAACATTTTAAAACACCTGAGAGGAAATAAATAAATAAGAAAACTAAATTGTTAATTACTATTTAAATAGCCTAACGTATAGAGAGAATTTAAAAGAATAAACTTGAAGAATGAAAGTTAAATGGAGAGTGAAGTTATTCCTCATACAGTTAAAAAAATAAAAGTTTTTTAATTTTTAAGAATTCTCACTTAATGTTAAATGAAGTGAACCTCAATTGCTGAAGCGTTATGTGTAAGCATCTATTAGATTTTCATATTAAATAACTAAAGTCTTATTGAAGCAAACGATTAACTACTATTAAATTTATTAGTAATGAGTTTTAGATACCATTAAGCCTAAGAGTACTTTACTCTTGATTCAAATAAGCTATGGATAACAAAAGATCTAATAACGCCTAAGGAGTTGGTTGATATATTACACGACATATATTAGCATTAAAAGTTCTATTAATTCTGTATTGTACCATTAGGGCACGTGCTACAAAACCAATTGCCACTATCATTATTTACTCGTTATATCCACTCATAGCACGTTGTTACGAGTTGTTTAATATATTATATGGCATATGTTAGCATTGAAGTTCCAATGGTACCATATGGTTTCATAGGTCACCATTGGGGCACGTGCTAGTAAACCGATAACCATTATCATTATTTTCTCGTGATATTCACTCAGTCAGAAACCTTCCCAAAAAAATATTCAGTCGAATAGCGAAAACCTCATCCAAATCTAATCAGTAGTTTGAGAGAAAATCGCGAACGTACATACATACGTATATATACGGGTCAAACAGAGAACCTCCTTTTTTGAGGTCGGTAAAAAAAATCTACCCAGAAAAATATTCATGGGTCAAACAGAGAACTACTTTTTTTTATTATTATTATGAAAAGCTTTCATTTCACTTGAAATGTTAGAGTGTTCGGTCAAATATTATATATAATCTATATTAAACCAACTTCCCTGGAAGCTAGAGAGCTGAAACTTGATACACATGCGCAAGACTGATGAAAATACATGTTAAATTTTTTTTTTTCAAATCGGTTCACTGTTTCGTGTTCTAATGGTAGTAATTTATTACTACGTGCAGTCCGATTGCCACAACAAAAGATTCGTTATGACTAAGATTAAATGTCTCCGTTGTTTATTGTTACAAAATTATGCTATATTGTTGACGAGATATTATAATAATAAAACATGTTTAAAGCATGGTTTTAAATAAAAACCCTTTTTACATAACCTATTTGAAAAGTTAAAATCCTTCCTAGAAAAAAATTCAATCGAAGAGCGAAAACCCCTTCTAAATCGGATCAGTAGTTTCTGAGAAAGTCGCGAACGTACATATATACGGATATATAGGGATCAAACAGAGAACCTCCTTTTTTGAAGTCGGTTAAATATGCTACGTGTGTAATAGAAGAAATGTTATTTTACTGTAATAATTAAAATTATATAATGAATGAAATAGAACAAAATTGGATAGCATTAATATAAATAAAATAGAACAGGAAAGTGAAATAAATTTTACAGTAAATTGATGTTGTTTAGTTGTCTTTAGTAGGTGGAACATCGTTTACTATTTGTTAAACGCTATTAAAATTTAGTAACGCAAGGGATGGATGAAAGTACATCTTTCAACCATCCCTGGTATCAATATGTGGTGCTTTTTTTTGAATTTGAACTTATATTTTTTATTTCTGAAAGCACATTTTTTATTGATGAAATATCTTCTAAGAGTTCATGCAGTCCATTTTCCAGAAAATCAGCATATATCTTGGCATTCAGTCGTTCCTGCAAAAACTTTAGCTCCAGTAGTTAGCCATTGATATGCCCGCCCACATAATTACATTAAAACTGGGCTGGAAATGTCTGCATTCAGGCTCAAGGAAGCCGCTTTGAACATTTCTTGTTACTTGAAAAGAAATAAAAATTGGACCCATGTTAATAGGACTTTTTGTGTTTACCTTGACCTTTATAATGCCCACTTAAAGTTCTTTACACACGATTTGAAGTTTATTTTTTTATAAAGTCGAACCTCTCTTGAATAAGAAATGATATAACGACTTTTTCCATTTTTACTTTGGTCCCAACCTCGATAAACATGTAAATATTAACCATATTTCTGTATAACAAACAATTTTTTCGGGAGTGGCTAATGATTTCGTTAAAGGAAGTTAAACTGTATCAAGTTATGGTTATTTGTCGTGGGTCGGAAATTTTTTTCTGTGGACCGGTGGTCAATAAACAGCCCAATAAAATTTCAAAAAGTGGCAAAATATCTTTTTGGAATCCGCATATGATTTTAAACAACTATCCACAGCATAGTTGAGAGATCACAATCAGCCCTACCAGGTGGTAAAGCGAGATTATTGTTCAAAATTTCGCATGATTGCAACAATAGAGCAGCGAGCTATAAGGCAGGCCTACCTTATGTTTGTTGGCTATGGCTGAAGAGACTCCTAAAAATTTAAAATATTTTTTTTTTCTTGACCCTGTTTTGATGAAATAAAGCCTATATGTTGGCCCAGGCTACGCTTAAGTTACCTATGAAAACCCCATGAAAATTCGTCAAGTAGTTCTGGAGAATAGCGTGTTCAAACATAAATATACAGACAAAATTGTTAAACATCGTCTTATTGTATTTGTTACACTCCCTATATCATCCGCAATCCGTATCCTTCAAGGTACAGACATGACGGTTCATACAATTTTATTATACGTATAGAAGATAGATAAGTAACATGTTAGAAAAGGTTTCAAAACAAAGGAAAGTTTTCAAACCCGGATACCTAAAAGCACCATACGAGATTACATGGTGTCTTGAAGATAGCTATGTGGTTTTCGCGATATCCGGATCCTTCCATCAATCCGTGATAACAGAATTGTGATTCATCAGACCAACAACCCGTTTCCAGTCTTCCAAGATCTACGTAACATGTCGATACATTATGTCTGGCGTTCATGCAGTGTTAGCAGTGCTACTCTCATGTTACTATGAGCATCATCCAGCTGAAAGACCCCATCATTGCAGCGCTGCAACATGAACTCCATGAAACTGTGTTAAATCATCCAGCACCTCAGCATACCAGAAATCGGTCAGAGTGTGTCTAGGAAACTCAAAATTCCAAAATTTTGCTATTTTGCTTTGGGAAAGAATTTCCAGAAAATCTGAAGGTGGCATTCGTTTCTCGATATCTCGTTTCGTTCTCGCGTTCTCGCGAAATTTATATTATAAAAATGAGTAAGAAGTTGACAAAGGTTCTAAAAAAAATTCAAAGCATACATGAGTACAGAGTGTTTTGATGACTATGGCGTCTGGGCTATATACGAACCCTTCTTTTAGCCTTTTATGATGGAATTGTGATCCAACAAACCAACAACCCGTTTCCTGTCTTCTGAGATCCACATAACTTCTTATATATAAAATGCTATATCCTCCTGCTCCGTGCCTGTTTCCATAGTGACGAGCAACAATTTAAGTTTCATTGTTTCCAACAAATGAAAAAACACTGATTGTTAAAATCCAAAAATCGCAGCCGACGAAAAAGACTTATAAAAAATCTTATATTTTTCATAGGATACGGTTCAAAAATATATTGTCGTCATAGATTTAACTATACACATCTAATGAAATTTAAAAAACAGCACACTATAACAAATCAATATATCAAATTAAATTTTTAGTGAGTAATTTAACTATTCTACATTACGAAATTCAGTACATGTATACGATTCTCATTTTTTTTTTGATTACAATTGATTACAATTCAAGTCACAAGTACGTAATATTAGTTTTTACATTTTACGATATTCGCTATACAAGAATAAATTTTCAGCTAAATGAATTAATGAAAAGTAAAAATTCATAAAATAGAAAAATAAAAAAATCAAATCGAAAAAAATCAAAAGTACATAATAGTTTTTCTCATTTCTAACTGACTTCAAAAAAATGAGGTTCTCTGTTTGACCGGTATATTTCCGTATGCATGTATGTTTGCGATTTTCTCGAAAACTACTGATTCGATTAGAGATGGGGTTTTAGCTTTTCGATTGAATATTTTTCTGAGAAGATTTTTAACTATTCAAATAAGCTATGTAAAAAGGGTTTTTATTTAAAACCCTTCTTTTATCATGTTTTATTATTATAATATCTCGTCAAGAATATGGCATATCTTTGTAACAATAAACAACGGATAATTTTGATCGTCGACATAACGAATCCATTGCTGTGGCAGTTGGACAGTACGTAGTTGAACACTATTGATACGATTTGGATAGGGTTTTCGCTATGCGACTGGATATTTTTTCTAGGAAGGTTTTGAACCATGAAGTCGGTTCATTTTTTCTTAAAGAAGTTCTTTTTTTTTAAATTATTTTCATATTAATTTTTGTGTGTGTGTGTATAATTGTGTATAAATTTTTTTTTTAGTTTTAAAATATAGTGATCGTGCCCCCAAAAAAAGTCGGCCGATGTAATAGAGCAATGCGGGAGGTGAAAAAAAATAAAAAAATGTAAATATGTATTTATGTTAGGTTTTACCTGGTAATTGACAGTAGTGACTTTGTCCCATTGTAATATGACACGTTGTGTTAGTATCACTCTCATGTTGACAGTGATTTTTTTTACTATTCGCAATAGTGTTAATTTTCGCCGTCCTGCCAATTATGACAATCCTGTCACAGATGGGATTTTAAAAAATGGAGTTTCCAGTATTGCAGTAACCATCGTACGCCGGGCTTTCGAATAAAATCAAAAGCTATAACATTATTTATTGGATGCTCGAATCCGTGCAGTAATTTTTGTCTGACGCGAACTGTGGTGATCCGTTAAAAAAAGCTTGAGCTAAGAAAGAAACCCAAGCTGTCTGTTTTCAAATCTTTGACCCCATTCCCTTCTATGGTCATGGTAATAACCGAAATAACGTCGAAATGAGATTCTGAGAGGTAGGACAGATGTTCTCTACTAGATAGTGTTTAGCATCACAATAAAGCGGTCTTTAGCTGCTGAACTGCTACTTCTCCGCATTCAGAGCCCTTAGCTACATTTGTTTTGCAAGTCGGTGGTGAGGGAGGGGGGGGGATTAGAACATGAAGTCGGTCGTAAGCCCATAAGAAAGTAAAAATCCTAGGTCAGGTGACCGTGGAGGCTGTGGAAGAAGAGGAGAATTATGTCTCAGAAGAGACCAAGGGGTCGGACTAGAAATATATAGCTAGAATACATTGATCATCAGGATTCGATTCGCTTGGGTATTACTATTAAGGAAATCAACTTGACGACGGAAAATCTGGTGCGCTGCCCCGCGACCGCGAAAAAGCAGGTTTGAAAATTAGGTAAACATTTTTATTTGTTATTGGCAATCCTATCAGTAAATCGAATTTACAAATTCGCCTGTTGTGGCACCGTCGTATGAAGGGCTTTAGCACTAGTTATAGATAAAACACTTATTTTGTGAAATCTTAATTGAAGAGTCGGATGTTTGTCCTACGAAAGTTCAGTCGTCGTGTGCGGAATGACTTTACAAATGGATGCGAAAAATTCGCTGTCATCAGAATGCCAAAAAGAGGCTCGGGAAGTCAGAGTAGCTATCAGCATTATTATAGTTTCCTATACCGCTAACACTCTCAATATTATAGTTCATTAATTATTACTGCAAAGTTACTCGTTAACGACGGAAAATGAAGCGCAGTCACGTGAACGCTGCCAGGTCCAGCCCCTTCACAAACCGGGCAAACCGCGGAAGCTGACGCCAGTTTGCTTTTCTCCTCCGTCGGCGTTCCCTCAAGCCTGGGTTCCACCGGATGAGGCTCCGTATACGTCTCTGTATCTCTCGCCGTCGCTTTCTGTCCCTCGTTTACTCGTCTCGATTCCGTTATTCCATATTTTGTAGCATCCTCTCTTTTCTTACACCAAATTCGAAAGTCACTCTTGCTCCGCTCCCGATAATGCTTTCTCTCGTTCAACTCTTCGATATCCATCATGCTGTAATTTCTCCTATCTTCCCTTTGGGTTTCATCTCTCTTATTTCTCCTCGAGCATTTCACGACCATCCTCGTCGGAAACCAAATTCGCTCTCCCTGTTTTTTATTTTCTTTCTTCCTCTCTACCCTCCTCACTTCGTCTTGGATTTGCCTGTCTTCTCCTATTCCCGGTGTGGGTGCTTTTTCTGCAAAGCGCTTTTGCTCCCTTCTTTTTCTACTTTCTTTCGTCTTTACTTCTTTGCTCTCGTTTCGATTGAAATTGATCGAAATCGCCCATATTTGCTGACACTAACGCATTATTCAGCCAGAGCCTCATCCCAGTGCTTGTCATCATCCAAGTATCGCTCTCGGCAAACATCACGTTAAGTGAGATATTCAGCCCCATTAACCGTTCGTAGAAACGCACCCATGTAAAAGCAATCGCAAAAAGAAACATTTGGATGAACTGTGAACACTCATCGAATATCGTATTCTTTAAATATGTTGGGCTCCCCTTTTGCAGCTTTGCCACGCCTTCTACGATAGAAGATACCTTACTGCTTGTCATAAGTATTGTATGACGGAATTTCATCATCCAACATAATTCTCGCAATTTCACAAAAACGAAAGTATGCCAACAAAGTTGTTTGTCTGGGGTTTTCTAACGGATCTGTAACATTTTCAGGGTTAAATATATTTGTCATATGTCTGCAAAGTGAACAACAAGATGAGTTCACAGGCGGGTGTCTTTCGTGAATAAGGGAATTCGTGAAAATGCGCCATACTGCCTCGGAAGAGCTTATGTGTCGGGCCGACTGAAACTGTTTGACTTCATCATGTTCAATTTCGACGCAGAAATGTTGTAGATAATATATTTAATAGATTTAACGCTTTTGCACATTTCAGCGGTGAAGCTTGAAATTTTGTAGAAAATATTGACGAATAGGGTACGACCAATCTATTGTCCAAAACAAATTCTTATTGGTGCATGAAACCCAGCTGGTTTAGGTGAGCGTCGAGGATAAGACGGGATATCCATCTACACTCGTTATCATTTGCTTTTGGATATATCTTTTAAAACACCGGTAGTCCTAGTTAGCCGTCCATCTTATTCATGGCAATAAAGAAAGAAGTATTTCAGAGCGTCATAAGATCGATGTGTCTCATGAATGCGTTGAAGACAATCGTCTCATGTACGCAATACTATATGATTTATAGTATTTCTGAACAAACAAAACAGTTGCATCTTCATTTGTGACAGGAACATTGTACCTGCCGCTATGTCCAGCAACGGGTCGTTTATCTGCACTAATGACAAATTTATAATCATTATTTTTGCCCTTGCAAAATGGACTCTAGTGCAAATTTAAAACTATGAATATATAGATTCAACTGATGTAGCAGAGCAATCACATCATTATTAAGTTGTGGAAAGTTTTAATTTCTAATATTTGCATGTGCTTCATAATTAGAAACAAAATAAATGTTTAGAAACTTGAGTTCATTTTCAGACAGCAAAGCATCGATAAGCGGTAATCCAGGGCTTGAACCTTAAAGGTAGTCATGAATGGTCCTTCCGTTATTTGTTTCGCCCCAAAAAACGTCATTTGAAACGCATTATTATAAGCACGGACTTTATCAAAAAAGTGCTTTGATTGTGGATGATCACCATTCAGGAGAGATTTTAAGTTCTCAGAGAAGTTCTGAAAAATTTCAATATGCACTTTTCCACTCGAGGAAGCATTAAAGACGTTGCTTTTCGCTATTTCAGACCCTTACAAAATGTACAATTTACGACCATTCCACCAAGTGAAGCAAAATGTGGCTTATAATCAATCATAAGAAGTTCAGCTTTTCCCGCCACTATTTCCAGAGTTTCAACTAGATCTTTTAACGACATTAACATTACATTTAACGGGTGTTGAAAAGGATCAGCGGCTAGGCGAGTTTGACGACGTTCTTCTGTCTCTGTCGGCCGTATTCCATCCACTCTCTCCCTTTCAATCACTGTAAATTCTTCATGATCTTGACGAGTGCGTTCATATTTCTCCCTAGCTAATTCTAAAATTCGATGTTGGTTAGCAGTTTCTAAAACTCTAGCAATATTGAGACGATCTCGATCATTATTTAAGCGCTCTTGACGCTGCGTAAACGTTTCTTAGGAGGGAGATAATGAATGACGCTCACGATGAGCGCTCAGTCAAGCTTCCTGTTGGTCACTGATTTAGAGACACCATGAAGCAGCTGTGCGAACCAGCTGCGAACTTAGGCGAGATTGTCTATGAGTGATGTTTCTTGAGGAGCTAGATAATTCATAACGCTCTAGATCCTAGCTTTTGTAAGGAGTTTCCAAAGAGCGAGGAGTTTCCAAAAAAGCCTGACGTTCCTAAGCCTCACGAACTTCACTGGTTTCCTGAGAACGCAAAGCCTTCGGACTTTTAGCCGTTCTAGTGTACTGGGAAAGACTCGACCGTTTTCAAGGTATTTATAGTCGTAAAAAAAAACAATTCAAAATGTAATAAGTATGCGGTCAATCATAAAGCAAAATCAGCAATTCTGTATATTCTAGCCAAGTAAATTCAACTTTACTTTGCATTCCTAAAGATTCGTAATCATCTATTTATATCTGATGTATTATCTATCTATGTAAGCTAACCTAAAAATCCGCAAACACTGTGTAAACGACTTTCAAAAATAACAGCGATATCTATTGGTTTCTTGGTGTACTAAGCCGTGATGATCAGTAAACATCCGAAAACTTCAAAAATAAAGGAAACCCTGTACAATCAACACCTCCTAGAAAGAAAGCCAAACACCTGGAAAGTCATACATTTTGAAACAAGCTAAAAGAGTGCGGAAAAAAATTCGCCTTTGATAAAAATAAAAAAGCTTTCCTTAAGTTTTCTTAAATGCAAAATAAAAATTTTGATTGATTGTACCTAAGAATTCCATGAAATAATAATTGCGAAATGTAAAAGAAAAATTAATAAAAAGTTTTAATCTTTGGTCCAAAAGAAGAAACCCTCGGGAATTTGTAAATAAAATTATCTTTCTAGACAGAATAATGAAAGTCCTATCTTATCCGAATTGTGGTTTTGTATTTTTCTTTTTCTTTAACAAAGTAAATAATATTACTTAATAGTAATAGATAAGAATGAGAGTGTTTTTGTAAAAAGGTGTCTGATGGATTAAATCACCGAGAGGAATTAAGGTGTTACAATTGTTACATTATCAGTTGTTAGTGCAAGCGTCACAATTTACATCGTCATGTATTTGCTCATTATTGTTGATTGCAATTGTTTGTTTTGGTCAATTGTTTTAAAAATGATTTCGCACGTTTTCATTGTTGATATTTTTGACATTTATTCTTCTTGTTGATTTGCCTTTTTTTTCAGATAAGTATTAATGTTAATGACATTGTGCAATAAACATCCAAATTACTCATGCTCCTAGTTCTGATTTTCCTTTCTTGCATTTCATCATGTGTTTTAATTCAAGCTAAGGGACATGAATGAATTTAATGTGTCAAACTCTATTGTTGGTGAATGAGATTGGCTCGTTCATTTTCAATTACAAAACATTGGTCCTTCGAGCCGGATAGTTTTCGCAAAAGCGACAATTACTGCCTTTGTTGGCGGCCATTCTGTGTGCAGCTTTAACGTCAATGACGGTAAATATCGAACTCGTGCAACAATTGTAAGTGTTAATTGTGTCAGCAATTCTTATCAACCAAGCAATAGAAGATCCTGTGAAACAACATCGGGTGATTAAATCAAAAATTACTCGTGTGGCAACTTTTCTGCAGCATGCATCAGCATCAACAAGCAACACTGTGCAAGAACTCTCTTTAAGGTTAAAGCTTTTAGACGACGCATGGAGTGAATGCAACAACGTGCAAGCAAAAATTATTGTATTGGCAACAAGCGACAAAATCGCATTTCATGAAACCGATGAAGCAGAGGTGGAAAATAAGTATGTGAATACCAAGGCTGGTATAAAAATTTTACTAGACACTCTCACTATTACAACTGCACAAAAGAGTATGCCGTCATCTCCTTCAAGCGTGGTTGATCTTTCACAATTCCGTCCGGACATTAAGCTACCACGCATGGATCTCCCGACATTTTCAGGAGATTATCTTGAATGGACTACCTTTCATGATTTATTTTCCTCCATGATACATCGCAACCAAACCATTAGCAATTCTCAGAAGTTGCATTATTTTAAGAACGCTCTTAAAAGTGAAGCCGCATTGCTAATTCAGTCGCTAGACACAACTGATGCAAACTATGGTGAAGCGTGGAAACTTCTCACCAAACGTTACGACAACGAACGACAAATTATATCCTGTCACACCAGGAAACTGTTCAAACAACCATTCATGAATAAGGAGTCAACAATTGACCTAAGCAAATTGCTAGACACGACAGTCAGGCACGTGCGCGCATTAAAAGCATTAAAGATGCCTGTTGATTCGTGGGATCACTTATTAGTCTTCATAGTAGGTGAGCGGATGGATATGGAATCTCGACGTCAGTGAATGTTATCCATTTCAGGAAAAAAACATCCTACATTTGAAGATGTAAAAACCTTTCTTGAACAACGCTGTCATGCTCTCGAAGCAGCTACACCAAGTAGAAGTCTTCGACCAGCGCATGGAAATCGTTCACAATGAACTGCACAAGTGCATAACAGTGTTGTAAATGTGTGTGATGAATGTGGTGCTGATCATAAGCTGTTCAAGTGTGCTCGGTTCCTAGCATTGGACCCTCGTGATCGTTCGAAATCAGTGCGTGACCATTCATTGTGCTTTAATTGCTTTCGTCCTGGTCACAACAGCAAGGTTTGCCCATCGAAGAGCACTTGTAAAACATGCAACAAAAAACACAATACGCTGCTGCGTTTTGGAGGTGCTGCATTGGCTACATTTATTCAAGGCGAAGAGACTACCACCACGAGTGATGCTGCTTTAGCTGATAGTAATGCTGTAATGAATATCATATGCACTAACCACAAACGAGCATTACTTGCAACAGCAATTGTTCATGTGTAAGACTGTTACAGACAAACCCAATTGTGTCGTGTACAACTCGATTCCTGCGCAGAAGCTAATCTCAGCAGTGAAAAATGTGTAAAACGACTTGGCCTGCCACGCCAACGCAATACAACTATTATAAACGCTGTAGGGAACATCACTAGTGGACAAGCGCGTGGACTGGTGAAGTTTATGATTCAGTCAACGCATCAACCCATGTACAGTCTTAATCTCACAGCATTGGTATTACCACAAGTCTCTGGAGTGATGCCAAAACATGATGTTCATATATCAGATCGTCCGGACACAACAGCTTTACACTTAGCTGACCCGGAATACCATAAATCACGCCCAGTTGACATCCTTTTCGGAGCCGATTACTTTTTTGACATTTTGGGAAATGGCAAACGTTACACGTCCAATGGGAAAGTTTATGCCCAAGAGACCGTTTTAGGATGGGTTATCTGCTGCACGGTACCTAGACCGAATGAAGACTCATTCATAATTCAATTGACAACACTTGACACAGATCTGCGTAAATTTTGGGAATTGGAAGAAATTCCACGAGAACCATTTTACACCATTAAGAGCAAGAGTGTGAAGCTCACTTTATCGCAACACATAACCGTGATAACACAGGACGATACTCTGTGGCCCTGCCCATCAGGAAAACAGCTGGACAGCTTGGACAGCCATTAACGATGGCAACTAGACGATTTCCAGCACTCGAGAAACGACTACAACAGTCACCAGAGCGTTACCAACAGTATCGCGAATTCATACAAGAATATGAAAAACTAGGACATATGACGAGATTACCTGGCAAACCAAGTGCCCGCCTGAACTATTTACCACATCACTTCGTTCTTAAGGAAGACAGCACGACAACTAAACTGCGAATGGTTTTCGATGCATCGGCGAAAGCAGACTCTGGCATTTCACTCAATGATTCAAGTCATGATTGGCCCAAAAACCCAAGATGATATCTTTGATGTAAGTCTTCGCTTCTGCTTGCACGCAGTCACCTTTTCAGCTGATATTGCAAAAATGTATCGGCAAGTGACAGTGCATCAAAGCGATCGTCTATTACAGTGCATTTTGTGGCGTGAACAATCACATTTACCTTTACAGGCATATCAGTTGAATACAGTGACGTACGGTATGGCATGTGCACCATATTTGGCAACTCGTGCTCTTCAACAATTAGCAGAAGATAGACGCTTATTTCCACAAGCAAAAAATGCACTCGAGAACGACTTTTATGTTGCTGACGTGATGTCTGGAAATACAACAATATCCAACACATTTGAAATGCAAGGCAACTGCCACAATTACTTCAAATTAGAAATTTTGAACTTCGGAAATGGTCATCGAACAAACCTGAAATCCTTGAAGCACTCCCAAATCATTTGCGAGCTTCAAAATCAACTACGAGTGTTAACTCCACAGTAACAAAGACGTTAGGCATTCAATGGGACACCATGACAGATGAGTTCTTCTTCAACATCACTTCACGCTTGGCAACGCAACCGCCAACGAAAAGAACAGTGTTATCAGAGATAGCAAAATTGTACGATCCAATCGGAGGGTTATCGCCAATTGTTGTTCGTGCAAAGATGTTACTACAGAAATTATGGCTCATTGGCATGGACTGGGACGATACGCTATCACATGAACAAAAAACCGAGTGGCAAACAATCGTCAGCCAGATACTATTTGTAGAAAAGGTACGCATACCACGTTGTGTGATCATCAATAATTATTGTTGTGAAATGCATGGATTCTGCGATGCCTCTGAGGGAGCATACGCTGTAGTCATTTATGTACGATCCACCTCATCAGAATCAACTCAAGTGCATTTACTCTGTGCAAAAACTAGAGTCGCACCCATCAAACAAGTATCAATTGCCAGACTCGAATTGTGTGCCGCTGTGTTATTGTCACGACTACTTTCAAGAATTCGACAGGTATTCAAGGAAGCAATTCCAATTGCCAATGCATGCACTGACTCAACAATCGTTTTAGCATGTCATCCGAGTCGTTGGAAAACTTTCATCGCAAATCGTGTTTCTGAAATTCAAGAATCATTCGAACCACATCTATGGAGACATGTGCCAACTCTTTCGAACCCTGCAGATGTCGCGTCATGAGGCATCTTCCCATCACAGTTACCTATGCATGCCATGTGGTGGAATGGGCCGTCTTTCTATGACACAACCGAAGCAAGAATGGCCTGTTAACCCGTACATAAAGGACATAACCATAGAAGAAAGAAAGAAGGAAGTGCAAATACGTATAATACAAATGCCTGATACATCGCTAATACAAAGATATTCTTTGTTGGGGCAATTACAATGAATAACAGCGTACTGTCTCCGGTTTATTACAAACCTCAAGGAGGATCGTCAAAATCGTGTGACCACTTTCTCACAACAACTGAATTACAAAACGCGTTACAATTGTGGATCCGTATTACACAGCAAGAAGAATGGCCCGAGCTCCATAGATCAATCAAAAAGGACAAACAAATTCCACGTAAATTTCAAAAATTATCCCCATTCATTGACGAGAACGACGTGATTCGAGGTGGAGGTCGGTTGAAAAATGCAACTATTCCCTTTGATGCAAGACACCCAATGTTGCTCCCTAAACGCCACCACTTGACAACACTAATTCTCAGACATTATCACATGATGCTGCTTCATCCTAGAAATCAATTAATGATAGCAGCAATTCAACTGCACTATTGGATTTTGGGCATCCGAGACGCAGTCAGACTATATAACCATCGTTGTATTACTTGTGCCAGAGATCGAGCATTCCCTTTTCATCAACAGATGGGCGATTTGCCAAAGTCAAGGATAAAACCTGCCAATGCTTTCATAAATACTGGTGTTGATTATACTGGTCCAATCATGATAAAGGCACACAAAGGTAGAGATAAAAAATCAACAAAGGTATACATCGCATTATTTGTGTGCTTTACAACAAAAGCAATTCATTTAGAACTGGTTAGTGATTTTTCTACTTATGCATTCATCGCAGCATTGACCAGATTCTTTTCTCGACGAGGACGCTACAACAGCATTTTCAGTGACAATGCAACCAATTTTATAGGAGCTGACCGTGAGCTGAAACAATTACAGCTCTTGGTAAATAGTGACACACACAACAAATTGTTGGCTCACTATTTGACCAAAGAAGGTTTTAATTGGCATTTCATTCCCCCTCGAGCATCTCATTTCGGAGAATTATGGGAGGCCAGTATAAGATCTATGAAAAAGCACCTGCGTCGTGTCATGAAGAACGTCATTCTCATCTTCGAGGAGTTATGCACCGTTCTCACTCAAATCGAAGCATGTCTGAATTCAAGACCACTCTGCGCCATCTCAAGTGATCCTGACAACTTCGAAGCAATAACACCAGGGCATTTTCTAATCACCAGACCACTTATGGCCTTACCAGAACCCGAGTATACCGCCCTACCCGTCAACAGATTAAACCGCCGCTAGTTGTTACGACAGATCCACCAAAACTTTTAGAAACGTTGGCACCAAGAGTACTTAGGCCAGCTTTTGCAACATAGCAAGTGGACAACAAAGGCACCAGACATCAAAAGAGGCGAACTTGTTCTTATTCGTGAAGAAAATTTGCATCCTCAACAATGGACATTGGGACGAATCACTAATGTACACCCAGGAAGGGATGGATTCGTTCGTGTGGCAACTGTAAAAACAGAAGCTGGACTGTTTAAACGACCTTAAGTGAAACTGTGTCGTCTCCCAATCGAGGACTAATATTGACATTCCAATATTGAAACCAAATGTTTCAACGCGTGGGAGTATGTTAGGGCAAGCGTCACAATTTACATTGTCATGTATTTGCTCATTATTGTTGTTTGTTTTGGTCAATTGTTTTAAAAATGATTTCGCACGTTTTCATTGTTGATATTTCTGAGATTTATTCTTCTTGTTGATTTGCCGTTTTTTCAGATAAATATTAATGTCAATGACATTGTGCAATAAACATCCAAATTACACATGCTCCTAGTTCTGAATTTCCTTTCTTGCATTTCATCATGTGTTTTAATTCAAGCTAAGGGGCATGAATGAACTTTATGTGTCAAACTCTATTGTTGGTGAATGAGAATGGCTCGTTCATTTTCAATTACAAAACACAGTCGACCAAATTTTGCACTTTTTATTGGTTGAAATAAGTTTAACCATGGTCGAAATATCATGACGTAACAATGTATGACCTGTCAGTTTTGTTTGGCTTTTATTCTACGAGTTGTTGGTACAATTTAGTGCTGCAAATGGTGATCCTAATGCAAAAATGTGCAGAGTTAACTTGCAACTCCGCCTCTAGTTGGAAAAGAGCCACTGAGTTGCTTCTTTTCAATTAGAAAAATGATTTATGACATTATTAGGATATGGACAGGTAACATAATTATGTTGAAATAAATTAAACGATAACAGAGGTGCGCTAGGTAGATTTAATTTATTGAAAATTTTTTTGCAATTCCATATAGTTGAAACTCTCTATAGTGGATAATACTATAACGACTTTTTCCCCTTTAACGAATTTTTACTTTAGTCCCAACCTAGATAAGCATGTAAGACTTGAGCATTAACCATATTTCTGAATAGTTAACTTTTCAAAAAACAAATTTTTTGAGGAATGGCCAATTTTTCGGAAAAACTCAGATATTTTATGTAAAAATAGATATAAGGTAAGTTTCTATTTTTTCTATTCTTTAAATATTTTTTTCTGTTTAGCAGACAGTGACTGTTGAGCATATATTGTTTAATAAACGTTAATTAAAAAATCTCCACGTGAATATTATTGTCTGCAGCTAGTTGTCTCTCGCGAAAACTTTTCGTGATCACGACGATGTGTGTCCCACTATTGTTGATGTTCTTTCCGTGGTTACTGTTTTTTTTATTTCAGACAGACCACAACCAGCTTCTGGCTTGACCAGTCGTCCCTCCTTCTGGTCCTCAACGTCCTTCCTAACCTGCAGCATGGCATTCAGCTTCCATTTATAATTTTCATTCCAATGCTCTGCGAATTACTCCTACCCTGCCGTTCGATGTTTTGTTTCTTATTGAATTTCTCACTTTCTCGCAGCAGCCATGATTCTTTACCGAGCAGCATTGTTTTGCGGGTTACCCCATAAGGTAATAAAGAAATTTCTTTTAACGCTATTTCAACAATAACGCGCATAAGGGACGCCATGCTGCACATTTCAATTTTTTTTCCCCATTAATAATTGTTTATCATTT
Organism: Rhysida immarginata; assembly: GCA_023313115.1. Taxonomy (NCBI): domain Eukaryota; kingdom Metazoa; phylum Arthropoda; class Chilopoda; order Scolopendromorpha; family Scolopendridae; genus Rhysida; species Rhysida immarginata. The sequence goes on along the minus strand of JAHWFO010011831.1, from coordinate 2,565,734 downwards.
CGCAGTCGTTCTTTACACACTTAATGGGATTTTGAGATTTCTTTTCTTTATTCTTTATAAAGTATTGGTCTGTCTCAATTTTTTTTTATATTTAAAAGTTATTCACTCAATGTAGCGAATAATATTTCTCGTTACAGCGTTTTGCTGTATTTAACGTACATTAAAGTATTTCTTTACTTTATTCCGAGAAATATTTTTTCTTTTGTTATTGGGATTGCAATGCCTATTCCTGAATTAAATCACATTGTACAGAACATTCTTTTGTATAGAATATTTTGATATTTTATAAACAAATATTGCATTTTTAAACTAAAATCCAAGTCTTTTAACGAGCCACGTTTATTCTTAAGTTTCAGGGTTTCTTTTAAAGTATCACCCCTTAAATTCTATTTATTTTGCTTCCCCCTCTGAACATATGGTAGCAGAGCGTGGTTTTCTTTCTTTTATTTTAATACAATATGGAGGAATCATATTCTGAAAAGGGTCGTTCCTTTCCTAAGCCAACGAGTGCCTTATATATTCAATGGACAAATCGAGCTTAAACTTTATCGAAACCAAAGGACTAGCCAAATATGTCGAAGAAAAGATCTCGTTCCCTACAGAAGTAGAAGCCAGCTCATCCATGCGTCTTGATTGGCCAAGAGTACGGCATTAGCTCTTGAGTATGGAGAGTGAGATATTGTCATTATGCTTCAAGAAGGCTGGATTCAGTGACACAGGCTGAAATAATGCAGCATATCTGAGCCTTACGTTTCTTAGTCGCTGACGATCCGAATGCCTATGTAGTAAGAGTGCTAACACACAGCAGGGGACCGTGGTTACCCGATTAAAATTCACTCCATCCTAAGCAGACGGTTGTTTTTTCTACATGCATGCATGCTGGGTGCACCATTACCTTAACAGTCTACGTGGATGACATCGTGGCAGCAACAACAAATGTCTCCATCCTAATCTCCATCATGGACAAAGTGAAACAAGAAATTGACCTCGTGGAATTAGGAGTGGTAAAGCATCTGTTAGGTATGAATGTGTCACAAGTGAACAGTTCAATTCATCTGTGCCAGGCACACTATAGCAAGCAAATCCTGCATGATCATGGCCTTCAAGACATCAAACAAAAGACCATGCCACTAAGCCCTCATGTGAATCTTGATGATACTGCAGATTCACAACCGGTCGATTCTACCAAATACCAATCTCTTCTAGGTTCCTTAATGTATGTTGTGACTGTGAGTCAGTGTGAGGTTTTGTTTGGTGAAAAGGTGCTCCCGTGTGTAAGTATGAATCATGTGTGTGCGTGCTCTATTGATTTTGTTCACAATTGGGTAGTTCGTTGGTTTTTTATTTGTGGTTGTGTGTGGCCATTTAAAAGCGTGTATGTGTTGCTTAGTGTATTTTATAGTGAGAATTGTTTGTTTTAGTTTTCGTAATTGTTGTTGGAGATTTTAATTACCCTCTGCTGCAACAATGTCTCAGCAAGAAAGGCTGGGCTTTGTTGTAGCGGGGAGAAATTCTTAAAAATTGTGACGTTTTTTAAAAAAAGTGCGCTTTGTTTTTGTTAAGCTTTTGTTTTTCCAAAAATAAAAATGGCATGGGACTGACGTGGGTGTAAGATCGCTGAGGTGAGTGGACGAAAGGAAGTGCCCGTAACTGTATGTTCCGCAAAAAGTGCTTAAGCTAACCCCGATGTCATTAAGCGCATTAATAAATTATAAGTTCATTGGTAGTGTATTTTTCGTTTGTATTTGCGATAAAACATCAGTACATGCTGTTTGAAGTAGTTTATCATCTGCAAAGTTGAAAAAGAAATCGTATGATTCGAATGGCGGACCGATTCAACTTAGATGATCTTTTGTTGTCTGGATTCAACGAAGTTAAGAAAACATCCTGCCTTCAAAACTGGTGAGACTGTTTATTGTTTGTAATGTTTAAGATTAATTCTTTTTTTAGTCGTGAATAATGTAACAATTAATTGTGTAGAACATAAAATAGATTGTAGCCTAATTACTTTAAATTAAACGAGAGTGTGATCTAAGTATTTAATACTAGATAAGCTCCGTATTAAAGGTAACACTGAGCTCATATAAGTGCTTCCAAGCAGCGCTGTTTATAATCAGAGGAATGGGCTAAAGCAGGTGCACGAATTAGTCATCCACCCTATTATTATTAGACGGTACAAGAGTCCAAGAGAGTTGTATAGTTTTGAAGAATTTCAGGGTTATTCTATCCCTCACTTATTGATAAAAGGGATAGGCGATACCTGCTTGCTTTGAGTAAGTTGGGGACTCATAATTTAATTCACACAGGGTGAATGACTGGTACGCCTGAGCCATATGCAATGAACGACAGCGGGACACTTATGTTTGCTATGCGTTTGATGATTAATGTGTTCTACGAGGATATTTGAATGTTTAGTTGTTGTTAAGATATAGCTTCATGCTATTGAGAGTTTAATTAGGTGTGGTCAGTCATTTTGTTAGGGGCCTCATTGTTGTTGTGAATTATTTATTTTTATAATAATGATAATAGTAGTAATAGTAATAATAATAATAATAATATTAATAATTATAATAATAATAATAATTATAATAATAATAATATGCATTTGAATATGTTTCCAATCAATTATCTAAGTAATTAAACGCCATTATTCACCTGAGACACACTTAGTAACTTTTTGACCCCAAACGAGTCAACCCTCCCTTGCCAACACATGCGAGGGTTTAGATTTGCCCCAAAGCCTAATTGAGGTCCCGCCCCCGCGCATGGGTGGCACATAACGGCGCCCAAACAGGGACTCGTTAGTTCGGAAATTATGCCGGATTATTGAAATCTCAACAGGAACACTTTGTGCCAGGGTCTGATGGTGAGAGATTTGAAAGGTGGATATAAAAGGATGTAGTTTGTGTGTGTAACCTGAAGTAGAGTATTGTATAATGCCTAGCAAAGGGGCAGGGGAAAATACGGAGGAGGCAGTGTACCTAGTGGAGCCCAAAATGGCGGGGTATACTGGGACAGTTTCTTCATTTTTTGGCGATAGGACCGGAATTAGTGTCTCAGGTTTCTTAAAGGCGGTAGAGAGCATTGCAACCCTTGGTCATTGGAGCGAGCAGATAAAATTGACCATAGCCAAATCCAAGTTAAAAGGTGCTCCAGCCAGAAAAGCTGCCGACCTTGAACTCTTTGACGTGGATAGCTAAGCTATCTTCCGAGCACGACTTGGTCAATTGTTCGGAAGAGTGAAGCTTGACAAGGACTATGGCAAAGAATTATATGATGTTGCGCAAAGAAGAAAGGAGTACTTGATTTTACTGGTCGCCTACAAATGGCAATGGATAGGTCCATTTATGCAAATCCAAAAATGGAGGCGTGGAGGGAGGCATTACTGTTGGAGAGATTCCGACATGGCATAGTTATACCGCACAAGAAGCTCATTAAAGCCACGGGGCCAAAAACTTTGGAGTATGCGATTAAGTGTGCCATGGAATCAAAAGATTTGGAACGAGTAGGCCATGAGGAATGCAATGGGGCAGCAGTCAAATCAGGAGCTAGGACGTCTAGCGACGAAGAAGAGGGGGCTACTGTGCGGTCCAAGAAACGTAATAGACAGGCCCATAGTGCTGCAGTAGGACCAGTGGTACAAGAATGCGCATGTAAAGGCGAAATTAAAGAGATTCGCGATATGCTGCAAAAGCTTTTAAAGGACAAAACTGATAAGAAGTACTCCACTAAAAAAGTGATTACCTGCTTTAAATATGGTGCCCAGGGGCATTTTGCCCGAGATTGACTCCAGGAGGTGAAGAGGGATTCGGCACAAATGGTGCGGGATGAATCCCAGCCGATTGTACTCAAACGGGGAAGAAACCGATTATATCGGCTCGATGTCACGATACAAGGAATTCGAGTGGACATGCTTGTCGACACGGAGCTGCAAGTATCGTTCCTCGATGGGGAGCTCTTCCATCAGGTCTTACAAGCTCTAGTAGAGGAGGTAGACATGATGGTAAGAGGGGTGAATGGAAGATGCGTGCACATTAAGGAGGAGGTTGCGCTCGATATTAAGGTGCGCGGGCACTCTCTGAGGCAAAGCAATTTCCTCCTTCACTCCTTCGTGGACCGTCCCTATGACGGGATCCTCGGCACTGACGTACTTTAAGGCATCTCGTTCGTACGTTCAATGGTCACAGTGGTGGGAACAAAAGAACAGGTTCAGGGTGAGGATCCCAATGAATCAGACTTTACAAAGCAGGCTGTGAGTTATGTTAAAGCCGTACAGGGAGCAATCTAATGTGTGCGCACCCACCAAGTGGCCCCAGGGATGCATGCCTAGGTACGATGTGTGGGACAAGAGGATGATGAGGGCCGCCAGTTTGGAGTGATAAAGGTGTTACGATTACTACTGGGAGAAAAATTGGTCGTTAAAGGCTTAAAATTCCATGATGAGCAGATAGTAACAAGGAAAAACATTGTGGTATTAGCGACAAATGTGGTGCGGTGTATGGAAGTGCAGGGGCAGGTGGATAGTCTTGTTACCTGCGACAAGGCAGTGAATACCGATATTTTGAACCCACAAGTTCTGACAGTAGATGCAAGTACAGTGTATGTGAAAGAAATGATGTTAGATAAATCAATTAGATGTGAAGTATTTGGGAGAGGAATGATGATAGACGAACCAGTTGTTGTGAAATATATAAGAGGAGGGTCATGATTGACAAATCGGTTGAACGTGATAGAAGAGTTGAACCTCAAGAGGGAAGGCTTTCTCGCTTTAAAAGCAACGAGGTGTTCATTTCAAAGACACCTCCGGATTTGGCAAAAGAGAAAGTATACCTAGGTTCAAAGGTCAATGGGGAAAAACAATGCAACGAATATAAGAAGCCAGTGAGTGGTAACACAACCTCAATATGGGATGTAGACAAACTCGCGAAATATAAATTTAAAAGTACTGGATTGTGCGAACTCAGTTTATAAATTTGAAGAACTGGGTTCTTCGTGTGTTTTGGTGGGGCGTGTGTGACTGTGAATCAGTGTGAGGTTTTGTTTGGTGGGGAAGGTGCTCCCGTGTGTAAGTATGAATCATGTGTGGTGTGCGCTCGATTGATTTTGTTCACGATTGGGTAGTTGGTTGGTTTTTTTTGTGGTTTAGTGTGGCCGATTTATAAATGTGTATGTGGTGCTGAGTGTATTTTATAGTGAGAATTGTTGGTTTTAGTTTTCGTAATTGTTGTTGGAGATTTTAATTACCCTCTGCTGCAACAATGTCTAAGCAAGAGAGGCTGGGCTTTGTTTTAGCGGGGAGAAACTCTTAAAAACTGTGACCTTTTTAAAAAACTGTGCTTTGTTATTGTTAAGCTTTTGTTCTTGCATAAGAAAATGGTAAGGGACGGACGTGGGTGTAAGATCACTGAAGTGAGCGGACGAAAAGAAGCGCCCGTAGCAGTATGTTCCACGAATGGTGCTTAAGCTAACCTCGATGTCATCAAGCGCATTAAAAAATTATAGGTTCATTGGTAGTGTACTGATTGTTTGTATTTGCGGTAAAACATCAGTACATGCTGTTTGAAGTAGTTTATTATCTGCAAAGATGAAAAAGAGATTGTATGATTCGAATGGCGGACCGAATCAACGTAGATGATCTTTTGTTGTCTGGATTCAGCGAAGTTAAGAAAACATCCTGCCTTCAAAACTAGTGCGATCGTTCATTGTTTGTAATGTTCATCGGGAATTTTTTTTTTAGTCGTGAGTAATAAACAGTTACAAGTACAATACTCGACAAAATATATAGTACTCTGATTTGCGATAATTTTTGCTATAAGTGACTATAGCACATAGCGAGAATAGCAAATACTTGTTTTTTTGGACGCTCTTTTAAGAACTGCTTTTCAAAACTCACTACTTCTTAGTGAGCGATGTAACAACTGATTGTGTAGAACATAAAATAGATTGTGGCCCAAGTACTTTAAATTAAACTAGAGTGTGATTTAGACCCTAGATAATAATGCTAGATAAGCTTCGTATTAAAGGTAACGCTGAGCTCATATAAGTGGTTTCAAGCAGCGCTGTTTATAAACAGAGGACTGGGCTATAGCAGGTGCATGAATTAGTCATCCACCTTATTATTAATATTAGAGGGAACAAGAGTCCAAGTTTTATAGTTGTATAGTTTTGAAGAATTTCAAGATTATTTTATCCCTCCCTTATTGATAAAAGGGATAGGCGACGCCTGCTCGCATCGAGTAAATTGGGGACTCATAATTGTATTCATACAGAGTAAATGACTGGTACGCCTGAGCCATATGCAATGAACGACAACGGGACACTAATGTTTGCCATATGTTTGATGATAAATGTGTTCTATTAGGATATATAAATATTTAGTTGTGTTGTTAGGATATAGTTTCATGCTATTGAGAGTTTAAATAATTGTTGTCAGTCATATTGTTAGGGGCCCCATTGTTGTTGTGAAGTACGGTATTTATTGTTTAATAATAATGATAATAATAATAATAATAATATAATAAAAATAATAATAATATGCTTTTGAATGTGTTTCCAATTAATTATTTAAGTAATTAAAAGTTATTATTCACCTGAGACACTGAGTAACTTTTCGACCCCAAATGAGTCAACCCTCCCTTGCCGACAAGTGCAAGAGTTTAGATTTGCCCCGAGGCCCAATTGAGGTCGCGCCCCTGCATGTGGGTGACACAATGTAATGACTTGCACGCGGCCAGATATAGCTTTTGCAATTACTAGGCTGTCGACATATACTAAATCGCCTACACATTGGCATTTGACTGCTCTTAAAGGCGTCGCTTCTTATCTTAAACACACCTGCGACATATCGCTCGTTTTTGATCCATCTACGGGTCCTTTTTGCGCATTCGCTGACGCTAGCTGGTGTTTCACCCTACAGAGTAAAGGAAACTCTGGAGTTTTGATTAAAATGGGGGAAAATACCATAGCGTGATCATCTAGGAAGCAAAGTTTAGTGGTCCTGAGCAGCTGCGAAGCCGAAATAATCGTTATTAAGTATCTGAAATGTCTTTGGGACCTCATAACCGAGTTAGGACAAGGGGAGTTTATTTCTTTCCCACAATCATTTATACTGACTTAACGTCTGCCATAGCATGTCTGGGAGCTTTAGAATCGAAGATTAGGACAAGACATCTTGAGATTGCATAATCTCATCGCGCGAGAAATTTATCTTCAGAATGTGATTCTTACCTAGTGTTCTTCCCCCGACATGCCGGCAGACGCACTAACTAAACCTTTACCTGCTTCTGCTTTATGCAGATTCTGGATTTGTTATCCTTACTTTAGCAGGATAAGTAATTATTTATATTAAATTACTTAACTCATTGGTTTGCTGTCCTACACGAGGGTATTTACAAAGTTTATCTTGTTCCTTTAAACATAATTGCAAAGTTATTTACTACGCCGGATGAGAGGTGTTCTAAACGCAATGTTTTTTATTTAATGACTGTAGCTTTAAAATCAAAAAAGGACATCAAGGACTGTAGCTTTGGGGCTTGTTCTTACCTTACGTGAAGGCAGTAACCATATTGTTTTTTACTACAGGATATGTATTTTTTAAATGTAGTGCAGTTTAATTTACATTTTAGTTATGGTATACCAAAATGCAAAATATACTCTTTTTTGTCTTTTTTGCTGAAAAGGCAAAACGTACTGTGTGCGCACAAAAAATGAAAGAAAATAATAAAGGCATATATGTTTTTTCGTTTATTATAACTTAGACAATTTTTTTTGAATCTGTATATGTAATATCAGTACCTAAACTTCTGTCTGTACTAATGACCGTCACTTTTTTGTCTCCAAGAACATTACAAGGGGCTTTGTTCGGGAAATCTCAGATTTTTATGTAAAAAAAGATATAGTTTTATTTGTTATTATTTATTCTATTTTTTTCTATTCTTTAAGTTTTTGTTTACAGTTTTGCAGACAGTGATTGTTGAGTACATATATTGCTTTGATAAATGTTATTTAAAAAATCTCCACGTGATTATTACTGTCTGCAGCTAGTTGTCCCTCGCGAAAAAATTACGTGATCACGAGGAAGTGTGTCCCACTATTGTTGATGTTTTTTCCATGGTTACTGTTTTTTTATTTCAAAAGACCACTTCCAGCTTCTGGCTTGACTAGTTGTCCCTTCTTCTTATACACATTTGTGCAGTGCGTTTGCCCCCCCCCCTGGTGTCTCCTGGGAGAGGTCTTCTACTTCCTTACCAAAACAATGGCTTTTTTCCACATCGTCATGGAACGCATGGTGATGATAATCGCCGACAGTCCATTTACTGCCGGCGCATTCATGAAGGGGTTGTATGCCCCTACAAGCTTACCCTCTGTACTTCCGTCGGATTTTCCCGCTGTTTCGGTTCTGCAAAATCTTTCTCCCACTGAGAGGAGGATGCTTTGCAAGAACCAAAATGTTGCTGAGTGGATAATAGAATCTGAACACGTCAAAGTTAGCCAGACTAATATCTGCTTGTTTCATGCCGACCCCGGTAATCTCACTGTCCATGTCCAGGGTGCCTAGCCGCTGATGGCAGAATCCTACCTGAAGGACTACATGTCCGACTACGGGGAGGTGCTACGAGTGTTCTACCCAGAGCACTCCGACTCCCACCTGCATAAAAAAAAAATTTTGTTGGACATGCGCCATCAGAAAGACATTCCTGACTCCCTTGTGTTGCACGGAGAACGTGTCTTCGTGTTCTACAAAGGCCAGAGGCAGTGCTGTTGGTACTGCAAGAAGTCCTCCCACGTCCAAAAGGACTGTCCTATCCTGAAGAAGTGCTACTTCTGTAAGAAAATCGTCGGCAAATATCATCAGTGCCCGGAGAGGACAAGTGCACCACCAGCAGCCCCAATGCCACCGCCTCGAGGGGTGTCGTCCCAGCAGCCAGCACTGATGACTTCACCGGCAAAGTCAACTGAGCCTAGCAGAGTGACTATGCCTCGTCCTACACCGAGGATTTCGAAGGCGACCCTGCCATCGTCGGCTCCTCCTTCACTAAGGAAAGTGAAGGCAGCCCCACCGTTTTCACCTCCTTTTTCATTGAGGTTGTCGAAGGCGGCCCCACCATCGTCGGCTCCTTCTTCACCAAAGAAATCAAAGACGGCTCCACCATCAACGCCTCTTCCTACGACTCCTGGGAAGGAGATGCCACCTCCCACTCCACGGCCTCGTGTGGTTTAAGAGACTGTTTCTCATCCTCCTTCGCCTGATGTTTCCCCGATGGCGGGCGACTGCCACTCTGCAGAAGTCATCTTAGACGATTTGTTGGGTTCTGAGTCGCTGTTTGTTGCGGAGGAATTTCCATCGCAGCTTTTGCGAATCGTGTGTGTGCCTAGGCCTGGAAAATTTTCTTCCTCTGCTGGGACCTCAAAGCCATCAGCACCAGCTCAGCGGGATCTTCTTGCGACGCCTAGGAGTCCTTGAAAGAAAAAAGCGTGATCTTCTTGCGACACGTTTCCTGTGCCCTCTTCATCGCAGCCCCTCTTCCTTTTCAGGACGTGTTCCATCCCCTAAACGGAAGACTTCTGAGCCTCCTCCCTCGTCGGTGAAGCTCAAGTCTCCTTCAGATACAGGTCAGCCCCATCATCTTACATTCGAAGTGAAGGTCTTTTCCCTAAACGTTCGTTCCCTTGGTTCGTCCTTCAAGCATTCGGTTTTGTCATCAATCGTCGCCCTGTACAGGCCAGATATTCTCCTTCTTCAAGAGGTAAAGCTTGGTGCTTCGCAACATCTTGCTAACCTCCTTGGCCTTCGCAGTCAATATCCATCTGCACAGTTCTTCATCAACTCATCTTCGCCACATGGGCAAGGGGTTGCCTCCATAATCTTCATCCCCTCCATTTCCTGATATGCAAAGTAATTTCTTTGGATTCCTGCTATCTGGTCTCATATTCCGATTGCTTAATGTGTATGCCCCGTGTATATCAGCAGAGAAACGGACATTTTTTGAAGACTTAGACTTTTACCTGTGCTCGTCCTTGACTGCGGTGGTTGCTAGGGACTTCAATTGCCTTCCAGATGAGAGTCCCAACAGAATGACGACATCTTTTCGTCTGGATGTGTCTATCAGTTAGGCCATCGGAATGCACTTTTCGATCTGTGGGCGTCTTCTTCCAATTCCAAAAAAATTGGGTCTACCTTTCACCAAGGACCCTCTGCGTCTTCAAGGTTGGACCTTTTTCTAGTAGACGCCACTTTCGCTGGTGCTCCTGGTTCCATGGAGGTCATTCCATGCTTCTTTTCTGACCACAGTGCCATCAAGTGGTCTTGGAACCCTCCATTCCCTGCCTCTTCTGCAGGCTCTGCTTCAAACAATTGGTTTCTGAACGTTTCTCTGCTTGACAACGATAAATACAAGAGAATGTTCGTTCGGTTTGTGGAAAGACATCTGCACAACCTGCCTCAGTCACTAACTTCATGGCTTCCCTTTAAATCGAAGCTCCGTCGTTTTTTCAGAAAAATTGGGTTGGGCGCTGCTAGACGCAATCGGCGCCATCTCCTCATGCTGCAAGAAATTCGGCGCCTCCTCCGCTGTTCCATCCCGAAGGGGCATATGCTGATGACATCCACCAAGTGAAGAACGAGATCAACGCTCTAATGATCCACAGGCCGCCGGAGCAGCTCTCAGGGCGAATCTATCCTGGGCGTCTGACGTCCGGAATATGTCGTAAGCTTCGTTCGCAGAGGAGAGGCGTCGCGCCAATAAAAATAGGTGTCATCGTTTGGTGGTGGGGAATGAGACAGTGGAAACAGTCTCTGACATCTTGTCTGCTTTCCACTCTCATTTTTAATCATTTTTTGACCACCCAGTCTTTCCATCTGATGCCACGACAAAGTGGATCCAGGCACTTAGACCTTTCACTGATGACGCTGACCTGTCAATTACTCGTCCCATTTCCAAAGATGAAGTCAAGAGGTTTTTGTCGATAGATGGCCATCATCAGTCCAGCCCTGGATTAGATGGCATCCCGTACTCGTTCTTCAATGCGACTTGGAAACTTCTTGGGCCATTCCTGGTGCAAGTGTTCAATTCCATTCTTAAGGACCCTTCCTCCATTACGTCGGACTTTACCGCAGGGAGAATCATCTTGCTCCCCGAGGTACCGGATCCTGAACTTGTCACCCAGTGGAGGCCTATTACTCTACTTAACACAGACTATAAGGTCTTCAGTGGTGTGCTCCAACAACGGCTCAAATGCTTCGCTGACGAGTTCTTCGATCCGGGACATTCCTGCTCCATTCCATCTCGCAGGATGTCCGACAACCTCATTACCATCAAGTGTGTTATGAAGTAAGCGTGCGTGCGCCGTCAGACTCTTGTCGTGCTAAGTCTTGACCAGGAAAAGGCCTTTCGACAAGGTGAATCACGTGTTTCTTTTCCGAGTGTTACACCATCCTCATCTTCAGAAATTTGCTACGATTATCTCAGCACTGTGTGCTTCTGCCACATCAAGCATGGCGATTAATGGCTCCAATTCGCCTTTCTTCGAACTGTACAAAGGTGTCAGACAGGGGTGTCCCATCTCTCCACCCCTATATATATTCTATTTGGAGCCACTTTTACAATATCTTAATCGCCATCCAGATGTCCAGGGTATGATTTGCCAGCTGGTTCCATCAACACCGTATGCTGGCTTATGCGGACGATGTAGTGCTATTTGTATCTGATCCATATTCCCTGGGCATCTATAAAGAATTTTTCGAACTCCTTAGCACTCGACGGGGAAGTTCCATCATTCTCGTCAAGTCTAAAAGCATTGCTGTTGGCAAGTGGACAGTGGACTATCTTCGATCCTTCCCAATAACATGGTGTGAGCAAATTACAGTGCTGGGATATGTTTTCTCCTTTTCTTCTAATATAGACTCTCGTCACTGGCAGCTGGTAATTGATAAATGCATCGCTCGCCTTGGCAAGAACTTTCGGTTCACCACCTCGATTTGCTAAAGCGTGGTTCGTCCAGTCGCACGTCTTACCGATCTTGACATCTAAGTGCCTGTTTGCTTTGCCTTCTCCATCTCATTTAAAGAAGTTGCGTAGTGCGATAGTTGACTATGTGTGGGGTTTATCCTTTTTGGTGCTGCTGTTTATCCTCTTCGATGGGAGGGGGGGATTGGGCTTGCCTTACATTCGTCGCTTGATTCGTGCCTTCCTCCTTCCTCCCCCCATCTGGGCCCACTTCTTTCTGCATCTGCGCTTCTTCTTGAAAGTGAACAGGCTACCTTATCCGTCTACGCTGCCAGTGACGATCATTTCACGTTCTCCGGATTTTTACCATCTAGTCTGGTGACATTTGTCATCTTTCCTGTCTGGCCTTCAACAGCTTGACCCGCAGGACTGGGGAAACCTTCGTCTATCTTGGTTCTTCCAGCAGTCTCACCAGGGTGCTACTTCCGACATCGTATGGTGGCACCCTGAATATCCATGGTCAGCCATCTTGAAGTCCGTCAAGTCTCTCGCCTTTGAGAAGGCGGTCTTCAACTTTCAACGGCGCTTGATTCACCATGGGTTCTACTCTCTCCAATGTCTACATCGATGGGTAGTGGTCAGATCTGCTGGTTGCCAGTTTTGCGGGTTGCTTGAAACAGTTCCTCATGTTTTTTACGAGTGTCCGTTTGCACAATCCATTTGGGATCGTCTCTCTCGTCACTATCTTCTAACTGACTTTACCTATCAGTCAGTGCGTTTTCTGATGGACTGTTCCATCGGTTTCGCGTACAAGCTGGACCTAGCCACTTCCATCGCCTTTATGAAGAGAGAGCTCTGGCTGTCCATCAGCAGCGATCTGCTGGTGTTCATCAGCCAGCCTCAGCCATCAGGAGGAGGGGCACCATCCATCTCCGGTGCTTTCGTCATCTTGAATGGCATTGGCTTGGCCCAGCTACGTTCCGGAAACGCTATTTATCATCACAGCGCCTCTGTAAGGTCATGGAAGGGGATACGAATACCATCTCGTACCTCTTCACCTTTCCCCTCGACATCGTTGACCCACCGGTGGGCGGACGGGCCTCTTTTTGAGGCGTTTGAATAGGAGGTGCAGCCCTTGAGGGATGGGCCTTTTTTGAGGCGTTTTGATGCGTTTGAATAGGAGCTTGCGCGACTGGGCACCCTGCCTGCTTTAAGAACAAAGGGTGCTCCTCTGGAGCAATAACATCGGCTTCAGTTCCAACAGCTCCTTCTGGTCTTCTACGCCCTTCTTTGCCTGCAGCATGACGTTCAACTTCCATTTATCATTTTCATTCCAATGCTCTGTATATTACTCCTACCCTGCCATTCGATGTTTGGTTTCTTATTGAATTTCTCACTTTCTCGTGACAGCCATGATTCTCTACCGAGCAGCATTGTTTTGCGGGTTTACCTATAAAGTAATGAAATTTCTTTTTATGCTATTTCAACAATAACGCACATAAAGGACGCAATGCTGCACATTTTTAATCTTATTTCTCATTAATAATTAATTAATTTTTTCGCAGTCTTTCTTTAGACATAAATGGGATTTTTTAATTTTTTTTTCTTTATTGTTTATAAGGAATTGGTTTGTTCTGATTTTTTGATATTTAATCTCAATTCGCACAATGTAGCGATAATTATTTCTCGTTACAGTGTTTTTCTGTATTTAACATACATTTAAGTATTTCTTTATTTTATTCCGCGAATTATTTTCTTTTGTAATTGAGATCGCAATGCCTATTATTCAATTGTATTGTGACGTTCCAGTGTAGCAGTCACGTGTGATAACAGTAACTTAATTAGGTAGGGCCCTTGTGACACGGCTGCAGAAATATGCTACCAACTTCAGGAAAATGTTTTTATCTCTACGTTCCACAGATAGCAATCTCATTGAATATTTGTGAGACGTCATCGAACGATCTGTCAAGTTGTCGCCAACACAGCTGGTAAATGCTGCATCGTTATGGAGTACAGTGGAGGCGGCATGGTTTGCAGAGCCTGTGGATATGTTCCAGGTCACGAAGAGCCGCCGCTCTTTTCTGGGCCAGGAGGGACCTAACATGTTATTAGGCAAGTGTGCCATGACTTTTGGTCAGTGAGTCTATGTTGTAGTAATAAATTGTGTATATATTGTATATATTTTGATTTCATTTTGTAAAAAGATGATTTTTTTTATAAAAATAAATTGGGGCCAGCTTTGTGTACGAAATGACATGTCCTGAACGAATATATAAGACCAGCTAATATGTTCGAGAGGGACAAATTTGATTTAGTGTTACGTCTACCATTAATAAAATTACGGCACTAATGAAAATTTCCAATTCCAAGATACGGCGTATAAATTGTCAATTGACTCGTAAGGATATGCCACGAACGAATATAAAAAAGATTGTATAATACATTGGATGATGGACGATTTAGATCAGGGTAACCTGTGCTAATGATACCATTATGTTATATGTTGAAATTTTCAATGCAAACTTATGGCAAGTGATCTATTAAACAACTTGTAACGACATGCACTGAACGAATATATAAGTTCTTCATATAACCATAAGTTGTAGTGTCTTCATTTGTTCTCGCTAGTGATGTTATCTCTATTTGTTCCCATTTTAATAAGAAGCTAAAACAATCAAGTTATTTCATCACTTGTTGCCTCATTTTATTTACTTTATTGGTTTTATTGATATTTTTGAAATAGTGTATCTTTTACAATTGTTTGTAACTAGCTTATACCCTTGTTTTTGTTTATATACCTTTGATAGCTCATTATTTGTCTTACACCTCTCCTTTTATTCTTTACATGATACAGTTTTATATGTATTTATTCCCAAGAAACGTAAACATTAAAAATAATACTAATTTAATTTATATTTATTTTTATTATTTATGGAAGGTAATTAACATACTACAACACGGTTCTAATTCTCTGCATTATGATTTAATGCTTCATCTCCTTCTTGGATATCTAATACGCTACTTCCTCTTCTTCTACTAAGTCTTCTCCCCATAGCTGCTATCCACGTTACGTAATTTTGCATTTCTTCTCTTTTCTTCTGTACACAAATATTGAAATTATTTTCCTTCTGATCAGGTGTATCTCTCACAAATCTCATTAACAATTTATCTTCAAACTCGCCGTAACTGTTTAAAGCAGTAAATCTCCCACTCTCTCACACATAACACAATGCGTAACCCTTAGCCGTAATGTTGCTATCGCAATAGTAGAGACTACTTCCCACTTTCCCGTGCAAGCGATCACCTCTTCCACATACCGAAAGATCTCTTCGATGTCTGTTTTCCTGTCATAAATCGGTATTTCTCGGTTTAATTCCAAGTATTCATTATTTAGGTTCATTTATAACGGCTGGTTTACTAATTCCATCTTGACAATTAAATTTTAATTTCGGTTACTAAAACTGATTTATTTTTCTTTGCTAGGTTTCTCCACACAAAGGAAATTTCTAACTTTCCACTCCAACGTCAAGGAAAGAGATAACGTAGCTCACCAACACATTGTCAATAAAACTTAATTTTAAATACAATTTTAAAACCCTTAATCGTCAATAGAATTTTACTATCAATTATAATTCCTAAATATTAAATACTTTAATGATTCTTAACTACACCGATGATGACAACATCAATAAAAATGGAAATTTATTACAATTTGCATATTAGTTTTACTCTGGGACCATCCGTTATTTTTATAACAGAATGGTCTATTGTAACGCTATCGTTAATTTTTAATTAATAAATCCCATGTTATATCCAAAATTAATTAATATTATCCTTTCGCGATTGCGCCATTGTAATGGACCCATGACCCCAGTTTAATAATTAAATAACTTAGAATGATTATTCTGGAATAGGTTTTAGAAATTAGGTCGAGGCCCAAACGTACCTTCTATTAGTGTTTCTCGGATAGGAAATAAAATAAAAGATAATTCGACCCAGTAGGAGATTGCACCAGGATTTTATGCCCAAGATAATTGACGATTTGGAACTCCGAAAGTAAAATGAAAAAAATACAATTTATTTAGCAACAGACAAAACAGACAAGAATAAAGGGACAAACGTTTTTGAAAACCATTCCTTAAATAATGAAGAATTTAACAATTACAATTTAATATAATGTGAAATCTTTTAGAACATCCTATTTAATTAAAAGGCAAATCAAAACTTGACTAGAATTCAAATAAGAAGAAAATTACTGATTTTACTTGAACAATTAGATTTTAACATTACTCAGAGTTTCTAAGTTTTTTTTCACCAGTTTAACTTTCAGTTACATTAAGTACGCTGACTATATATATATATGTTACATTAAATATGAAGAAAAGGGGAATATATATAATAACCGGTTAGTATTCATAATCACCGTTTACAATGGGAAGTTTGATAAATAACCTTCAGTTTATTATTTTTACCAGTGATTTTAAAAAATTCCTAAACGTAGTTGGCTTTTCTAATAAATAGTTCCTTGAAAACGCAATTCGCAAACTTATATGCGGTGCAACAAATCCTATTGCCACTCTTGTGTTTTCTTTTCTCCAAAAACTAACATAGCTGGTTAATCTTCACTTTCCAAACAACACATAAAGTGAAATTGCAATATAAAAACACGACCTCGATCCGAGCCTGTGTTCTAGTCTAAGGTATGGCTCAGAACATTAATATTCAAATTGGTTCGAGTCCAGGTGGTAGACTATTCCTTTCCCTTTTCTATTTGAAATCATGACTAAATTTAATTTTTCAAAGCGAATATTGATATCAAATTGAATGCATAACAAAATTGTCTATAAACTATATCATCCTAATAAACAAGAAACAAGAAAAAAACTGCATATGTGTAAAAATATTACGCTTTATTTAAACATGGTAAGCTATCATGACATTTGGAATTGCACATTTTCTCATTTTTCTTACATTTGCATCTCGTGGTATTACATTTATGTTTACATGAACATTTTTGGTACCCCTGACACCAGAAATCGACATTTTCCTTGCGCACTCCCTAAGAGAAACAGTTTCATTTGGCACCTCTTCTAAACAAAGAAATTGTTCCTTACAAACAACAAACTGGTTTTTAGTGTACAACTGGGCAAGTTTCCCCAGCTTTATTCTAAGCTGATAAAATTCATCATTTACAATAGCCAGCACTATTGCAAGGGTATTCCGCGAGTCACTTTTCGCTCTGTCCACGTCTGGCACTGGCACCTTCACTGTATCTCCCACTTTACATGCAGGAAACTTACGATTTGACATTTTCTTCATTTTCTTCGCTTGTTCCTCTAAACCTGCCTTGGCGGCTGTTCGTTTCTTCTCGATCATCTCCTTTCTCTTTTTGATTTTAGATTCACTGATGGCTTCTACATTATTATCCACATCACAGGACGGCACTGACAAATTCACAACTAGAAGGATGTTGGAAGTCTCAGCATTTGTCTCATTTTTATTTGAAACGATGACGTTCGCTTCTTCATCGGTACTATCATCGTCATTTTGCCTCAAGTCAATTAGTGCCTCAAGGTCCTCCTCGCTGTTCAGATTTTTTAGGGCAATAATTAGGAAGAGATGTTGCAAGGCCAACTTTCAAAGGTTGACCGAACATAGCCTCGTAAGGACTACATAGGCTACACAAACCGTAAGCCCTGAGTCCAGTGTCAAATTTGGTTACTTTCTAACCACGTGCTTAGCATGTTTTCCACATCTCGGTTGGCACGTTCCACAGAGCCTTGCGACTGGCTGTGCCTTGGTTTCCCGTGGACAATCTTCAGCTCTGTCCACATTGAACATGCTTCTTCAATAATTCTGTTACAGAACTCACGACCATTATCGCTCTGCAACACACTCGGTGCTCCAAAAATTGTGAAAATGTCCAAGAGTACGCTTGCAATTTCCTTTGCGCGTTTAGTTTTTAATGAGCGCAGCTGAACTAATTTAGTGGCATGATCTTGGTAGACAAGAATAAATTTATAATCACCATCTGCCTAGACTGCATATCTATTAAGTCTACTTGACATCAGGAGTTCATTTCTTGGAAAATCAACGGTCGTACCACCACTCCTTTTTTTAGGAGCTTTGCCTTTTTTCTGACAACTCTCACAAAGATTTAAATAAATAATAACTTCACACGTCACATTTTTATACCTCCTCTGCAATTCTTTCAGCATTCGACTTCTTTCCCCATGACCAACTGACAAATGGGTCTCTTGAATCACACAAAAAAGTTCGTCTGTATGAACGTAATATCTAACTACAGAGCCTTCTGCATTCACTGGATAAATAAGTTTTTCACAATCACCCACACTTACGACATAATAACGCTTTAGCCTTTGATAGTCAGCTAGAGTTTTACCACTTGATTTAGATTTACTTTCCTTCACCTTATCAACTAACTCACTGTTTTTTTCTTTAGTCAGAATACCACTATTTCCTTTTTTATTCTGCATAATATCAGAAAGTTTGCACTTGAAACGTTACATCATCAGTTCCCTGTTTACAGCAGCCATAGTTACTGTTAATTGGAAAAACAAATTTATAAGACTCAACTGTCCACACGCGGAAAAACACACAAATTTGTTGTCAGAGAAACTGGCTCGCACACATTTTTTAACAATAGCATATTAACATTGTTATTAGCAATATCTTTCACCTATTTTCAATTTTTACTACAAACGCGGAACAAATCACGGCCTTCTAGAAACTACCAGGCATGAACATGGAAAAGAAAAAACATTGTTACGTCAAACTGGTAGTGCTATTATAGAAGTTAGTTCAACGTCACAATCTTAATGCTTCAACAATACATTATTGACGTCATGTTCAGGCCTGGCAGTTTCTAGGAGGCCGTGAACAAATTCAAGTTCAATTGTTGCTGAACATATCTAATTATCGCTCTTACATTTTCTCTAGCCCAAAAGAAGAACAGAGCAAGTTAATCTTTACTATCTACAGACAATGCAAAGTAAAACTGCAATATAAAAATAAGACCATCCATAAAAAAATTGTGATGGGAAAAACAAAGTTACACATTCCACGTGTAATTCCTTATTGATAAAAAGAATCAAAAATATACTTGTTTCTTATATAAAGTCAAATTAGATGACAACAGTAAGCAGAATAAAAAGCTAACGCATCAAAAATTGACTGGCGTCACTTCACTTGCTAACATAACTTCAAACAACCAAAGATTCTTCAACGCATTGGACAACGAATAAAAACTCGTAGTCTATAAAAAATTGATATTTGAATCCGCTTATTGCAAAATTCACCGCGACTGTATATCCTGTGAGTAATAGACCCATACAAAACTCGTCCATTACAGGTGAAGAGATTGCAACACATCCGCCGTTGAAAACACATTCAAACAGAAGACTGGAAATTGAACATGACCTCAAATACAAAAAGAATGACTAACTATATTATTTCACTAGAAGAGGTACCCGGCGTTGCCCGGGATAATTACACTTGCACAAACTTTTCCTTTCATTGTTAGTCATGAGATATTGATTGTTGGTCCATGCAGAGCGTTTGTGAATTGCGTGTTGATACCATTGTTGATACCTATTGTTGTACAAACTTTGCCTTGCATTGTTGGTCATGAGATATATATTGTTGGTCCGTGCAGAGTGTTTGTGAATTGCGTGTTGATACCATTGTTGCAAAAACTTTGTCTTGCATTGTTGGTCATGCGATATTTCTCATTAATATGCCCGCCATAACCATGAATATCGATTTTTTATCAATAATTATTATTTTTTCGAAATCTGAAGTAGACAGTGACCTTCCTCATGCTTTGAAGGTCATGTATGCGAAATTTCATCAAGATCGGAATAAAACTGTAGATTTGTATAAAAAACGTACACACAGACCCACAGACAGACCCACAGACAGACAGACCCACAGACAGACAGACCCACAAACATCCTTCTTTATATATATAGAAGATTACATATCAAAAGAGACTTAAATTAGACAATAAAAAAATTGCAAAATTTGAATGGACTTGTTACTATTCATAACTAATGTTTCGTGTTTTTTAGAAATCACTCGCAGTAACCATCTTATTAAGAATATCATCATGTATTTAAAATCATTAACCAAATCTTATCTAAACCTAACTTAATACAAACAAAAAAAAATACCATAACTAAAACCTGATCTTACCTAAACTTAACCGAAATTTTATCATAAGCGTCGCTACAACAGGTGTCTGAATACGAATCCTAACCCAACCTAACCAATCCTAACCTAACCTGGCCTGATATAAACCTAATCTGACACAAACCTAACCTAATTAAAACTTAACCAGTCTAACTTAACAAACCGAACAAAAAACCTTACCTCGCATACCTAAACAAACATAACTTAACCCAAACTTACCATAACCAAAACTTAAACAACTTTAAACCAACACAACCCAATCTAACCTAAACTTACCTAAACGTAATTTAAACCTAAACTTACCTAAACAAAACTTACTATAAACCTAACCTAAACTAATCTGAGCATACACTAAACCCAAACCAAATTTTAATCTAAACTAACCCAACACACCATAACACAACCTAACATAACAAATTAATTTAACCTAACCTAAACATAACCTAATCCAAAGCTAATCTAACCTAATCTGAACCTACCCTAAACCCAACCTAAACCTAACCCTAATCTAACCAAAACCCAACCTAACCTCAACCTAACATAACCTGACTTAACCAAACCTATACAAACCAAACCCAGACCTAATCTAACCTATCCTCCATACTAAACACACACACACACCATGCTCTTTGCTTACAGGTTTACTTCCGTCCAGCCAGATACGGTTGACTAATGGTTCGCGTTTTGTTGTAATCATTCGCTGCGAGCACCATGTTTTGAAATGCGAATCACTTAACCTAACTACAACATCCATATCATAATATCACAACCAATTTTCTCGCTGCTGCAGGCAAATCATGCATTTAACAAATTTTTTGTTTATTCTAAGCATAAACAGTTATTTCCCAGATTGGAAATTCCAGTCGACTTTGCTAACACCACTTCAGCATTCTTTGCCATTTATGAGGAATAAAAAATTTTATTCAGGTATCATTTTTTGAATCATAGTAATTAATTTTTTAGGGATCACATCGAACCCGACTGAGGTATGCCATGCAGCACTTTAACTGGCATATTACGGAAATATCTAAACTGTTTTTTCGGACTTTCACTTCCCGGACGCCACGCGCTTGACCTAATCCGCCCCACCCTCTTGAAGAGAGGCTGATGCCACCACCATCAACAATTTTACAGGGCTTCCCTTAGGACAAAAAACTAAAATTTACTACAAAAACACAACATGATCAAAAAATTAAAGTTTAAATTTTTTTTCTGGTTGGTGCGGACATTTTAGAGTTTGAGTGCTCCCAGCTTCTCCCACACACAGGCTTCTACACATAAGATTGCTATTCACATTCCCAAATTCCGTCGATTTTTGAAAATTCTTTTCATTTATCGGCTGTCTGCGCCAAATGACAGGAAAATTTGTAATCACATTGTTGATATGCTGATAATATAATTTCTAAGGATTTTAGTAAAAAGATTTCACTTTAAGACTATCACGACCAGGGTCTATAGAAGTAAAGATACTTTACTTCCATAGACCCTGATCACGACTGTTTCATTTTTCTCTTCTCACGCGCTCGTCCGTCTTTGTTCACCGACAGTTAGTGATGGGAGTAATCGATACTCAACTATCAAATGCTACTGAAGTGCAGAGCAAACTAAAAATACGGGCCCCAGCTCTGATTAGTTAATACAGCCCACATATAACGGGGGTTGGTTTTTGTGGGAAAAAGATTGAAGCAGCATCCATATGTTTGTTCAATCATCCATGTCTACATGGATTTAGTATTCTATTTTTTAATAAATTTTTTCTTCTCCTGAAGTGTTGCTGTATTTTCCAATAAACTTTTTCGGAACTTAACTGAGATGAGAGTCGTATTTACAGTGTTGATCGGAAATATCGAAAATTTAATGGTTGGTCGATTGCTCGTATTAAATACATTCAGAACTTCATTCATTGATTGAACACTGTAAAGTTCATTTTAAAAACAAAAAAGCTCCTTCTATTTTCGTTGACATATTCCAAATTGTTTACTTAATGGTTACAAAAAACTTGAATAAAATTGCTGAGTTGCCAAGTTTATTCTTAACGAGCGTGTTACTTACGAACTTTCAGCCTCGCGTACATTAAAATTATTTCTAATACAGTGTGAGTAGCGACCGGGAAAAGTCAGGAAATTTTTGATAACCGGGAAAAGTCAAGGAATTTTACCAAAATGATTATTCTCCTAAATAAAAAATTGATTTGTAAGAACAGATACTTTTTTCCAATTGTAATGAACGATATCTTAAAATAACTAGTTTGTTTACCCTATTTTTCTGGTTCCCAATCAGTAGAGAGGCGGATTCCCTTTAGTCTTTTTATTCCATTAATCGATATTTTCTTAAAATTAATCGCGAGTAGTCGATTTCTAAAAACACTTGGTGTCCCCCATCACTACCGATAGTAGAACTAACTCAAAATCGACAAGGTACTTCAAAGTCGTTAACTGATGCTTAAAGCCGAATTTTTTTATCATAGGTTGATGACTGGATAAAAACATCAGAAGGTGTTCAGTAGTTGACAGACATAATACAAGGCTCACAGTCCGAACTGGAGAAAACGGGTTGGGGGTCTCCAGGCGACAGAGCTCGTCTGTAATACAACTCCACTGAAAAAACAATACGTTTGTCCAGCGACAGAAAAGTTGGAAATAGTTTCAACCAACATAGTTCAACATAATAACCAATCTTATAATAAAATTTATAAAATTTGTGTGGTGAATGATGATGATTAAAGATGTATAAAGTTGAAATCTTCCTAGCTCTGGTTGTTGAAATGAGGGATTAATGCGAGTTTAATGCAGAATTATTTGGAAATTACTTCTAAAATATAATTTTTCGACTTCACGGGAGCGCAAAAATAAGGCAGAAAAGATGACAGAACGCCGCACCGCAAACAATTTCCCAATTAATTCGAACCGTGTACGCAGTCAAAGTAGAAAGTTTGCGTCAGCAGCGTCGCGAACCTAGCAGATCTGCTTCCAAAAACGGCAGAAACGGTAATAAACGCAAACGCTTCACGTTTCACGAAAAAAGCGGCACAGCAAGCATCTGCAACCCGATGTTGGTACGTAGCCAAAGAGAAAGAGAAGGACAGGTCATGGCCAACGCCTCCTAATGATAAGGCCTGAGCGTGTAAACGTCATATATTGTTAAATCATCATGCGAAGACAAAATTTAGGGCTTATCACTGGTAGAAATGCTATTAAGCATGTCTTCGGATGATGTTGTAACAATGTATGACGTTTCCGTGCAGAGGCTTTCTCTTTAGGAGGTGTTGCTTCGGCGCGGAAAAGTCACCTAATCATTGTAGACCGGCCAACAATACTACTTTCTTTGTTTCCAACGAACGAAAAAATATTGTTAAAATCCAAGATTGAAACAATGAAGGTTGCATTCTTACTGAAACTAGTATGGTGACGTGACTTATCCGCGCCGCGTCCTGACCAACCAAAACCACCTAAAAGACAAAGCCTGGTCACTGCGTCATCACATCTGGGCTGACAATTCAACTTTCATTGTTTAAAACAGACGAATAAGCACCTGTTGTAATCGGCGTTTTTTCGTTTGTTGTAAACAATTTAAGTTGGATTGTCAGGCTTGGTTTGATAGCAGTCCACAGGCAGTGAGAAGGCTTTGTTTTTTAAGTGGCGTTGGTCCAACCAACACCTCATAAAACTTAAGCCTGAGCACTAAAAAATAAGATTAACAATGCCTTTTTATGATGAAGTAACAATGCATGACGTTTTAGTGAGTGCTCAGGCTTTAGTCATTGGACCAACACCTCCTATAAAGAAAGCCTGTGCACTAAAAATTCATGCATTGTTACATCATATAAAGGTATTGTTAACCGTGCTTCTACTAATAATAAGCTCTAAATGAAGACTTATTATCATCTTCATTCTCCACTGGTTTTAGTTTGTTTTGCTACATTTAACTGTAGATATCAGACTGTTTCTAAGCAGACTGTTTAAATTTACATACACCTTAAATTTTTAACGTTTTCTTTTTATAGATTCTACTAATATAAAGTGTGGCGAAATGAAAAGGAGACTACGTTTATATCTAACGAATATTTTAATTACAGAATATTTTAATTAACGAATATTTGATGTTCAGTTATTGTGTCAAAAGATGCTTCCACATTATTAACTTTTATAACGATGCATTGATCTCAGAGCGTAAGAAGTGAATGATGCCTTCAGTGTTGAAACTTCTGGGTTGCATATAAGCCCATTTTCCACGGTGTTCTACACTTTGTCGCAAGTGAACCGATGACCTGTCAGCGACTTTTTATGGGGCTGAAAGTAAGGAAGTCACATGGTCAGATGTCGGGGCTGCACGGAGGATGTTTGAGGACTTCCTATCGAAATGTTTTCAGCAGTTGGAAGGTCTTCTTGGCCACAATTGGCTTAGCGTTGTCCTGGAACAAAGCTATTTCAGTGTCATGGCGGCAAGATGGCACCAACACGAAACCGCGGTAGTTGCAACATTTATGTAAAAGTGGAAGAAACAAATATTCGATGTGAAGGGATTTGTAACAGACTGTTTCATATCAAATGTGTGAATTTAAAAGATCAAGATCTGCAATATTTGAAAGACAACTGTAAAAGTTTGAAGTGCCATGAATGTTTTCAAAGTGAGAAATTAAGATATGGAGATAACACGCTAATCAAGAACAGTGCGTTACAAATGAAAGAGGTAAGCCGAACAGCATTAATTCCTATGAAGTAACTCAAATCAGTGAAAATTTTTTAAAAAAATCAAAATTTAGCTCTTGATGACACGCAAAATTTCAAGGCGGAGTTACTTTCTCTGAAAAATGATTTCAATAAGTTTAAAAGGGAAACTAACTCATTTAAACAGAGCATGGATCTTGTCTCAACCAAGTTGGGGGATTTTTAAATAATTTTGAGCGCTTTGAGAAAGAATTAGAAGCAGCATGTCAAAATATAAAGTTATTAGCAAATCAACAAGAAAAATCACAAGAAAAATTAACTAAAAAATTAATCAACAAGCAAAATACAATATTTAAAACATAGAATAAAAAATTTTGATCTTGAAACTTCCCATCACACATTAGTGATAAATGATATTCTCCACCACGAAAGAAAAGATTTGAAACTTTATGTCAGTAAAATTTTAAACTATCTGCCAGTTCGTTTCGATCCAGATTATTTCAGCGACGCGAGCTTCATCGAGAAATAAGTCTTCACAATTGCACATTCCTTTTTTTTGAACGTTCTAGATAAACAGTTGAAAATTATTATTTTGGAAAAAGTTCAAGCATATGTCAACTGCCGATGTGTGCATAAGTAATGACAAATATACTATTTATCTTAATGAATTTTTAACTACAGAACAGTGGAAACTTTTGATAGCTACAAAAAAACAAGCGAAAGAAAAAAATTATCGATTTGTGTGGACGAAAAACTCTCGTATTTTCATTAGGCAATCACCAGAAACTCCTATTAAAAAAATAAAACAAATTGAAGATTTAAAATTATTTTAAAAATGCAATAAATAGAAATCTATAAACCATCGATAATAATTTTAAACGCGAGAAGCGTCTATGCAAATAGAAATCAAATACAAGATCTCTTAAATCAATATGAAGATAAGATGAATATTATAATTACAGAAACATGGTATAAGAAGCATCAGATTTTAATGTTTCATAATTTTATGCAATTTTCAAGAATGAGAAATGAAAGGCGTTCAGGAGGTATATCTATATACATCAAAAAGGAGAGCCCCTTTATTGATATGAATATTGAATATAGCCAAGTTACCTCAAATCTTGAGAGCATTGTTCTTAAAAATAAGAATTATACGAACGGCGGTTGTTATCTACCACCATCGACGAATAAGCATCAAGGCATTGAGGATTTCGAAGTGATTCTATATAAAATTTCGACAGATAAAAATGCAATTTTTTAGATGATGACTTCAATATAGATATAAATACTAAAAATACTATTACTTGTAAATTATAGGTCTTTTAAACTCTTATGGTTTATCTCTTTAAATACTTTTTCCACACGAATCACCCAATCATCAAGCACTTGATTGGATATTGGGTTTTCATACTTCTCTTTTGAAGAAGTTGTACCTATTTACTATGATAATGCAGATCATTTATCAGTTTTTTTAAAAAAATACAAATTTTCCATAACACAGTATTATTACAAACAACACAATATGAATATTTAAAAATTAATCAGAAAAATTAAGCTACTCAGAGAATACTTAAAATCTATAATTGGTATTATTAGTCAACATTTGACAACTCAGATAAGGCCTATGATAGTTTCTATTCTTTGTTAATTACTCGGTATCAGGTGCTTTTTATTGAAAATAGATTAGCAGACTAAACAGATTACCTTTAATAGAAGCAAAAATAAACCACGCTGTAATTCTAAAATTAAACAAAATATTCTTAAGCGAAAACTAAAATATAATAAATTTTTAAACGAAAGAACAGATGAAGCTCGGCTGATATATAAAAAATTTCGAAATAAAATAAATAGTGGAATTAAAGAAACCAAAGAAAATTTGTATTTAAATATTTTAAATACTAAGAATATTAAAAAAATATGAGATGGTTAACTTAATATGAAATTATTCAGAAAGGTAAAAAAGAAAATACCCAGCCAAGCTCGATTTATTACGGTGATAAGATGTACGAAGGTATAAAAGTAAGTGAGGGTTAGTCACTTACATAGAGAATCGTCAGAGAACAGTTACAAAGTCCCCTTTGAGTTCCCTTGAAGCTTTGAACGTTAATTCATTTTACTGTAAAGAATTTACTGCTGCCGCAATTTTTTAACAAATACATAAAAGCGATAACAAAATTGTTAATGGTATTGATTTAATTTCAATTAGGATTTTAAATGAGGCTGCAGATATAATTAGTTTTCCATTAATTATGTGTATTTAAAGCGGTAACTTTCCCTCTAAATGAAAACAAGGCAAGGTTGTTGTTTTTCCATAAAAAGCACTGTAAATTAGATCCTAATAATTACAGAACGATTACCATATTATCAAATATCGCAGGAGTTTTTGAAAAAATTTTATATACTAGGATTTGGTCCTTCTTAGAAAAATATTGTATCATTCATAAACATCAGTATGCTTATCAGAAAAACAAAAACTCGGGCGATTTACTTTAAACTTTTACTAAAGAAATTATGAGCTTATGGTTTTAGGGGTAATATTTGAAATTTACTGTCCTCTTTTTTATATAAAAGATGCAGTTATGCTAGTATCAACAATAATATATCAAGACCAGTTATAATGAAAAAAGGAATTCCACAAGGTTCTCTCCTTTCGGCAACACTTTTCATTTCATTCGTAAATGATTTATTTAAAACTACAAAATATAATTCGCTACTGTCAATGTATGCTGATGATACCAATTTGGTGAAAAATGCACCTTCGTTAGAACAGTTACAAAATATGCTTTAGAGAATATACTGAACATTGAAAACTGGATGATCAATAATGATTTAGTTTTAAATTCAGAAAAATCTGAATTTATATGTTACTTAAGAAATAAAAATAAAACAAATAATAATGTAAATATTGAACTGAAAATAAATAATGAAGTAATAAAACAAAAATACGCAATTAAAATTCTAGGCGTGTGGTTTAAAACAAATGTGTTGGAAAAAGCATATAATCTTTATATTAGAGAAAATCGCTCCAATTATTGGAATTATTAAAAGAAATAAAAATTTATAATCTTCTAAAGCTTGTGTAGTATTGTATAATGCTTTTATAACCCCTTATATCATGTATTTAAATATCTGTTGAGGTGAGGCTCCAGTAACTTTAATGTCACAATTGCAGAAAATCCTCAATCGTTTTTTAGAATTTTATTTCATTTACCTATTTTTAGTACAATTCCACTTTTAAATCTGTAAATATTTTAACTCTAAAACAAACGCATGTAATAGCTGTATGTTTACAAATGTTTAAAGAAATTAATTTTTAAAGGTCTGAATTTTTTTAATAATGAGAATTTTCATGAATACAATACGAAGTTAAAAGGTAATTTAAGAATTGCAAAATGTTTTAAAAATATAGGAAATATTCAATATATAATCAAATAATAACTATCTGGAATCAAGTCTTCCCCTGATATTAAAAATATAACTTCGTATAATGTATTTAAAATAAAAACTAGAAAATGGGTATGTTATAACCTATCAAGTGTAATTCTATAATTTTTGTTTTTGTTTGAGGCCACCCCTGTTAAATCTTAGATTTTCTGATGGACCCTTTTTCATACTGTATTTTTTTTGTACATATATTTTTTTTTGTTTTCAGAATGAAATATCAGTATCACCAGGTGCCGCTGTTTTATCAGCTCTTTCTGTTTTGTTTGTTTGTCGTTTTTTTTTTAAATATGGCAAAAGGAGGTAATCGGGGCAAGATTGGCATATGTGAGTCCTGTGGGAACAGCATTCATGTAAACAGGCGTATATAATCTGTAATGGAGACTGCAAGAGAAAATTTCATGCAAAATGCATGGGAGTGAACAAGAATACATTGAAGTGGATTGGATCGACATGTCTCTGTGAAATATGTCGTGAGGTTAGCACGGTTGATTGGCCTAGAGTGAATCAAAACAACAGTGAACTGAATCTAGAAGATGACCACGACTCAGGAAGTACTGGAGTCAGTGCAGTTGGTGCTGTTGATTCCACAACTTCAATGTCTATTCTGCTAAAAACGGTAAATGATTTAATAGTTTCTGTTAAAGAAGTTATATTACTAGTATCTATGATTCAGGAGGAGAATAGATCAATACTTAATAAGGTTTATAAGCTTCTTGAGATTATTACTTTAAATTCTACCTCTGATTGTAATGTAAAATCTGTTCCCGCTGTCTCAAAACGTATGATTCCAGCCGTTAAACCTATGCAAACTCAGAAATGTCTTAACATGGATATGAGTTTAGATGATAGGAAAATAACTGATGGAAAAAATATTGCCAAAAAATCAGGTAAATCATATAAAAGACTGATATTTGGGAATGTGGCGGATTTTGGCTCTAAATTTTAGATTCTTTAGGTCAGATCGTAATACCTCATCCGCACTAGCATTTCCAAACTAGTTTAGATTACCGAACTAGTTCCGATTTTCAAGTGCGTACACAACTGGTTTAAACGGAACCGGTTTCAGGCGTTAGAAACTGTCTCAGATTAAGCGAGTTTCCCAAATCTTCTTGAGACAGTTTAACTAGCTTCGCGCGTGGAATTGTGGGATCCCAGAATTCCGTGCGCTGATGCGATGCCTTTTTTTTTTGGATCACCTTGCCTTGTGGCCTTGCCTCTCTCGTCGATGCTTTCGAGATTAACAAGGCCTGAGCATGATGCTCCATTTCAAACAATGCTAAAATGCGTGCGAGAGCGATTTACCGAATCTGCCGCCATATGTCTTTCTTTCACGTATCGCATTTTTTTACATAGTAAATATTTTATTTTAAAAATATTTACATAGCTGTTTTTTCTAAATTATTTATATATGAAATAATGAATTTTAAATTGCCATCTGATGGGAACCATGAATACGTCGAAAGAATTTAACTATATTCTGCTGTATAGCAGTTTTTGACACAGTAGTACTTTATTTAAAAAAAAATTACATAATATTTTTTTATTTATTTTTGAATTTATCGTGGTTACAAAAGCACATATAATACAATTTAAATGGCTAGCTTTCTGCTCGTTTATAGAGAAAGAAGGACACCTAGTGATGAAATTTCGAAATCGCTCACGCTCGGGGAATTAATGCTTGTTTGCTCGTTTCAACACCAAGAGGCATTGAGCAGATTTTTTGAGTCGTTCGAACTATTTCAAGTGCGGAAGCATATTTAGCTCTCCAAACTAATTTAATCTAAAAATGTTTTCAAACAACATCTAAACTAGTGTACTTCAAGCTAGTTCAGGTAGTGCGGATGAAGTATAAGGCTGATATGAGAGGTGGAGAAGTTTTAATTGCTGTTCCAACTGCTATGGAAGTCACACAAGATCTTTTTAATTATTCAGTCAAGTCTATTGATATAATTGGGGTAAATATCAGATTAAGGGATTCCAAACTCTTGAATATTGTTGTTCTTTATGTTGCCCCCGACCACTACAAAGGAGAATTTTGAAAAATGTTTGTACGAATTACTGAACAACTTTGAGTGTTTTAATGGTAATCTTTTGATTTTGGGAGATTTTAATTTTGGGTCATATTTCCCTTCTGATAATAGCAATTATTACTGCAGAAACCGATCAAAATATACTGAATTGTGGGCTAATGAACTTAATATTTCAGATAAGAATAATATCTGTAATCATCGCAATGACACATTAGATAAAGTATTCTCAAATTTTCCAGTCAAAATTATACGTAGTACTTTATCAATTGTTCCTGAAGATAATTTCCATCCTGAGCTTAAGATACAATTTCTAATGAGTCCTAAAAAGAGCTTAATTTATTCTCCTCATTTGTATAATTTTCGTGCTGGAAACTTTGAAATGCTGTATAATTATCTTAAATCATTCAATTGGCAATTGATTGGTGAGTTTAATGACGTAGATCAGATTTGGGACTTTATTGTGAATACTATTAAAATTGCCTTTGAACTTTGTTTACCTAAATTGACTTTGCCACGTTTGGACAAAATGCGTATTTATCCTGTTTGGTTTTCGAGTGAATCTATAAAATTATGTAATCATATAATTTATGCAGTTTATTTTTACTAGTAGTCTGGATGTTGTAAAGTGTTAGATAGCTTCAAATCAGCAAGAAAGCCATTTAAATTATTTAGAAAAATGGATTACAATAATCATTTTCATAAGATGGAGACTGACCTTATTCATGACTCGAAAAACTTTTGGTCGTTAACAAAGAAGCTCTTGGGTAGCAAGACAATGTACGCTGATAAACTTGAATGTTTGGATTGCATTAGGTTATTAGTGGGACTTAAACAAAATTTTAGTCAAGACTCTATATTATAGGCTGATTGTGAAGGTCTGTCTGAATTTTGGAAAAAAGTTGATGTGCCTTTTTCGTTAATATACATTACGGAATTAACTATAATCACAGCAGCTAATAGAACTAAAGCTTCCAGGCAGCTAGATTCTAATGGTATTCCTGATTATATTTACAGGGGGTGCATTGATGCCCTTTCTAGTCGTTTTTGTAAATTGTTTAATCTTTCGTTAAGTTCAGGTATTTACCCAGCTGCTTGGAAGAGTGTTAATTTCCTTCGTATTCCTAAGACTACATCTCCGATCTTAGCCTCTAATTTTTGGCCAATCACTGTGTTATCGTTCCCAGCAAAATTACTAGAAAACTATTGTTGCCAATCCTTTGTCTGTTTTCATAGATCGATTTCTTCCACCAGAACAGCACGGCTTTAGGAAGAATAGGTTAACAGTTTCTAATCTCGTAGATTTCACGTCATTTGTTGCTAAGAATATGGATGCAAGAGTCCAGGTCGATTTAATATATCTGGACTTTTCCATAGCATTCGATAATGTTAATATTAAATTGTTATTGGGAAAACTTAAAATAATTGGAAGTTTCTCCTCGTTAATAAATTGGTTCTCTTCTATATTAATCGGGAGGTATTTTTCTATTGGAAAAGATCTTTCCATTAGGAAAGGTCTAATTAAGAGTGATGTCCCACAGGGATCTCTTCTAGGACCCGTTCTCTTTAATGTTTTCGTGGCGGAAATTGCCTATTATATTAATATAGGCGTGATAATAGAAAGGTCAGGCAATCAACGAAATAAATAGTGCAAGGCAAGCTAAGAAGAGAGTAGGGAGGGAGAGAGAGAAAGAAATATCACGTGCCTGTTCAATTAAACAGTGCAATTAAACCAATCAAATGCACCGGGTCTGTCAATTTCCTTATGTACGCCGACGATTTAAATTTATTCAAATATATAAAAAACTGGTCCGACTATCAAGAGCTTCAAGATGTAATTAATAAGGTTAGCGGCTGGGCAATAATGGTCTCACTCTTAACGCCAAAATATCGTCTATAATGACTTTTTCACGCAAAACAGTTAACTTCGTTTTTAACTATCATCTTGATTCAGCCCCTCTGTTTTCTAGTATTCTAGTCAAAGATTTAGGTTTTCTTTCCAAACCTCTCTTTCTTTTGCCACCCATATTAAATCTTTGACTAAAGAAGTGTGCAAAAGAATTGGTATCTGCAAGAGGTTGTCGAATTTCTTTAAAGACCCGCTTACCTTTTTGACTCTATTTAAATCTTTTATTTTATCATAAATTATGTATTATAAATGTAGGAGTACTGGTAATTATATTAATTAAGTTGAATAGTACTCCTTTAATTAAAATGTGATAAAATTAAAATAAATAATAACAAAAATAATAATAATAATATGTTTCTTCTGTGTTTCATCTGATCTTCAATTCTTCGTCTCTTCTGTGTTTCTTCAGTCTTCCATCTAAGCTTCTTCACAAGTTCTGTATTTCTTTATATTTCGTACTTAAATTTTTACTCTGGTGAATTTTTTATTGTTTTTTTGTTATTATTTATTTTTAATTTTATCACATTTTAATTAAAGGAGTACTATTCAACTTTATTAATAAATTATGTATGGCATCCGGATCTGGTATTCAGGCAAAACGCAAAATTTTATCTTGTTGCAAAAAAAAGTATAAAATTTATATAAGTTTTTAAAATTCAAATGTCAACATAATAATTTGTTGGATAATAATTCCTCCATTTTCGACTTATCTGTTAATTGTCATATTTTTATGTACAAAACCTTCTTCCGAATTATTTCAGGCAGCATTTGCGTGCCTCACGTTTCAATCTTGTCGTTCGCCAGTTTAGGTCCAAGAGGCAAAGTAGGGCGCTGTTATCTTTAAGAAAATGGAGAACTAATTTATCGCATATTGATCCGTTTTACAAATTAAATTTAAATTCGACGAATTCTCTTCTGGACAAAAGGAAGTTATCCTTTCTGCTTTCTAGTTTTTAGTATTATAATTGCTGTTGTATTGCTACTGTTTTATTATTATAATAATTTTATTAATTTTATTATTTTACTTGCATTTATTTTTTTTCTTTTAAATGTATATTCAGTAACCCCGTTTAAGGCTTTTCGCCTGTTGGGGGACAACATCGGGTTTGGACTTCCGGTTTATCTGGTGGTTTCCCCTCCCCTGTTGTTGTCACATTATTATTATTATTATTATTATTCATATTATTATTATTATTATTATTATTATTATTATTATTATTATTATTA